>CANXME010002527.1:0-198530 GCA_948144175.1 Closterium sp. NIES-65
GGCGGGGCCGCGGAGATGGGCGGCGGGGCCGCTGAGACGGGCTGCGGGGCTGCAGTGAGAGGCGGCGGGCCGAGCGAGAGAGGCGGCGGGGCCGCGAAGACGGGTGGCGGGGCCGGCTAAGACGGTTGGCGGGCCCAACGCAGAGACGGCGGGCCCGCAGCAAAGGGCGGGGAGGCCGCTGAGACAGCGGCGGGGCCGCAGTGAAGGGCCGCTAGGGCGGCTCGACGAAGTGAGGGCCTTGAGCCTCGACTCGGGCTGAGCCGCGCTTCGGCAGGAAAAAACTCGATGTGGTGGGCCCTAAGCACAGTTAACAGGGGGAACCTGCTCTGATACCATGAGAAAGTTAGAACGAGAATGAATCAACTATGAATGAAGTGAGTACATATAGGAAACCCTAATTGGGTTGTACCCCCTATGGGATACCCCACTATAGCCTACACAACAGCATAAGCTATAATGTTCTGACATATGTGCGCACTTGTTCATCTGCAACTGCAGTGCTGGCAAGCCACCTGGTGCAACGCTGGCAAGCCACCTGGTGCAAACGCTGGCGAGCCGCCTTGCTGCAGCGTTGGCACGCTGCCTTCTCGCAGCGTTCGCAAGCACCACTTCATGCTGCGCTACGAAGGCGACTTGCGAGGCTGCTAGGTGTGTTGCATTGTGTTCCTGCTCTATCAATTTTATCGTGCCATTGTACTCATGTTGTTCTATTTTCTTAGCACAACTCTTGCCAAATTTACCCACGAACACAACAGGAAGTGAGAACTCAAGCAACACTCTGATCACCCAGTACAACCCATGACCTCCTACGTACTGTAATTCCTGCTGACGGGGGACTTCCTGTGCCCTAGTGGTGGGCCTCCCAATGAAGGGAGTGTTAGGAAGTGAACATTAGAATTGCCCGGAACGGTCTCCCCAAGGGCTAGAGGCGTTGTCTTGGTGGGGGTATGGGTGTGGTTGACCCACCATAGAAACATGCCCTATTTATCCTACTTGGTTAGCAAACTGGAGTTTTCCCTGCATGGTGCGGTGAGCGTGGATGGCCCCTCAATAGCCGCTGATGTTAGACCAACCGTTGCGTGTTAGCTAAGTCGTCATTAGGCTGGCAGTTGTCTAGACATTCATGGTCGAGCTAGTAGTCGCTGCAGGAGTAGAAGATATTATGCAGGAGCGAGAGGCTGTTGTGCAGGAGCGCCACCAGTGTGGCAATTCTGGCAAGGTGCACTTAGAGATCTTTCTCCTTGGAAATTTTGCGCAGTGGGCACGCAAGTACCCCCCTCCCGGTGCTGAGGTGGACGGTGCGTCCGCCCCTCTTGGAGCTGGAAACAACGAAGGCGGCGCCAACGTTGTCAACAATGGAGGCCCTGACGCACAAAATGATTCGAGGGCCTGACAGAGCTGACGTTGTTGGTGTTTGTGGGATTCAGGCGCAAGTGCTGAGTCCGCGGCTATAAGCGGCTCGCAAGGTGACGTCGATGTCGATCTACTAACATTGATGGTCATCTCGAGAAGAAGCCTTGCCGACTTCGCATGGACGCTAGGCCTGGCAGTTCATCATGAGGACGTACAAGGTACGCCGACCTCTACATCGGCCAACTAAAGCAGCGGCTGACCAATTTCATGATGGGAGCATGAGTCGGCGACAGATTACTACAACCGCGCTCGACGGATTCTAGCCGATTTGTAGATGGCCGGCGTTGAATGTGCGGTGGTGTTCTATATCACGCACGTCATCAAGGGACTTCCCATGGGCTACAATCTCATGCGCCGGATCATGTCTATCCCTGATGTGCTGCGCTCAGATGAAGGCTGCTTGGCGAGCTTCATCATCGAAGACTAGATCATGCTGGAGTCTGGACCTAATGGTCAGCTCCTTCCGTAGGCCAACTATGTCGCCACAACATAGCAGGGGTGTCAACAGGGGCAGTGTAGAAAGTTGGGCATAGGTGGCCATTTGGACGAAAAGTCGGCGAGGAAAAAGTCGGGCGAACAACTTTGACCACGCGAAATCGACCAAGGAGAAAGATCGTAGTGGCAGCAACAAACGCTGAGTTGGGCGCCACTGCTATGTTTGTGGAGAACCAGGGCACCTCTCATACGACTGCCGTGACTGCAAAGAGTCCGACGATGGCTAGGAATTTGGTCGAGAGAAGAACGACACAAGCTGTCATCGACACGACAATCAGGTGCGCAAGGAGAAGCAGACGTCGAAGACGTTGTCGGCGATGGACGACGGCTCTTTGAGTGGCAATGCACGCAGCGACGCAGCGGCGTCGTGCTTCATGGTCCACATGGTGGATTCACCATTTCACATGCATCACAGGCCAACGAAGACTTCCATGCGGTCGCTGCGACCATGCACGCAAACCCAACCGTGGTGCTCCTTGACAGCAGGTTCTCCCATCACCTGATGAGAACTCAAGAGGCCTTTGTCGACATAAAGCAGGGAGGCAACATTAGCTATGTGTGCGGCTTCAATAGCGCAATTTGAGTCGTCCAAGGCCGTGGCACGGTTGCGCTGCAAGGGGATGCCGAGAAGGAGATCCTCATCCATGACGTGCTGTACGTCCCCAAAGCGCAGACGAACTTGCTATTGATCGGCTAGCTGAAGGACAGCAGCATAAAGGTGCAGGGACGACGGCAACGAGATACTGCATGGTCGGCTATGGGAGTCATGCTCAATCGTGCGAGCTACGCCAGCCGGGTCCTCTGCACCGACCTCCGACCTAGACTGCTGATAGAGACCGTTGCACTGCGGATCATTGCATCGTCAACGAGGTCGATGATAGACATTTGGCATGACTGGCTTGCGCACGCCGGTGGCACATGGCGCCGCCGCCAAATGGAGATTAAGCCTTCTATCGCGCCGACTTGCCCTGCGCCTCTTGCTTCGTCCCTGTGTCTCCTGCGTCTCTTGGCCACCAAAGATGGAAGTCTCTACTTCCTCCTCCTCAAGGCCCGCAAGACCTGCTTTGTATGGGTCCACTTCGCTCGCAAGGAAGAGCGACGTGCTGGAGGTGTTCGAAAAGTGGTTGAAGGCAGTGGAGTGGCAGACTAGGAATTCGGTGAAGATGCTCCGACCAGTATGCAGAGGGGAGTTCCTCGACCACGCCTTCACTGACTTTGTCGAGCACAAGGGCATCTTCCAAGACCTGACGTCCCCTTACACACCACAGCAAAACTGGATGGTTGGGCGAGAAATTCGCACAGTTGTCGAAGCCATGCGGTCGATGCTCTTGCTCTTGCTCTAGGTGTGCAGTCTCATTGGTGGCATTTCACCTGGTACCAAGCTGTGTGGGTGCACAACTGCCTCGAACATGCTTCTCTGCCTTCGGGGAAGACGCCGCACGAGGTGCTTTATGTTGCGAAGCCGAACCTCACATTGGCACGCACGTGACGTTGTATGGCATAGTTCATGGTCCTGGTGCATCAGAGTCGCGGAAAGCTGGCGTCGAAGGAACGCTGGGGGATCCACCTCGGTGTCCTCGTTGGCGAGCAAAGGCAAGGAGGTGCTTGACCTGACCGACAACCCCATCATCACCACCGTCAAAGCCTTTTTTATGAGATACTGTCGCTGGAGGTCTGGAAGGCGGAACATGGGCCGGCGTCGGCACCGACTCTGGTCTCCCCACCAATAGATTCATCTCCAGTGGCGACTTAGTTGTTTGACACTGAGGACGACGACCGCCTGACACCGAGGACGCACCTCCCCCTCCTCCTCCTACTCCTCCTCCTCCTCCTCCTCCTACTCCTCCTCCTCCTCCTGTCAGAATATTATTCTTATGTTCTAGCCTGTAGTGGGGTGCTCTATAGCGAGTACAACCCTTCTAGGGTTTGCTATTTGTATCCCCATTTCTGCTAGTTCATCCCTCTTTCTTCTTCTAATTTTGTCATGCTATCAGAGCAGGTCGATCCCCTTGGATCGATCCTGTGGGTGGGTTACCACCTCGCTTCCGCTGCTACCTTTCTCCTCCCGCCGTGCGCCCCGAGGCGCGCGGCGGTTTTTCTGCCCGCCGTGCGCCCCGAGGCGCGCGGCGGCTCATTGCCCGCTGTGCGCCCCGAGGCGCGCGGCGGGCTTCTCCCCTACGTCGCGGCCGCGCCCCGATCGTCGCGGCCCCGCCCCTCGACGCGGCCCCGCTCTACGTCGCGGCCCCGCCCTGGCCCGTCGCCGCCCGTGCGCCTGCCCGGCTCGGCCCCGCCCTTCGTCGCGGCCCCGCCCCGGCCCGTCGCCGCCCGTGCGCCCGCCCGGCTCGGCCCCGCCCTTCGTCGCGGCCCCGCCCCGGCCCGTCGCCGCCCGTGCGCCTGCCTGGCTCGGCCCCGCCCTACCTTCGCGGCCCCGCCCTACGTCGCGGCCCCGCCCTATGTCGCGGCCCCGCCCCGACCGTCGCGGCCCCGCCCCTCGTCGCGGCCCCGTCCCCCCCCCCCCCCCCCCCCCCTTTCTTCCCCTCCCCCCCATTTCCCGTCGCCCGTCGCGGCTCCTTCGGGGGCCGCAAGCGGCCCCCTCAGGTCGCCACGACAGACGACGGGAGGGGCGAGCTGTGGGGTGGCGGGTATGGGGGTGCTCGGTGTGCCTTCCTCCCTTTCTCCTCCTCCTCCTTCGTCTCCCACTGCTGCAGCTGTCGCTGAGGGGGGTGGTTGTGTGGGAGACTGGGTTTAGGGTTTAAGGGGGGTGCGTGGGAGTGGAGCTAGCGGTGTAGCAGTGGGTGTGTATGAGGGGGGTGGGACTGTGTGTGGGAGGTTGAGCGGAGGTTGCCAGTTTGTCGTCCGCAGCACCTGTAGTCCGGGGCGCTGTCCCGGTAGCCCAGTGAGCTTGTCGCTGAGCCGGTCGCCTGTGGGTCCGTTGCCCGTCTGCCGCCACTTGAGCCGCGGGGCCTGTTACTCCCGTAGTCCGGGGCGCTGTCCCGGTAGCCACTGTGCTCGCCACTCCTGTTGCCCGTGTGTCTGCAGCTTCAGCCGCCGCCTTCTATCTCCTCTCCTCTCACTCTCCCTCCTCCTCCTCACTTGCCCGTTGTGACCACTGCTAGCTTTGCTCATAATTGTTAACTTTGAACTATTTCTTCTTGACCTTGTGCTCAGAATGCGTGGTGACATTGTGATCCACCCTGAGCTTGTACTGTTTTGCCTGCTCTGCTGATTACACCCCACTTTGGCTATGGGGGTGTGTCAGAATATTATTCTTATGTTCTAGCCTGTAGTGGGGTGCTCTATAGCGAGTACAACCCTTCTAGGGTTTGCTATTTGTATCCCCATTTCTGCTAGTTCATCCCTCTTTCTCCTTCTAATTTTGACACCTCCTCCTCCTCCTCCTCCTCCTCCTCCTCCTCCTCCTCCTCCTCCTCCTCTCTAAGTTCCCGCTGTCCCGCTGTCGGTGGCCTTGTAACTTTCCGCGGTTGCTTCTCCTCCACCGCTCGTCGCCAACTTGCCTAAGTTGGCATCTACGGTGGCCACCGGCAATGAGGGGACCATATGTGCAATGGCTTTGGTGCCGCGTAGCAGCGTTGCCCTAGGCTTGATGGTTGGCATCGAGCAAGCCAGCAACGAAGGGGAGCCGACGACAGTGGAGCCAACGATAAGGGAACAGTCGGCAGGGGAGCCGACGACAGGGAAGCAGCTCGATGACGGCTCGTCAAACAAGGTTGTGGAAGTCATCAGCAAAGCCGATACTGATGAAGGAGAGCCGATGAAGGGGGATCTGTCCAGCGACAGCTCATCAAGCCATGTGGTGAAGTCCCAGTCGACTTTGGTGGTGCGACATTCCACTCGCTCCAACTTTGGTGTTTCCTCCAAAGTGCCGGCCCAACTTGTGCCCGATGTTCACCAACACGGTCCTCGACGATATGCATGCCGACGTTGGACTGTCCGAGTTAGATCCCATCATGCACACCGATCCTAAATGGCGCTAGGACATATCGATGATGACCGACAAGGAGGCGGTGACGAGTTGGAAAGGAAAGGTAGTGAAAGCGGCAATGGACGAGGATGTACGGAGTCTCCTCGCCAACGGCGCGTGGGAGCTTGTGCCTCAACCTCGCAGCGTTAACATCTTGAAGATCAGAAGGGTGCTCATAACGGGGTACCACGTCGACAACACGGTCGCCCGCGAAAAAAAACGCGCCTGGTGGTTAAAGGCTTCACCCAAGTCGACGGCGCGGACTACAAGGAGCCGTATGCGCCGGTCAGCAGCGATGTCGCGCTGAGGATTTTCCTCTCTATCGTCGACGTCGTTGACCTACACCTCATGCAGCTTGACATGAAGAACACGTGTCTGGAGAGCAAGCTAGACCGCGTGCTCTACATGGATCAGCTGTCTCACTACAACATGAACAGCACAAATTGCAGGTGCAAGGTATTGACGAGCTTGAAAGCCTCAAGCAGAGCACGCTGCTGTGGTACTCAGCGCTCAGCAGCGTGTTGAATAGCGCCGGCTAGAATAAGAGCCAGGTCACCTAGGCCTCTACTTCAAAGTTGGCGATGACTAATTGGCGTGATAGGTGTTCGTCTATGTCTATGACCTTCTTGTCGCAAGCGGCAATGTTGTGGTGCTGAAGGAGTTGCACGAGCTACTTCAGAGTGCCTTTGAGTTGCGTAAGACCAGCCCAGTCTAGAAGTACCTGGGGCTGGAGATAGTGCATGCCCGACCTGCATGAAATTTGTAACTCCACCAGCAGTAGTACGTCCACAAGCTGCACATGCGCTTCATTGAGAACGAGCAGACTGGTCGACGTCCGAAGAAGCGAGTTTTTGTCGATGCATGTGCGGAGTTGATGTTCGACTACAACAACTTCCAACTACACGATGAAGAGGAGTACTGCCGGAACATTAGCTTGCTGCAGTTTGCTGCCACCAAAACTTGGCCGCACATCTCCTTCATGTGTAGCAATTTGGGGTCTGGCTTGACATTGCGGAGCAACTAGCATTGGGGCAATGCCGCCCTCGAGTTTAGCGGCGAGTCGGAATCTGTGTTTGGTTGTCTACGTGGATGCTGCCAACGCCGGCAACAAGCAGATGCCCAACAGCACGAATGGCAACATTTTCGTCTTCGACGGCGCAATTGTTTCCTGGACGAGACAATGCATCAAGTGCGTGATGTTGTCCTCGACCTGAGTCGGAGCAGATCGCTGCCACCGAAGTCAGCAAGGTGGCAAAGTCGTTTTCGCTTCCTCCTCGCCAAGTTCCAGCTCCCCGACATTGGGACGCCGATCGCCCTCAAAGTGGACAACCAGTTGGCCATCGCGGTCAGGGGCTGAAGAGAAACCTCAAATGCATAGAGAAATGCTACTTCTAGCTGCAGCAGATGGTGAAGCGCAATAAAATTGTGCTATAGTACATCCTGACCACCGAGCAAACGACGGATTTCCTCACGAATGCACTTCACTCATGATCAACCAAGTTGGCCTTGCCGACGTCCGCTACGACAATGTGCAAATGTTGGCGCCATGTCCTTCAACATGGCTAGTGCGATGAATAGTCTGCAAGGGTGTGCACGCTGACGAAAATCCTAATTGTATACTACTATGTAGGTTCTGGGTGAACCTTGCATGTGTCAATGTGTGCCCATGCTGGAGCTGGGCAGGGGAGTGTTGATAATAAAAGGCACTGCCCTCGCTTGGGCGAAGCTGACTTTGCTGACATGTGCGCAAGGTGAGCAGCTAGCTAAGCTTCATGGCTGGTGCTGACTTCGCGGAGGAAGTTGATGGGTTTGGTCAGCTGACTTCGCCGAAGCCGGCCATAACAAAGCCTACTTCAGCGATGCCGATCACACGAAGGTGACTTCCACGTTGCTGAGCACAGCGAAGCCAACTATGGTGACGCCGACCAGAAGCTGGCTGACGAAGTGAATTTAGCGAACGACGTCTAGCCTCGACGGTCAATGAAGGTGGTTGTCGACATGGCGCCGATCTGCGTACATTGACCGACCGTCGTTAACGTCGGCCTCTTCGAGTCGACCAAGTGATGTGAAACTCTGCGATTGTCTCATGTTGTTTTGCCGATTGTCGACATGCGGAATGAGCACCACATGTTGTACAACATGGAACCTATGCAATGTGTTTCACAAGCATGACGTGCACGCATCCGTCTACTGTGCAGACCTACAACTACTTGGAAGGTGACACACATGTGCGCACTTGTTCACCTTCGACGGCAGTGCTGGCAGGCCCCCTTGGTGCAAAGCTGGCAAGCCGCCTTGTTTCACCATTGGCACGCTGCGTTGAGACGCTACCTTCCTGCAGCGTTGGCAATCTGCCTTCATGCTGCGCCGGAAGCCGACTTGCTAGGTTGTTAGTTGTGTTCCTGCTATATCGACTTTGTCGCGCCATTGTACTAATGTTGTTCTCTTTTCTTCGTGAGAACGTAAGCAACAATTTGATCACCCCGTACAACTTGTGACCTCCAACAAACTTCACCCCCCATTGTGGATTGACTCTTCGCAACATTAACGCAACCAAAATTTGCGAAGCTTAGGAAAAGGTAATTTGGCCAACATCTTTTGCATTCGTTGATCAGATACTGTTCACAACAAAAGAAGACAGAGGTTGTGATGTCTTCCCTCGACTCGGTTAACTGTACATATGACGCGGTCATAGAATAGTAAGACCTCCACAATGTCCACTAGGCAAACTGACGAGCCAACACGGTCGAATGGTTTTTAGAATCAGGAAAAGCATGTTAGAAACAAGTGTGGGAGTTAGATGGCGTTGCGCAATCCATGTAAACGGGGGAGGAATTCGACGCGGCGAAAAAAATGAGCAGTCAAAGCTACAAATTCAGCAATAAAAATAGACTACGACTTCAAAACACGTCTCGTTGCACAATAAGTACCGACCATTCCCAAAACATCATTCAAGACAATGATGACATTGGAAGGAAATTCTTTGTTCGCCACAATTTCAACAAAGGGGCAAAACAACAAAGACGAGCCCAGTTGCCCCCGACATGGAATAAGCGTGGGATGGGTGTGTTATATTAGTTTTTCCAACTATTATTAAAAGCTCATGTATAAATAGACTTGAAGTGTGAAAGAATGAGGAATGATTGACTAAGGCAAAGGTTGGGTACAAGTACAAACCCTACATAGGCTAAGTCATACAAGTCTGACACACCCCCATAGGCAAAGTGGGGGAGAACAAGGGGTCACAAGACCAGTCAAGCAAAGCAAAGCAAGCTCAGGGTGGATCACAACGTCACCACACATTCCGAGCACAAGTTCAAGGCCACAAGGCTAGTTCACATGCAAGATCATATATAAAGGTAAACAAGCAAGTGCACGTATAGAAAGATCACAGTACAAGCAAGGTCAAGAAGTGAGCAAGTGAGGCCAAGTAGGCACAAGACCTAGCATCGTACAGCAGCGCTGATGATCACAAGGCGGAAGTGCCTTGGTAAAGATATCAGCAGTGTTGGCCTGAGAGGCCACATAAGCAAGGCGCAGCTGACCACGCTGCTGCAGGGAAGTTGCGAAGAGCAATGTGCTTCGTTCTGTGCTCCAGTCTGTGCACACAAACACAAGGCCAGCATGGCCTTGTTGTCTACGTACAGAACTGGAGGAGAACGAGGCGGCTCTCCTAGGTCAGTCAGCAGGTAGGTGAGCCAGCGTAGCTCCTGTGCAGCCATGGCCCCCACGTAGATCTCAGCCTCACAGCTAGAGCCGAGAACAGAAGACGAGCAGGTAGACCGCCACGAAACAGAGCCGGAACCAAGGCTGAAGGTGTAACCCTGTGACGACCGCTGCGTGACCTGGTCGTCAGCCCAAGAAGCGTCTGCGTGACCTGTGAGGACCACTGAACGCCGCCCTCCAAGCACTAGCCCCATGCTTCACGTACTGCACAAGTAGCGCAACACCCTCTTCGCTGTAGCCATGTGCTCTTGTCGGTGTCTCCCAGGAGCAACATAGCGTGCCAAGATGCTAAGAGGGTATGCAAGGTCAGGTCGAGTGCAGGTCATCAGGTACATGAGGCAGCCAACAAGCTCTCGGTACGGCCCACTCGGCTCTAAGGACTCATCCGAAGGCAGAGCAGAGAGCGAGTGGCGAGTAGACAGAGGAGTGGCCTGAGGTGAGGAGTACGTGAAGTCTAAGCGCTGAAGGACCTGCTGCACCATGTGTGACGGAGTCAGGGTAATGGTGCGCTGTGCTCTGTCCGGGGTGATCTGCAAGCCAAGGTAGCTGCGCAGTTCACCCGGGTCTATGCACGTGTGTCTCTTCTGCAGCTCGGACTTCACGTGGGCGAGTCCAGCAGTGTCAGTAGTGGCAAAGACCAAGTCGTCGATGTACACGAGGATGTAGAACAGCGGCAAAGAGGTGTCGGTGCGTAGAAACAGCGACGGGTCGGCAGTGGAAGGAGCAAACCCAAGAGCCGCAAGTGTAGTCCTCAGTGTGTCGTGCCACTCACGGGGCGCCTGGCGTAGACCGTAGACTGGCCGCCGGAGGCTCCACTGGGTACCAGGAGGAAACGACCCAGTGAAGCCAGATGGGCGGCGCAGCCATCTCTCCTCGTGCAGGCTGCCCTGCAAGAAAGCTGTGCGGAAATCAAGAGAGTAAAGCTCGTAGTCGCGCTGAGCGGCTATGTGCAGCAGCACCTAAAGAGTGGTCATCTTTGGGGTGGGAGAGAAGGTCTGAAAGTATTCAACTCGCTGCCGCTGACTGAAGCCTCGAGCCACGTAACGTGCCTTGAAGACAGGCGGAGAACCCGACGGCCGCTTCACCCTGAAAATCCACATGCCACTGACGATGTTCGCCCCAGGTGGGGGAACCTCGTCGACGTAGGTGCCTGTGGAATTCCAGGAAACCATCTCTGCGTCCATGGCTGACTAACACTGTGAGAAGTAGGGACCCTTGATTGCCTCAGCGTACGATCGAGGAGATGGGATGTCTAGTGCATCCGGGTCTCCCTCAGGTGCAATCAGCATGGACACGAGATGAGGCAAAGCAGCAGCAAAATACTGGAACTCCTCTTGCCTGTCCTCAAGAACGTCCGTGCTAAGAGCACACTCACCCCCAACGGATGGAGGACAGACAGACGCAGACTCAGCAACAAGACCAGCAGCATAGTCTAGACGACGCCGAGCAGCAAAGTCGACAAGCTCAGCAACTAAGGCAGCCGCAGCAGCTGACTCAAAGGAAGGGTTAGTGACAGCTATGGCCAGGAGACGCGTAACAGTAGGACTAGCAGCACGAAGAGAGTCAAACTCCGGGTCAGCAAGAGCAGGAAGAGAGGACGCAGGAGGAGACGGCAAAGGGACACGAAGTGGAGCAGTGGAAGGACGCAGCGCCATCTGGTGTGTGCCTGGGACCATAGGAGAATGCGGACGCGGATCACGACGACTAGTGCGAGCAGCACGAACAGGCGACGCAGGACAAGAGGCAGGCTCACGACGCTCAGCAAGACCTCCAATAGGACCCGTGTAGGGAGAAGGAGCAGGCAGTGGGGAGGCGGGCTGTAACTGTGACTGCGACTGGTCAGGCTGTGGACACTCTAAGGGAGGAGCAGGACCAGTAGAAGGCGGAAGACCAAGAACCTGCTCAAGGAGTGGAACGAAGTACGGCCGCGGCCGCGCAGCGCCCCCAGAAACAGCAGGGACAACACCTGTACCCCCAGCGGCAGCACCAGCGCCAGCAGCACCTCCAGCTCCAACACCCCCAGCAGCTCCAGCTCCAGCAGCTCCAAAAGCACCTACTCCAGCAGGACCGCCAGCTCCAGCACCGCCAGCAGCTCCAGCACCAGGAGCACCTCCAGGCCCAGCAGCTCCAGAACCCCCAGCAGCACCAGCAGCTCCAGTACCTCCAGCAGCACCAGCAGCCCTCCAGCAGGACCAGCGCCAACAGCTCCAGCAGCACCCCTAGTCCCAGCAGCTCCAGTACCGCCAGTACGAGCACCTCCAGGACCAGAGGCTCCAGCACCTCCAGCGCCGACCCCAGGGTCAGCAGCAACACCAACTCGAGTAGGCTCAGCGCTCTCAGCTCCAGCTCCAACAACACCACGAAGGCTGTGACAGTACCGAGAGTACCACTCACGCAGCTGCTGGGAAGAGAGAGCGCCCCCAGGCGCAGCACCCCCAGGCTTAGGACCTCCAGACCTAGCACCACCAGGGACAGCACCCCCAGGCTTAGCACCTGCAGTCTCTGCACCCCCAAGCTCAGCACCCGCAGTCTCCGCACCCCCAGGCTCAGCACCCCCAGTCTCCGCACCACTAGGCTCAGCACCCCCAGGCTCAGTACCTCCAGACCCAGCACCACCAGGCTCAGCACGCTCAGTACCTCGCGCAGGACCAGAGTCGGCAGCTACCTCGACAGGCTCGACCGGGTCTACCTGGGAAACACCTGAGGGAGCAGGAGCCTGGGGAGGCAAGGGGTCTACCAAGGCAGCACCTGGCGTGAGGAAGAGCGGCGGAGGGGGGAGCGGGGCAGTGCGGTAGGGGAAGAGACGGTAGAAGGGGACCGACTCGTCAAATGTGACGTCCTGGGAAAACAGAACATGGCGCGCGGTGGGGTGGTAGAACTGCTAACCATGCGCGTCAGGGGGGAAACCAAGGAAGACGCAGGGACCAGTACGGGGGGACAACTTGTATGCAGACAAGTCGCGGACAAAAGCCCAAGTTCCCGAGACACGAAACGCGGGCTCATCGCCAACCTTCCCCGTCCACCGCAGAGTAGGGGAGGTCTTCGGGAATGAGACCCGGGGCTGATGGTTGATCTCATGCGCCGCGTACTGAACCGCGAACGGCCACAGAAAATGGGGAGCAGCCTCATGGATCATGGACGTATGAGCGACGTCCATGACCATGCCAATGCGGCGCTCAGCAATCCCATTTTGCTGTGGAGAGGCCGGAAGCGTGAACGTCTGGCGGATGCCCAGTGCACGACACGAGGCTAGCAGAAGGTCAAAGGAAAACTCACCTCCTCTGTCGGAGTGCAGACGCAGGACAGGAAATCCGAGCCGAAACTCTCTCTGAGCTTGAGACGAGCTGCGCGGATCCAGTCGATCAACACCTCCGTGACCTCACCCTTGCTGCGCAAGGGGAAGACTGTGGTGTAACGCGAGTAGTCGTCAACCACCAGCAGGAAGTAACGCTCGTGACCCTGTCCACGGACGCGGGCTGGGCCTCACACGTCCATGTGAAGCGTCTGCAGCGGAGCCTCTGTCGGAGGAAACTCGGAGGAGTGAGGAGCGGCGCGCTGCCGCCCCTCGACGCAGGGAACGCAGGTGGGGGCAGGCCCTGGAGGAAGAGAAGGGAGGGACTGGGGGAGATCCGAGACCAGGAAACGAGAGGCCATGCCTCGGAGACGAGGCAGGGAGGGGTGACCAAGGCGGTGATGCCAGAAGAGAGTCTCGTGAGACAGGAGACGACACGAGCAGGGGGCAGACTCAGGACCAGACCTGGACGCTACAGCAAACACCTGACTCGACGCAGCTACCTGAGGAGACTCAGTAGTCAGTGTGTATAGGCTCGACCCCGGCTGACGGGTAAACCTGGCCAAGTGTCGGCCCGTCCGAGCACACGTACAGTGGGTCACACGCTGACGCGCAGGAGTGAACTGGTCAACCCCTCCATCTTGTAGGTCAGCACCACTCACCAAGTTCGTAGAGAACGAGGGGAGGTAAAGACCTGACAGGGAGCCAGAAGGGGCCGCCGGACACGGTAAGACAGTGGAGAAGTGGGCAAGGACAGGACCCCCAGAGGGGTCTGCCAGGGAGACTGCAACCGGCCGACTAAGCGGCGTGAGTGTGGTGCGGTCTCGAAAGAAGGAGCGGGAAGCACCCGAGTCAAGGGTGAAGGTGTGTAAAACCCAAGCCGACGTGGTACCTGAGAGAGCAGACTCACCAGCACCTAGAGGAGTAGACGCACTAGCACCTAGAGCAGCAGCTTCACCAGCACCTAGAGCAGCAGCCTCAATGCCCGGGTCAGGCGGAACACACAAGTAACAGTCACCCACATCACTAGTAGGCAATGCATACATGGAAGCGAGGATAGCATCATAGTCAAGAGCATAGATATCTACCCTCTGCCTAAGCAGCTCCACCCAGTCGGGGAGCTCAGCCGCGTCGCCAAATTCGGCACGCCAGGCGTCGCTCAGACGGGCGAAGCAGTGGAACTCTGCGTGACCAAACGTCCCGCAAGGCTGACCAGTCCGAGCACCAGTGCGAATGACGTACGGACAGCGAGCAGTACTCCGTGACCCTCCACGCTGAGCGTACCACTCAAGAAGCTGCTAGGGCGACAGAACCGCGCGCGGACTATGCTGCAGCTGCACCTGGCCACTACAAGCAGCTCCCGAACTACTCACGCCAGAACGACTCTCACTACGACCACCCCGACAACCCCAAGTAGCGTACCACTCACAAAGCTGCTGGGGCGTGACGGACTCATGCGGATGTCGCTGGAGTTGCATCTGGCCACCGCCTGGGGCAGCAGGAGCAGTGGTAGCCGTAGTGGCAGCAGTAGCAGCAAGAGCATTGCGGCCACCCCTACAACCCCAACTAGCGTACCACTCACGAAGCTGATGGGGGGCGAGGGACTCACGCGGACGGGGCTGGAGCTGCATCTGGCCACGCCAGGAGTAGTAGTAGCAGTAGAAAGAGTAGTAGTAGCAAGAGCAGCAGTAACAGCAGAGCTCACTAGTGGCAAGAAGGGCAGGAGTACGATAGTGGCAATGGTGAGGTCGCTACCACCGCAGGGCGAGGGCTCCGCGGCTGCTGCAGGGACTGCTGCTCGAGAGGCCAGGGGCGGCTGCTGCAAGGGCGGCTGCTCCAAGGGCCAGGGGCAGCTGCAGCAGCGGCGGCTGCTCCAGGGGCCAGGGTGCCGCGGCGGGCAGGGGCGGCGGCGGCTGACACGGCAGCGGCGGCGGCGACTGCTGGTGTCGGCGGCGGCGGCGGCTACTGCTGTCGGCGGCGGCGGCTGCTGCTGTCAGTGGTGGCGGCGGCTGCTGCGGCCGGGGCAGGGGCGGCGGCGGCGGACACGGCAGCGGCGGCAGCGGCTGCTGCCGTCGGCGGCGGCGGCAGCAGCTGCTGTCGGCGGCGGCAGTGACTGCTGCGGCCGGGGTAGGGGCGGCGGCGGCTGAGAAGGGGCGGCGGGGCCGCGACGGGCCGTGAGAGGTGCCGCGAAGGGGCCGTGAGGGGCCGCGATAGGGGCCGCGAGGGGCCGCGAAGGGCCGCTAGGGAGCCGTGAGAGGGGCGGCAGCAGCTGAGAAGGGGCCGCGGGGCCGCGAGGGGCCGTGAGAGGGGCCGCGAGGGGCCGCGAGGGGCCGCGAAGGGGCCGCGAGGGGCCGTGAGAGGGGTCGCGAGGGGCCGCGAGGGGCCGCGAGGGGCCGCGAGGGGCCGCGAGGGGCCGCAAGGGAGCCACGACGGGGCCGTGAGGGGCCGTAGGAGGGGCCGCGAGGGGCTGCGAGGGAGCCGCGAAGGGGCCGCGAGGGGCCGTGAGAGGGGCCGCGAGGGAGCGGCTAAGGGGCTGCGAGGGGCCGTAAGAGGGCGCGACGGGCCACTAAGGGCAGGGGACGCGACGGGAGGGCAGGCACACGGGGCGCAACTCGGGCAGGGGCGAAGCGCGCTCCGGGCAGGAAAAAAAAAATCGATTTTCGGTGGGCCCTAGGAAACGTTCCCACCAGGGACCTGCTCTGATATTATGTGAAAGAATGAGGAATGATTGACTCAGGCAAAGGTTGGGTACATGTACAAACCCTAGAAATGTGTTGTACCCCATATGTGCTACCCCATTATAGCCTACATATGCTAAGTCATATAAGTATGACATGAAGTGGCTGGAACTGTACAAGCATAGCGCTCGTCGACAAATCTCACGAAGCTTTTGTATTTCTTAGGATTATTAAACCACGTGTGTCGGTTCGTTCACGACATGGCTAGGTTAACTATCGCGTTGATTGAAATGTTGTAGAAGTGGTAGGCGAATGCCTTCTACACCTCGAAAAAGCATGCTTTCCTCGCTGTCCATTTTGTGCGTCGATAATCCCCAATGTACAGTCGTTTATGACAAGCTATAGGAACATTCCTTCTGCATGATCTTGGCGAAATCCTGCAACCATTCGTGCATGCGTTTCAGAAACTTGCACCCTCATAATAAAATCCATCACGTTGATTAGCGTGAAATGCGTAAGAAAACCCATCCGAGTAATGAGTGCGCTCAGATCATTGATCAGTATAGTACCTCTGTACATAAACCTACCCCAACCCACGACATATCTGCAGGTTGGACTATCTAGAGTCCAAAACCCATTACAAGTTCACATAAAAACAAAGCATCCAATATTGTCAAGACACTACAAACCACGAAGATCGTATTACGTAAAACATGGCCTCAATCACATCAAAGTACTCAGCTATTCTTTACTTTGAGAGTTACCACTAAAAAAAAAGATTATACCTTTTCTTCATAACATTTAGTTATCACTAAAGTAGAAAGAACACGTTAGTAGCTGAAGCGGTACTATTAACTGAAGTTGTTTGACTGATGTACAACAGCATGTGGGTGTCCAACTTGCCAGGTCATTAAGACATCACGAAATATACTTGCAAGACAGCTGCAACCCATGCCATCACTAGAGCGTTCGTGGCAATAGCTGACGATGGAATTTGTCACGAGATTGCCAGCCAGTTCTAATGGGAATGAATGAGCATTGGTTATAATCAACACAGATGACAAATGTAGCAAACTTTGCCGCATGAGAAAATCCCATCTCTGCTGAAGCATCTGCTAATACCTTTACTGATTGCCACCACATTCGTGATCATCAATGATTGTGATACGATTTTTTCGTGTACCTAACCATTAAAGCAACTGATTGGTCCCATGTGTGGTGATCGAACAATTCCAGAGAAACAACTTGCACCATCCACCTCCACCCACCAATTGCCATCTTATCTCAACTACACATAGAACCCTATAATACCCATCAAGCTAAAGCTCGATAATCCTCGCCCACATGTATAACAGCTCGCTAATGTTGTGCAAGCTGCCTGAACTTGGGCAGTAGAAGAAAAGCAAAAAGGAAACGTCATCGCTAAACGCAATGGCAATTGCCACCATAGAATGTCTGAAGTCCTTGTCCTCCTCGGCACTTGGAACTTATGTTTGTCGGTGATGTTGATTTTCGCCCAATATATTGCTGGACATTTTATAGAAGTCAAATCTGACTTTTGTCGCAACACATCTCATTCTCTCCGCCACTTGGTGCGCTAGCCTATCATTCCATGCCAGCCTCATTTGCCCATATGTTCCGTCCACAAGGAAAGAACCCTATAGCCAACCCTCAAGCATGAACCGCCCCCAAGTAGAGCCAACTAGGGGATGGGGGGAAGCAGGGAAGGGGATGGGGGGAAGCAGAGAAGGGTGTGGGGGAAAGCAGGGAAGGGGATGGTGGGAAGTAGGGAAGGGTATGGGGGGGAGCAGGGAAGGGGATGGGGGGAAGCAGGGAAGGGGATGGGGGGGAGCAGGTAAGGGGATAGGGGGAAGCAGGGAAGGGGATGGGGGTAAGCAGAGAAGGGGTTGGGGGGAAGGAGGGAAGGGGATGGGGGGAAGGAGGGAATTGGATGGGAGGAAGCAAGGAAGGGGATGGGGGGGAGCAGGGAAGGGGATGGGGGGAAGCAGGGAAGGGGATGGGGGGGAGCAGGGAAGGGGATAGGGGGAAGCAGGGAAGGGGACGGGGGTAAGCAGAGAAGGGGATGGGGGGAAGCAGGGAAAGGTATGTGGGGAAGCAGGGAAACGGATGGGAGGAAGCAGAGAAGGGGATGGGGGGAAGCAAGGAAGAGGATGGTAGGAAGCAGGGAAGGGGATGGGGGGAAGCAGGAAAGGGGATGGGGAGATGCAGGGAAGGGGTTCGGGGGAAGCAGAGAAGGGGATGGGGGGAAGCAGGCAATGGGATTGGGGGAAGCAGGGAAAGGGATGGGGGGAAGTAGGGAAGGGGATGGGGGAAAGCAGGGAAGTGTATGGGGGGAAGCAGGGAAGGGGATGGGGGTAAGCAGAGAAAGGGAAGGGGGGAAGCAGGGAAGGGGATGGCGGGAAGCAGGGAAGGGGATGGGGGGGAGCAGGGAAGGGGATGGGGGAGAGCAGGGAAGGGGATGGGGGGGAGCAGGGAAGGGGATGGGGGGAAGCAGGGAAGGGGATGGGGGGGAGCAGGGAAGGGGATAGGGGGAAGCAGAGAAGGGGATGGGGGGAAGCAGGGAATGGGATGGGGGGAAGCAAGAAACGGGATGGGGGGAAGCAGGGAAAGGGATGGGAGGAAGCAGAGAAGGGGATGGGGGGAAGCAAGGAAGAGGATAGTAGGAAGCAGGGAAGGGGATGGGGGGAAGCAGGGAAGGGGATGGGGGGAAGCAAGGAAGGGGTTCGGGGGAAGCAGGGAAGGGGATGGGGGGAAGCAGGGAATGGGATTGGGGGAAGTAGGGAAAGGGATGGGGGGAAGCAGGGAAGGGGATGGGGGGAAATAGGGAAGGATGGGGGGAAGCAGGGAAGGGGATGGGGGTAAGCAGAGAAAGAGATGGGGGGAAGTAGGGAAGGGGATGGGGGGAAGCAGGGAAAGGGATGGGGGGAAGCAGGGAAAGGGATGGGGGGAAGCAGGGAAGGGGATGGGGGGAAGCAGGGAAAGGGATGGGGGGGAGCAAGGAAGAAGATGGTGGGAAGCAAGGAAGGAGATGGGGGGAAGCAGGGAAGGGGATGGGGGGAAACAGGGAAGGATGGGGGGAAGCAGGGAAGGGGATGGGGGTAAGCAGAGAAAGGGATGGGGGGAAGTAGGGAAGGGGATGGGGGGAAGCAGGGAAAGGGATGGGGGGAAGCAGGGAAGGGGATGGGGGGAAGCAGGGAAGGGGATGGGGGGAAGCAGGGAAAGGGATGGGGGGAAGCAGGGAAAGGGATGGGGGGAAGCAGGGAAAGGGATGGGGGGGAGCAAGGAAGAAGATGGTGGGAAGCAAGGAAGGAGATGGGGGGAAGCAGGGAAGGGGATGGGGGAAAGCATGGAAGGTGATGGGGGGAAGCACGGAAGGGGTTCGGGGGAAGCAGGGAAGGGGATGGGGGAAAGCAGGGACCTAAGAGGAGTCAGCAGCGGAGCTAGAGAGTGTCCGACATTTTGTGTAAAAAAAATAGAAAGAAAAAATCAAAACGATGTAGATGTTACCAGGAAGGAGTATAAACAAGTTTCAAAACTTAACGTCATAGGAGGCGTTACCATAAACTCTCACATGTAAGCGCACCCTATCAGTTGGCGCATGCGATTATGATCAAATCAATGTTCCTATTCCGCTATTTGAATAAATGTGCAAGGAAAATCTGTTGTGCATCCCATAAGCGCATGCAATATTTCTTCGTACACATTTGGTCAAATTTATTGTAATGAGTTATACGATACGAAACAAATCGAGCCATCTTCACTATTGCACAACCCACTCGCTACAAGCCCTAGGCGGTGTTCCGCAGCCATTTTGTAACCAATCCCGAAGTCTAGCAAGAACGAAAGCATCTGATCACCCAATACCTAACAAACATCCGAGAGGGCCCTTATGTTGGTGATAAGAAATCACTCCATGTCAACAAGCATGGGATTCGCACATCTGATTCCCTATAACAGCGAGTTTGAATATTAAGTACTAAAGAACTAATTTATATTTTGATTTTCCCATGTGTTCATAAAACGACTCAATTGTAAACCTTGACAAGGCAGTATAGCGTTTTTCAGATCTAAATCTTCCCCGCGTGGCTTGTGGGCCTGGTGTAGAGAAGAGGTGTAAATGTGATCATAGGACCTTCAACATGGGATTTTTGTCGAGGAATGTTGACAGCCTGCACGACAACCGACAGGTTTGCTCAGGTTGCAGTGGTATCTGGTGTCGCCACAACAACGACAAACTCGTGTGCCACTGTGCCCGATGGCGGATCCTCTCTACTTGCTGGTCGAGCTGTCTTGTTGTCCTACAGATTTCTCTCGTGTCCATCGAGTTGCAGTTTTCTTGGGCAGGACGCTGTTGCAGTGTCAACTCAACCAGGCCAGCCCCATTCCGAAGCACCAAGCTCAACTCACCAAACCAAGTGTCTGAACCGATCACCCGAACCTGATGTGCGGGGGGCCGAGCCGAAACCCAACTGCTGCGATGATCGGTCCCTTCATCCAGTCTCACCAAAACGCGTACGTGAACATATGACTTTTCCGTCATTCCTCGGGGAGGTGCTACATTGTCAGGGTTGTTTTCAGTGCGTGTTCGGACGAAGCAGGCGGTTGCAAACTGGACTCGGGTTGAGGGTCCCCAAAGTGTAGCTGGATTGGCCTACAGAAAACGGAAAATAGTCAGTGAAAAGTTCGGAAATCCGATTTCGTGGCAGGAGTGAGCGGCCGAGTGCCCAGACTGGGTTCGTCTTTTTCCTGGCGTGCCCCGCGTGAGGATACCGTAACCCTCGGCCCATTCCGGGGTCCTGGTTACGGAGGCCCGCGTGGGATTACGGACCGTTTTTCCTCAGAGAAAAGTTTGGAGATCCGATTTTCAGATACCGGTAACACTCTCGCTACATCTTCATTCTGAACATCCCCTGTTTGACACATCTTCTCCCGCTTCAATGCTTCATTCTGCAGAGCACTTTCACCTTTCCTCCTGTGCCACACGCGAGACCGCGGCATGGAAAAGGAGAGATATTCACCGCCGTGGCCTGCGAGCCATAATAGTATACTGATAGCAGCTAAGAAGCATATGTTCGTCGGCATCGACTCGAGTATCTCACACTGAGTGTGACACGCATCTCGTGGTGCGTTCATTTTAGGAACCTGAGGTTCCTTTCAACTTTCTTGTCACTGACCACAATGCGTCTTGTGTGGCGAGGACATGATGGGAAGCTTTCGTGGGCGTGGAGAAATTCATATTCTGCGTCTCAGGCTAAAACACGAAATTTCTTTCCGGATCTCGAATTACAGACGCCAAAAAAAAAACCATTTTCTAGTCCAGAGAGCAGCGGCGGCGCCATCGGATCTCGTGATACTATGAGCAGCAAGAGTTGTTCTCTTCACGGTGCTGGTTGGAATTGCAACGATAGTCTGCATCTTCTCGCCTCCGCCAAGCCTTCTCGAACGTTCAAACTGTTGTGTGATGCAACCATATGCATTCACGTCTGTCTGCCTACCATCATGTGTTTGTGCGTTGCATGCGTGGTGTGAGCGTGTGCAAGAAATTTGTGTCTTGTGTGGTTTGGATTTTCTGTGTGTGTGTGTGTATGTTATTTGGCTTGAGCAGATATCTGAAGTGATTCTTCTACTCAAGAGCTTTCTGTCAGAACATTCTAGCTTATGCTATTGTGTAGGCTATAGTGGGGTATCCCATAGGGGGTACAACCCAACTAGGGTTTCATATTTGTACTCGCTTCATTCATAGTTCACATCATTCTCGTTCAACTCTTCTCATGGTATCGAGCAGGTTCCCCTGTGGGAACTGCGCCTAGGGCCCACCACTTCGATTTTTTTTACTACCCGAAGCGCGCTCATCCCGAGTCGCGCCTCGGGCTGCTAACTCGACGAGCCGCCCTAGCGGCCTTCCCTCCCCTAGCGGCCCTGCAGCCCTACTGTCGCGGCCCCGCCGCCCCTGATTCGCGGCCCCGCCGCCCCTGATTCGCGGCCTCGCCGCCATGCTTCAGCGGCCCCGCCGCCCTGCTTTAGCGGCCCCGCCGCCCTACACCTCGCGGCCCCGCCGCCCTACACTTCGCGGCCCCGCCGCCCTGCCTTAGCGGCCCCGCCGCCCTACACCTCGAGGCCCCGCCGCCCTGCTTTAGCGGCCCCGCCACCCTACGCCTCGCGGCCCCGCCGCCCTACAACTCGCGGCCCCGCCGCCCTGCATTTCGCGGCCCCGCCGCCCTACACCTCGCGGCCCCGCCGCCCTGCTTTACCGGCCCCGCCACCCTGCTTTAGCGGCCCCGCCGCCCTACACTTCGCGGCCCCGCCGCCCTGCTTTAGCGGCCCCGCCGCCCTACACCTCGCGGCCCCGCCGCCCTGCTTTAGCGGCCCCGCCGCCCTAAACCTCGCGGCCCCGCCGCCCTACACCTCGCGACCGCGCCGCCCTGCATTTCGCGGCCTCGCCGCCCTACACTTCGCGGCCCCGCCGCCCTGCATTTCGCAGCCCCGCCGCCCTACACTTCGCGGCCCCGCCGCCCTGCTTTAGCGGCCCCGCCGCCCTGCTTTAGCGGTCCCGCCGCCCTTCTGCTGCGGCCCCGCCGCCCTGCACCTGGGGCCCCGCCGCCCGTCTACTGCGGCCCTGCCACTCTCCTCTCCTGCCGCCGAACACAGCACCACCCTGCAGCGTGCACCCGAGCAGCCGACAGCCGCGCCGCCGAGTACTGGAGGAGTAGCCCAGCCGCCGAGCCGCTGTGCAGCCGAGCCACCAAGCTGCCGAGCGCCGAACCGCCCAGCCGCCGAGCCTCCCAGCCGCCGAGCCGCCCAGCAGCCGAGCCGCCGAGCCGCCGAGCCGCCCAGCCGCCGAGCCGCCCAGCAGCCGAGCCGCCCGACCTGCCATGTCCGGTGAGCGCAGCCCCACTGTCACTGCGTGCCCTTCCCCTACTCCTTGCACTGCTAGGCTACTGTCGTCATGGCTACCCCTAGTGTCATCGCTTTTGATGCTGAGGGGCGGGCCATTGACTTTGAGGTCTGGGTAGACGACCTGCAGCTGTTCTTATAGTGCGATAGGGCAGACAACCTCTCTCTCTTTGACCTTACCTCTGGCGCTTCCCCTGCCCCTGCTGCTAATGCTGACCCCACTGTTCGCTCCCAGTGAGCCACGCGCGACGCTGCTGCACGTCTTGTTGTGCGTCGCCACCTCCCTACCTCCGAGCGTGCGCACTTTAGTCAGTACAAGAGTGCTCAGACCTTGTACGACGCTGTAGTCGCGTGCTACTCTTCCCCTTCCACTGCTGCACTGAGCCGTCTCATATTGCCGTACCTCTTCCCTGACCTTGCTGCCTTTCCCACCGTTGCTGACCTCATTACGCACCTCCGCACTAGTGACACTCGCTACCGCGCTGCACATCCTGCTGACTTCTGCACCACGAACCCCCTCCCCATGTACATCACTCTGTACTTCCTACTCACTCGCCTGCCTGACTCCCTTCGAGTAGTCAGGGACCACTTTCTCTCAGTCTGTCCCACCACACTCACTGTAGACCTCCTCGAGAAGTCCCTCCTCGCGATAGAGAAGAGCATGGTCGCTGTAGGAGCCTCTCGAGGTGACCCGCGCACCCCCATCTTTGAGGGGTGTTCTCCCTCCCCCCTGCTGCCCTCTGTTGCCTCTGCTGCTGCGGCCGACCTCGTTGGTCTTGAGTCGATCGGTGCGGCGTCTGCCCCTAGCGGGAGACGCCGCTCTGGCAAGGGCAAGGGGGGCAAGGGAGCTGGAGGAGCGGGCAGTGGAGGTGGAGGTGGAGGCAGTGGGGGGAGTGGGGGTGGCGGTGGAGGTGGAGGTGGGGGTGGGGGGGTCGGTGGCGGCAGTGGAGGCGGAGGCGGCGGCGGCGGTGGCGGTGGTAGCGGAGGTGGCGGAGGAGGCGTCGGTGGAGGCGGCGGTGGAGGCGGCGGCGGTAGTGGAGGCAGCGGAGGCGGTGGAGGCGGTGGGGGTGGCGGTGGAGCTGGTCGCGGGTCTTCGCAGAGGAGTGGCTCAGGTGGTGGCTCGCGCCAGCAGCAGCAGCGTGGTCGTGCGACCCTGTCCCCTCAGCAACTCCATGAGTGGTACACTGCACGCCAGCGGGGTGGGGGTTTTGGTCCGTGCACCTACGTCTTGCGCACCGGCGACCGTGCGGGTATGCAGTGTGGGGGTGCGCACCCCACTCCGCGCTGCTTTGGCCGCCTGACAGACGCGTGGCGTCACCAGTTCCCGGAGGCCTCCGAGATCCCTCGCTGGGACGAGCTGTCTAGGGCGGGGGTTGCCATCTTTGATCTTGACTTTGATGCTATTCTCTCTGCCATGTATACTCTGTCTCATAGTGATGAGGGTGACTGCTACCGCTGTTTCCCGCCCGATCCGGGCATTGAGGCTGCTGCCCTAGGTGCTTGCGACGCTCCTGCTCTAGGTGCTAGTGTGTCTGCGTCCTCAGGTACTGGTGAGTCTGCACTCTCAGGTACTACATCGGCTTCGGCCTCCCTCACCTTCACTCTTGACTCTGGGGCGTCTCGCTCCTTCTTTTGGGACCGCACCACACTCACGCCGCTTAGTTGGCCGATTGCAGTGTCTCTGGCTGACCCCTCCGGGAGTCCTGTACTGTCTCGCTTCTCCACGGTCCTCCCGTGTCCGGCGGCTCCCTCTGGCACCCTGTCTGGTCTCTACCTCCCCTCGTTCTCGACGAACCTGGTGAGTGGTGCTGACATACAGGATGGGGGAGTACACCAGTTCACTCCTGCGCGTCAGCGGGTGACGCACTGTACCGAGGCTCGCAAAGGCCAGCACCTGGCTACGTTTACCCGTCAGCCGGGGTCGAGCCTGTACACACTGACCACTGCGTCTCCTCCCGTTACTGAGTCTGGTAGAGTCGCTTCGTCCGGTCAGGTGTATGCTGCAGCGTCCAGGTCTGGTCCTGAGTCTGCCCCCTGTTCGTGTCGTCTCTTGTCTCACGAGACTCTCGTCTGGCACCACCGTCTTGGTCACCCCTCTCTGCTTCGGCTCAGAGGCATGGCCTGCTGTCTTCTTGTGTCTGGTCTCCCCCAGTCCCTCCCTCCCCTTCCTCAGGGCCCTGGCCCTGCCTGTGTCCCCTGTGTCGAGGGGCGCCAGCGGGCTGCCCCTCACTCCTCCCAGTTTCCTCCCACAGAGGCCCCGTTGCAGACGCTTCACATGGACGTGTGGGGCCCAGCCCGCGTCCGTGGACAGGGTCACGAGCGCTACTTCCTGCTCGTTGTTGACAACTACTCGCGTTACACCACGGTCTTCCCCTTGCGTAGCAAGGGTGATGTCCCTGAGGTGCTGATCGACTGAATCCGCGCGGCTCGTCTCCAGCTCAGGCGGAGCTTGGCTCGGACTTCCCTGTTCTGCGTCTGCACTCGGACAGAGGCGGAGAGTTTTCCTCTGGCCTACTGCGAGCCTACTGTCGCGCGCGAGGCATCCGTCAGACCTTCACGCTTCCGGACTCACCGCAGCAAAATGGGATTGCTGAGCGCCGCATTGGCATGGTCATGGACGTCGCTCGTACGTCTATGATGCATGCGGCTGCCCCCCATTTTCTGTGGCCGTTTGCGGTGAGGTACGCGGCGCATCAGATCAACCTCCACCCCAGGGTCTCCAGGTCGGAGACCTCCCCAGCCTTGCTGTGGATGGGGAAGGTTGGCGATGCGTCGGCGTTCCGGGTCTGGGGATCTCGGGCGTTTGTCCGCGACTTGTCTGCGGACAAGCTGTCCCCTCGTGCTGCTCCTTGCGTCTTCCTAGGGTTCCCCCCTGACGCGCCTGGGTGGCAGTTCTACCACCCCACCTCTCGACGTGTTTTGTCCTCCCAGGACGTCATGTTTGACGAGTCGGTCCCCTACTACCGCCTCTTCCCCTACCGCACTCCGTCCCTCCCCCCACCCCCGCTCTTCCTTGTACCCGGTCCCCCCCAGGTAGACCCCCTCCCCCCTCAGGGTCCTGCCCCTTCAAGCGTGTCCCAGGTAGACGCAATCGAGCCTGTCGAGGTCACAAGTGACTCTGGTGCTGCTGGGGGTGCTGATCCTGGGGCTGCTGGACCTGGGGGTGCGGAGTCTGGGGGTGCTGAGCCTGGGGGTACTGCGTCTGGGGGTGCTGAGCCTGGGAGTGTTGAGCCTGGGGGTGCTGAGCCTGGGGGTGCTGAGCTTGGGGGTGCTACGCCGGGGGGTGCTGAGCCTGGAGGTGCTACGCCTGGGGGTGCTGAGCCTTGAGGTGCTACGCTTGGGGGTGCTGAGAGTGGAGGTGCTCCTCCTGGAGGTTCTCCGGGTGCTTCTTCTCGCCGGGAGCCACTCTCTCCACAGGAGCTGCGCGAGTGGTTTGCTCGGCGCTGGCGCCGTACTGCTGGTGCTGGAGGTTCTTTGGCTGCTGAGGGTGCTGCGGTCGCCGGTCGCGGGGGTACTCGCACTGGGAGTAGTGGAGCTGCTGGGCCTACGGGTTCGACTGGAGCTGGTGCTGCTAAGGTTGTTGGCACTGAGGCTACCGCTGGCGGTCCTACTGGGGGTGCTCCTGGTGCTGCTGGAGGTGCTGCTGGAGCGGGTGCTCCTGCTGAGGGTACTAGTGCTGTCCCTGCTGCTTCTGGCGTCGTCAAAGCACATTGCTCTCTGTTACTTTCTTGCTCGTGAGCTACAACAGCGTGGACAGTTGCGGCTTGCGTACGTGGCCTCTGAGGCCAACACTGTTGATGTTTTCACCAAGGCACTTGCGCCTTGTGATCATCAGCGCTTCTGCACTCAGCTGGGTCTTGTGCCTGTCTTGCCTCACTTGCTCACTTCTTGACCTTGCTTGTACTGTCACATATATATACTCCTGCTCTTGCTTGCTTACCCTCATATATATATATATATATGTGCTCTTGCATGTGAACTGGCCTTTTGGCCTTTGAACTTGTGCTCGGAATGTGTGGTGACTTTGTGATCCACCCTGAGCTTTGCTTTGCTTTGCTTGACTGGTCTTGTGACCTCTTGTTCTCACCCACTTTGCCTATGGGGGTGTGTCAGAACATTATAGCTTATGCTATTGTGTAGGCTATAGTGGGGTATCCCATAGGGGGTACAACCCAACTAGGGTTTCATATTTGTACTCGCTTCATTCATAGTTCACATCATTCTCGTTCAACTCTTCTCACTTTCCGACGACCCAAGAATCGTCGCGATCGGAGCACAACCAAGAAAGTTACGAACATTGGAGTTCGTATGCTTATATATTTTGGTTGCATCTACTTTGGGAAGTTGTAGCATTGACTCAATATGGGGTACAGACTTGTGGGGGTTGGGAAATTCGAACCCATCACTGTAGATGCTGCTAAGAGGTTGGGTGAAGCCAAACCAGGTTGGTAAGTGTGGCCAAGTTGTGGTGAGGCGGATGGCATGGGTTGGAAAGTGACAAAGGTCAAAGTTTGTTGCCTATGGGGAAGGGAATTGTGTGGCATGGGGTTTCCTTGGTTGGGGACTCTCTCTTGGGACCTTCCCTCTTGTCCTCCTCTTCCCCTCCTACCAGGTTTAGTGCTACTCTAATGTTCTTTTGTGGGACTTGTGAGTTCATTGTGATTGAGTTAAATTTCTGTGGCAGCATACCCCCTAGTGCGCCGAAAAGCATAACTCGAAATATATGATTCATATTTTGATTGGATTCAAATTGGGAAATGTAGCCACGGTCAAGGGCTACAACATATTCGAATTTCGTGGGATTCTAACAGTGCACCTTTCGTCGACAACGTTTCTTGTGAAGTTGACGTTTCTGTCCAGAAATTGAGACCAACGATTTTGAGAAATTTGGGCACCTAATCTTCATAGACTCCGTCCTTAGTCTCTGACAAGTGGTATCAGAGCCAGGTTAAGGACTTTGTGGAGAGTCTACTGAAGTGTGAAGACCCTCCTAGACCCACCATGGCCTGTGGGCGTGCCTAAGTGGAGTTCTAGAGGTTGCACGTGACTTCCGCTAAGGGGAAACTTTGCCGAAATTTCGTTGGCGCCGACACTTGTGAAGATTGTGTGGATCTACATTGTGACCAGGAAAGGGGGGGAGCTGAAACCTCTGATTGGGAGCAGAGGAGATGAGTCAAGGGAGTGGAGAAGGAGCTGAGAAGAAGAGTAAGCCGCCACCATCCAAGATTGAGGCATTGGATGGCTCCAACTATGAAGAATGGAGTGGGCGGATGAGGAGCGCCTTCAAGCGCTACAACCCGCTGAAATTGGCCATGGGAGAGGAGAAGATGCCCAAGGAAGGAGATGCCCGCGATCGGTGGATTGAGCGGAGCGCGGTGCTTTACGACTTGATTCTGCAGTCGGTCAACAATGACATGTTGCAGCACATCAAGGATTTGGTGGAGCTCGATGACTTGGGACTGAAGGCGTGGAAGCTGCTACGCGACGTGGTTCAACCCAACACGCTACCGATGGTGATCGTATTGGAGAAGGAGCTGGCTGCCCTCTCCATGCGGCCGGGAGATGATGTGAAGCCGGCCCTTGACAAGATCAAGGACACCTATGTAAGGATGGCAGCGGCGGGCAGCAAGGTGTCGGAAATGCAGCAGTGCACCAAAATCATCTCAGTGCTCGACAACTCGTGGGACAACCTTATCCTCACCCTCAACCCTCAGCAGGACAAGTGGACGCCTGAGTGGCTACGGCAGCAGATCCTGCAGGAGGACTTCCGCAGGCGCCACACGGGAGGTGGTGCTGCCAACAAAACTGCTGAGGGGTATGGAGCTGCAGGAGGCAGCAGGGGGAGAGGGGGAGGGAGAGGCCGAGGCCGTGGGAGAGGCTTTGGCAGAGGAAGAGGCCGAGGTGACTACAACGAGGGGCATGAGAGCTCTGGTGGCAGGGGGAGCACCCGAATGGAGGGTGCGTGCTGGTACTGCAAGAAGGCTGGACACCCGTGGTTCAAGTGTTTCAGCCGGCCTGAAGGATGGGCACCTCCAGGCATGAAGCCGCCAAGTGGTGAACGTGCACGAGGTGGTGCTGTGCAAGGTTCAGGTGCACAAGGTGATGGTGCACAAGGTAAAGCCGACCCTGGGATGTTCCTCATGGTTGAGGATGTGCAAGGGAGTGGGGGTGATGTGGGTTCAGTTGGGAAGGTTGTGATGCACCCCCTCACTCATTGGGTGATCGATTCAGGTTGCACGAGTCACATGACTCCACGGACAGATTTGCTTGATGAGGTGAAGCCCCCTGAGAAGATAAAGTTTGTGGCTGCCGCTTCAGGTGCCTTGCTCCCTGTAATTGGTGTTGGGAATGCCAAGGTTATGGGAGCTAATGGGGGGCTTGTGGGGCTGGGAAATGTGCTGTTGGTTGAAGGTTTATCCGCTAACCTCCTCTCTGTGCGCCGGCTGCAGAAAAGCAAGGCCAAAGTTACGTTCGGCCCAACTAGCTGCCGTGCAAAGCTTGGGAAGTTGCTGCTGTGGAATTTGGAGGAGAAGAGCAGCTGCATCAAGGACCTGTGGCAGCTGCCCATCATCCCTTGGAATGGGAAACCTCCAGCAACGGCAAAGGCAGCGGCAGCGGCTAAGGCAACTGCGGGAGGAGAGGAGACTGCACCAACTGCTGGGGCCCTAGATGCAGTCAAGAAGGTGCAGCAGCCACAGCAATCACATGGTGAGGTGCTTGCTGGTGTGGATGCAACGGCTGCATGGGCAAAGGCTTCGTCTGGGAGTGGTGAGGCCGATTGGGAGACGTGGCATGAGAGGCTGTGCCACATCTGTCAGATTTATATGACATAGTTTCTGTAGGCTTTAGTGGGGTAGCACATATGGGGTACAGGGTTTCTAGGGTTGTATTTGTACCCAATCTTCCATAGTCATTTCATTCCTGTTTTTCCTTGTTTCACATGGTATAGAGCGGGTCCTACCTTAGGACCGTTTTTTTAGGGCCCACCGAAGCGCGCCCCGAGGCGCGCCTTTTTTTTAGCGACCCCTCGGGTCGCCTTTTCCCTCGCGGCCCCGCTGTCCCTCAGACGCGGCCCCGCCACCTCTCCTGATCGCGGCCCCGCCGCGTGTTTGACGCGGCCCCGCCGCCTCCCCTGACGCGGCCCCGCCGCCTCCCCTGACGCGGCTCCGCCGCCTCCCCTGACGCGGCCCCGCCGCCTGTTTGACGCGGCTCCGCCGCCTTCCCTGACGCGGCCCCGCCGCCTCCCCTGACGCGGCTCCGCCGCCTCCCCTGACGCGGCACCGCCGCCTCCCCTGACGCGGCTCCGCCGCCTCCCCTGACGCGGCCCTGCCGCCTCCCCTGACTCGGCTCCGCCGCCTCCCCTGCCGGCCCGCCGCTGCTCCTGTCGGCCCGCCACTGCACCTGCCGGCCCGCCGCTGCACCCAGCGGCCCGCCGCCTCTGACGGCCTCGCCGCTGCACCTGCCGGCCCGCCGCCTCTGACGGCCTCGCCGCTGCACCTGCCGGCCCGCCACTGCACCCTACGGCCCGCCGCCTGCACCTGCCGGCCCGCCACTGCACCTGCCGGCCCGCCGCTGCACCTGCCGGCCCGCCGCTGCACCTGCCGGCCCGCCACTGCACCGGTCAACCCGCCGCTGCACCTGACGGCCCCGCCCCTGGATCTCCTGGCCGAGCCGCCCCAGCAGCCGAACCGCCCGTGAGCCGAGCCGCCCGACGCCGAGCCGCCCGGGACCCGAGCCGCCCAACCGCTGAGCCGCCCGGGAGCCGAGCTGCTCTGCACCCGAGCCGCCCAACCGCCGAGCCGCCCGGAAGTCGAGCCGCCCGGGAGCCGAGCCGCCCGGGAGCCGAGCCGCCCTGCGCCCGAGCCGCCCAGCACCCGAGCCGCCAGGTCGCTGAGCCGCCTTTCTGCATACCTACTCGACCTGCCCTGCCTGGTGAGCACAGTCCCACTGCCACTGCGAGCTCTTTCCCTGCTGCTTGCACTGCGTCGCTGTCGTCGCCATGGCTACCCCTAGTGTCCTAGCTTTTGACGCTGAGGGTCGCGCCATTGATTTTGAGGTCTGGTTAGACGACCTGCAGCTGTTCTTACAGTGCGACAGGGCTGACGACCTTTCTCTCTTTGATCTCACCTTTGGCGCCTCTCCTGCTCCTGCTGCTGATGCTGATCCCGCTGTCCGCTCTAAGTGGGCCACCCGCGATGCTGCTGCACGTCTTGCTGTGCGTCGCCACCTCCCTACCTCTGAGCGTGCGCACTTTAGTCAGTACAAGAGTGCTCAGACCTTGTACGACGCTGTAGTTGCGCGCTACTCCTCCCCTGCCACTGCTGCACTGAGCCGTCTCATGCTTCCCTACCTCTTTCCTGACCTCTCTGCCTTTCCCACTGTCGCTGACCTCATTACGCACCTCCGCACTAGTGACACTCGCTACCGCGCCGCCCTTCATGCTGAGTTCTGCGCTAAGAACCCCCCCCCCATGTACATCGCTCTCTACTACGTAGTCGCGCGCCTCCCTGACTCCCTTCGCGTCGTCAGGGACCACTTTCTCGCAGTCTGTCCCACCACCCTCACCGTCGACCTCCTCGAGAAGGCCCTCCTTGCAGCGGAGAAGAGCATAGTCGCTGTAGGTGCTTCTCGTGGTGACCCTCGCACCCCCATCTTTGAGGGGTGCTCTCCTTCCCCCTTGCTGCCCTCTGTTGCCTCTGCTGCTGCTGCCGACCTGCTTGGTCTTGAGTCGGTCGGCGCGGCGTCTGCCCCTAGTGGGAGACGTCGCTCCAGCAAGGGCAAGGGGGGCAAGGGCGCGGGTGGAGCTGGAGGGGGCGGTGGCGGTGGCGGCGGTGGCGGCGGAGGGAGTGGGGGTGGCGGCGGGACTAGTGGCGGGGGTGGTGGTGGTGGTGGTGGCAGCAGCGGCGGAGACGGTGGTGGTGGTGCCAGCGGTGGTGGTGGAGGCAGCGGCGGAGGTGGAGGCGGCGGAGGCGGAGGCGGTGGAGGCGGCAGCGGAGGAGGCAGTAGTGGTGGAGGAGGTGGAGCTGGTCGGGGTGGTACCCAGTAGCGTAGCGGCGGTGGTGGTGGCCAGCGCTCGCACCGGCAGCAGCAGCAGCGCTCGCGGGACATCCCTTCGCCTCAGCAGCTTCGTGAGTGGTACGCTGGGCGTCAGAGGGGTGGGGGTACCGGTCCCTGCAACTACGTTCTTCGTTCCGGCGACCGCGCGGGTGAGCAGTGTGGGGGTGCCCACGCCACCCAGCGCTGCTTTGGCCGCCTGACGGACGCCTGGCGTCAGCAGTTCCCTGGGGCTAGTGAGATCCCTCGGTGGGATGAGCTTCTCAGGGCTGGTGTAGCGATCTTTGATCTTGATTTTGATGCTATCCTTACTGCTATGTATGTTGTGGATTATAGTGAGGAGAATGAGGGTTACCGTTGTTTCCAGCCCGACCCGGGCATTGGTACTGCTGCGCTAGGTGCTTGTGAGGCTGCTGCTCTAGGTGCCAGTGCGTCTGCGCTCTCAGGTACTGGTGAGACTGCGCTCTCAGGTACTGCGTCGTCCTCGTCCTCCCTCACTTTCACACTTGACTCCGGAGCTTCTCGCTCCTTCTTTCGAGACCGCACTACCCTTACGCCGCTCGGCCGGCCGGTTGCAGTCTCCCTTGCTGACCCCTCTGGAGGTCCTGTCCTGTCTCACTTCTCCACTGTCCTCCCGTGTCCGGCTGCCCCTTCGGGCACCCTGTCGGGTCTGTACCTTCCCTCGTTCTCCACGAACTTGGTGAGTGGAGCGGACCTGCAGGATGGGGGTGTTCACCAGTTCACTCCTGCGAGCCAGCGGGTGACCCACTGCACGGAGGCACGCACAGGCCGACACCTGGCCACGTTCTCGCGTCGGCCGGGGTCGAGTCTCTACACCCTGACCGTTGAGTCTCCTCCTGTCCCTGCGTCTGGTCAGGTGGCTGCGTCGGGTCAGGTACTTGCTGCTGCGTCCCGGTCAGGTCCTGAGTCTGCCCCCTGTTCTTGTCGCCTCCTGTCTCACGAGACTCTCCTGTGGCACCACCGTCTTGGCCACCCCTCCTTGCCCCGTCTTCGGAGCATGGCTTCCCGTGTCCTTGTCTCTGGTCTTCCCCAGTCTCTCCCTCCTCTCCCCTCCGGGCCAGGACCTTCCTGTGTCCCCTGTGTCGAGGGTCGCCTCCGGGCTACTCCTCACTCCTCCCACTTCCCCCCGACAGAGGCTCCCCTGCAGACGCTTCACATGGATGTGTGGGGCCCAGCCCCCGTCCGTGGGCAGGGTTACGAGCGCTACTTCCTGTTGGTGGTTGACGACTACTCGCGTTACACCACAGTCCTCCCCTTGCGCAGCAAGGGTGAGGTCACTGAGGTGCTGATCGACTGGATCCGCGAGGCTCGTCTCCAGCTCAGGAAGAGCTTCGGCTCGGACTTTCCTGTTCTGCGTCTGCACTCTGACAGAGGCGGAGAGTTCTCTTCTCGCCTTCTGCGAGACTACTGTCGCGCACGGGGGATCCGCCAGACCTTCACGCTTCCGGACTCACCACAGCAAAATGGGATTGCTGAGCGCCGCATTGGCATGGTCATGGATGTCGCTCGTACGTCCATGATGCATGCGGCTGCCCCCCATTTTCTGTGGCCGTTTGCGGTGAGGTACGCGGCGCATCAGCTCAACCTTCACCCCCGGGTCTCTCGGCCTGCGATGTCCCCAGCCTTGCTGTGGACGGGGAAAGTTGGCGATGCGTCTGTGTTCCGTGTCTGGGGATCTCGGGCGTTTGTCCGCGACTTGTCTGCGGACAAGCTGTCCCCTCGTGCTGCTCCCTGTGTCTTCCTTGGCTTCCCCACTGACGCCCCAGGGTGGCAGTTTTACCACCCCTCCTCTCGTCGTGTTCTGTCCTCCCAGGACGTCACGTTCGACGAGTCAGTCCCCTTCTACCGTCTCTTCCCCTACCGCACTCCTTCCCTCCCCCCTCCCCCGGACTTCCTTGTGCCGGTTCCCCCCCCGGTAGACCCCCTCCCCCCTCAGGTTCCTGCCCCCTCAGGTGTGTCCCAGGTAGACGCCGTTGACCCGGTCGAGGTTACTGGTGACTCTGGTGCTGCTGCGGGTGCTGAGCCTGGGGGTGCTGACTCTGGGGGTGCTGTGCGCGGGGGTGCTGAGCCTGGGGGTGCTACTGCTGGGGGTGCTGAGCCTGAGGGTGCTACTGCGGAGGGTGCGGAGCCTGGGGGTGCTGAGCCGGGGGGTGCTGTGCCTGGAGGTGCTGGGTCTGGGGGTGCTGGGTCGGGAGCTGCTGAGCCTGGGGGTGCTGAGCTGAGGGCTGCTGAGCCTGGGGGTGCTGCGTCTGGAGCTGCTGAGCTTGGGGTTTCTCCTGCTGCTGCGTCTCGCCGGGAGCCCCTCTCTCCACAGGAGCTGCGCGAGTGGTTCGCTCGCCGCTGGAGGCGTGCTGCTGAGTCTGGAGCTGGAGCTTCTTCGACCGTCGAGGGTGCGGGTGCTGCCGGTCCCGGAGCTGCTGGACCTACTGGTCCTCCTGGAGCTGGAGCTGCTGAGGGCGTTGGTGCTGAGCCTACTGCTGTTGGACCTGCCGCTGGAGGTGTGGGTGGCGCTGGTGCTGTCGCTGAGGGTGCTGGTGCTGTCCCTGCTGAGTCTGGAGCTGCCGCGCGGCCTCGGCCGTACTTCGTTCCGCTCCTGCAGCAGGTTCTTGGTCTTTCTCCTCCAGTAGAGGGTCCACCGCTTGTCCAGTCGCAGTCCCTGCTGGAGCCTTCCTCTCCACTGCCTGCTCCCTCTCCTTACACTGGTCCTACTGGGGGTCTTACTGAGCGTCGTGAGCCTGCGTCTCGTCCCGCGTCGCCTGTTCGTGCTGCTCGCGCTAGTGGTCGCAGTTCGCGTCAGCGTCCTCCTCCTGTCCCTGGCACGCACCGGATGTCTTTGCGTCCGTCCACTGCTCCTCTGCGTGCCCCTTTGCCTTCTCCTCCTGAGTCCTCTCTTCCTGCGCTTGCCGACCCTGAGTCGGACTCTCTTCGTGCTGCCAGTCCTACTGTCACGCGTCTGCTTGCTACTGTCGTCACTGACCCCTCTTTTGAGTCCACTGCTGCGTCTGCTCTAGTCGCTGAACTCGTCGACTTTGCTGCTCGCTGTCGTCTCGACTACGCTGCTAGTCTTGTTGCTGAGTCTGCGTCTGTCTGTCCTCCGTCCGTCGGGGGTGAGTGTGCTCTTGGCACGGACGTCCTAGAGGAACGGCAGGAGGAGTTACAGTGTCTAGCGGCTGCTTCACCTCATCTCGCGTCTGTACTGCTTGCCCCTGAGGGAGACCCGGATGCACTAGACATCCCGACTCCGCGTTCTTACGCGGAGGCCGTAGAGGGTCCCTACTCCTCTCAGTGGCAGGCAGCTATGGATGCAGAGATGGCTTCCTGGAAGTCCACAGGCACCTACGTTGATGCGGTTCCCCCTCCTGGGGCGAACATCGTCAGTGGCATGTGGATCTTCAGGGTGAAGCGGCCGCCGGGCTCTCCACCTGTCTTCAAGGCACGGTACGTTGCTCGTGGCTTCAGTCAGCGGCAGGGAGTTGACTACTTTCAGACCTTCTCTCCCACCCCGAAGATTACTACTCTTCGGGTGCTGCTGCACATAGCCGCTCAGCGCGACTACGAGCTTCACTCTCTCGACTTCAGCACTGCGTTCTTGCAGGGTAGCCTGCACGAGGAGATCTGGCTTCGCCGTCCACCTGGCTTCACTGGGACTTTCCCTCCTGGCACCCAGTGGAGCCTCCGACGGCCAGTCTACGGTCTCCGTCAGGCACCGCGTGAGTGGCACGACACACTGAGGACTACGCTTGCGGCTCTTGGGTTTGCTCCTTCTACTGCTGACCCGTCGCTGTTTCTTCGCAGCGACACTTCCCTGCCGCCGTTCTACATCCTCGTGTACGTCGACGACTTGGTCTTTGCCACAGCGGACACTGCTGGACTCGCCTACGTGAAGTCCGAGCTGCTGAAGAGACACACGTGCACAGACCTGGGTGAACTGCGCAGCTACCTTGGCTTGCAGATCACTCGGGACAGAGCACGCCGCACCATTACCTTGACTCAGTCACACATGGTGCAGCAGGTCCTTCAGCGCTTCGGCTTCACGTACTCCTCGCCTCAGGCCACTCCTCTGCCTACTCGCCACTCACTCTCAGCTCTGCCTTTGGATGAGTCCGTAGAGTCGAGTGGCCCGTATGCAGAGCTTGTTGGCTGCCTCATGTACCTGATGACCTGCACACGACCTGACCTTGCATACCCTCCGAGCGTTCTTGCTCGCTATGTTGCTCCTGGGAGACACAGACCAGAGCACATGGCTGCAGCGAAGAGGGTATTGCGCTACCTGTGCAGCACGTCGGGCATGGGGCTAGTGCTTGGAGGGCGGAGTCCAGTGGTCCTTACCGGCCACGCGGACGCTTCTTGGGCTGACGACCAGGCTACGCAGCGGTCGTCACAGGGTTACACCTTCAGCCTTGGTTCCGGCTCTGTCTCGTGGCGGTCTACTCGCTCGTCTTCGGTTCTCGGCTCCAGTTGTGAGGCTGAGATCTACGCCGGGGCCATGGCTGCACAGGAGCTTCGCTGGCTCACCTACCTGCTTACTGACCTTGGAGAGCCGCCTCGTTCTCCTCCAGTGCTGTACGTAGACAACAAGGCCATGCTGGCCTTGTGTCGAGAGCAGCGCTTGGAGCACAGAACGAAGCACATTGCTCTCCGCTACTTCCTTGCTCGTGAGCTGCAGCAGCGTGGTCAGTTGCGACTTGCGTACGTGGCGTCTGAGGCCAACACTGCTGATGTGTTCACCAAGGCACTCGCGCCTTGTGACCATCAGCGCTTTTGCACCCAGCTGGGTCTTGTGCCTGTCTTGCCTCACTTGCTCTCCTCTTGACTTCACTTGTACTGTTACATATATTTATACCTGCTCTTGCTTGTTTAGTTCTATATATATATGTGTCTGTACTCCTGCATGTGAACTGGCCTCTGGCCCTGCTCTTGTGCTCGGACTGTGTGGTGACGTTGTGATCCACCCTGAGCTTGCTCTGCTTTGCTTTACCTGACTGGTCTTCTGACCCCTTGTTCTCCCCCACTTTGCCTATGGGGGTGTGTCAGATTTATATGACATAGTTTCTGTAGGCTTTAGTGGGGTAGCACATATGGGGTACAGGGTTTCTAGGGTTGTATTTGTACCCAATCTTCCATAGTCATTTCATTCCTGTTTTTCCTTGTTTCACAACATCAACATTCCTATGCTGCAGAAGTTGGTGAAGGATAGGAGCTTGAAGGGATTGGAGGTGAAGGGGGCAGCGAAGGAGATTGGGAGCTGCCCTACATGCCTTGAGACAAAGTTCACCAAGTTCCCTTTCAGCAGCAACACGGGACCAGCCAAGGTTCCATTCGCGCTTGTGCACATGGATGTGGTTGTCCCCACAAGGGCCCTTTCTCTCTCGGGCATCCGCTACTTCTTGACCATTGTGGACGACCACACACGTGCGGTGTGGGTCTACCCTCTCAAGACTAAAGGGGAGGTGGCAGCGGCTGTTCTTAAGGAGTGGATGCCGAGAGCACAAAAGGGAGAGCGGACATAAGGTGAAGGTGATCCGCACCGACAATGGGGGAGAGTTTATTGGCGCTGATTTTGAGGCGGTGCTGAAGAAGGGGATCCAGCATCAGCTCACGGTGCCCTACAACCCTCAGTAGAACGGCGTGGCTGAGCGGTTCAACCGGACCCTGCAGGAAGGTGCTCGCACTCTCCTTGGGCGTGCAGGGCTGCCGGATCCGTTTTGGGTGACAGCACTGTGGCAGGTCGCTGTTGTGAAGAACCGGGTGCTGGCGACAGTGGGGGACAAGCAATGGGTCCCCTACACCAAGTGGTATGGGAGCCTACAGCTGCATGGTGGTGTTTCATGGGCCTAAGGAGAAGAGGGGAAAACTGGAAGCTTCTGGGAGATGGGGTGTGCACTTGGGGCTTGCTAAGGATCACAAGGGCTGGCTGATTTGGGACTTGACCAGCCAGCAGCTGACTGTGTCGAGGGATGTGAAGTTCCTTGAGTCCTTGTACTACAAGGAGTGGAAGAAGCAGCAGCAGCAGAAGCTTCCCACTACACCGCTGATCATTGAGGCTGATGAGGTGCAGCGGCCTTCGAGGCAAGTGCAGGTCACTGTCTCAAAGGAGGAGATTTCTAGGGTGACTGAGGATGGGGGAGAACCCGAGGTGGAGGAGCAGCAGCAGCAGCAGCCGCAGCAGCAGCAGCCGCGGCAGCAGCAGCAAGATGCTCCACAAGGTGCCGTACGTCCGGCTGACCGTCCAAGGAGGGATGCGCGCCCCCCTAACCGGCTGACCTATCCGAGCTTTGGGAAGCCAAGTGTGGTAAGGGCTGGGAGTGTGGCTGAGAAGTGTGATGAGGAGGAGATAGCGCACTATTACTGGGCAGCCGTCCCTGAGCCCAAGACACTTACCGAGGCCTTGAGTGGGCCCGATGCTGAGAAGTGGAAGCAGAGTGTGAAGGAGGAGTATGACTCTCTGCTGGAGAACGAGACGTGGGAGCTGTGTGAGCTGCGTCCAGGGAAGAAGGCCATTTCTTCCAAGCTGATTTTCAGGCACAAGTACGGACCTGATGGGGAGCTGACCCGCTACAAGTCAAGGCTTGTGGCTAAGGGGTTCCAACAGACAAAGGGGAAGGATTTTGATGATATCTTTGCTCGTATGGGGAAAGGCACTACACTGAGGACGATGTTGGCAATGGCTGCAAACCGTGGCTGGAAGATCAAGCAGATGGACATAATCATTGCCTTCCTCAATGGAATCATTCTGGAGGAGCTGTACATGCTGCAGCCTGAGGGGTTGGATGATGGGAGCGGCAGGGTGTGCAGGCTCAAGAAGGCCATCTATGGCCTGAAGCAGGCTCCTCGCGCATGGTACCACAAGCAGGAGGAGACACTGCTGGCCGGGGGGTTCAAGAAGAGCGAGTGTGATCACAGCCTGTTCCTGCTGCAAGAGAAGGAGCAGTTCCTAATGCTCCTGGTGTACGTGGACGACATCCTGCTCTTCTCTGAGTCATCTGCGATGATTGAACGTATGGAGGAGATGCTGGAAATGCAGTTCAAGTGCTCCAAGATGGGAGATGTGAAGTACTACCTTGGGATGCACGTGGAGAGGGACCTTGACAAGGGAGTGTTGAGGTTGCACCAGAGGAAGTATTGTGAGGGACTGGCTGAGAAGTATGGGCTGCAAGATGGAGGAAAGCCAGCCACCCCGCTGCCTTCGGGCTTCACTGTGGAGCCCTGTGCTGATGAGGAGGTGGTGGGGGAGAGTGACTGGAAGTTGTTTCACTCCATGGTGGGGGCACTCAACTATGCGGCTAACCACACGCGGCCTGACATTGCCTTTGCTACATCCAGGCTTGCGAGTGTGGTTTCATGCCCAAGTCATGAGCAGCTAGAAGCGGCCAAGAGGTTGGTCCGCTATGTGAGCGCTACAGCATCAGTGGGCTTGGAGTACAGTGCTGTGCGACAGAGGCTACAGAGGGGTGCAGCTGATTTGAGCAAGGGGGAGATGCGCTTGACTTGCTACACCGACGCTAGCTTCAACTCAGCTGACCATGCTGCTGGAGCCACGCGCAAGGAAGTAGTGAAGAGCAATGTGCTTCGTTCTGTGCTCCAGTCTCTGCTCGCAACATAAGGCAAGCATTGCCTTGTTGTCAACGTGCAGAACTGGAGGAGAATGAGGCCGCTCCCCCAAGTCGGTCAGTAGGTAGGTCAGCCAGTGTAGCTCCTGAGCAGCCATGGCCCCAGCGTAGATCCAAGCCTTGCAGATGGAGCTAAGCACAGAAGAAGAACGAGTGGACCTCCACAAGACTGAACCAAAGCTAGGATTGAAGGTGTAACCCTGTGACGAACGCTGAGTCGCCTGGTCGTCGGCCCAAGAAGCGTCAGAGTAACCTGTGAGGACCACTAGGCCTTGTCTCTCAAGCACGAGCCCCATGCCCGATGTACTGCACAAGTAACGCAGTACCCTCTTCACATCATCAAAGTGCACCTTTCGGTGTCTACCAGGGGCCACGTAGCGAGCCAGGAGGCTGAGAGGGTACGCGAGGTCAGGTCCTGTGCACGTCATCAGGTACACGAGGCAACCTACAAGCTCTAGGTACAGACCACTCAGCTCTATGGACTCGTTTGAAGGTGGAGCTGAGAGCGAGTGGTCGGTAGGCAGAGATGTGGGCTGTGGCGAGGAGTACTGGAAGCGGAAGCGCTAGAGGACCTGGTGCACCATGTGCGACTGTGTCAGGGTGATGGTGCACCGTGCTCTGTCCCGGGTGATCTGCAAGCCAAGATAGCTTCACAGATCACCCAGGTCAGTGCAGGTGTGTCTCTCCTGCAGCTCCGCCTTCACCTAGGGCTAGTGCCTCAGTGTCAGCAGTAGCAAAAACAAAGTCGTCGACGTACATGAGGATGTAGAATGGTGGCAGGGTAGTGTCGGTTCGTAGAAACAGCGACGGGTCAGCAGTCGAAGGAGCAAACCCAAGAGCCGCAAGTGTAGTCCTCAGTGTCTCGTGCCACTCGTGGGATGCCTGACGCATGCCGTATACTGGTCGCCGTAGGCTCCACTGGGTACCCTCATGAAACGACTCAGAGAAGCCCTCTGGACGACGCAGCTCGATGGCCTCGTGAAGGCTACCCTGCAAGAAAACTGTCGAGAAGTCCAGAGAGTGCAGCTCGTAGTCACGTTGAGTTGCAACGTGCAGCAACACCAGAAGAGTGGTCATCTTTGAGGTGGGGGAGAAGGTCTGAAAGAAGTCGACCCCCTCACGTTGACTAAAGCCTCGAGCAACGTAACGTGCCTTGGAGGCAGGCGGAGAACCCGGAGGCCGCTTCACCCTAAAAATCCACATGCCACTGACGATGTTCGCCCCAGGTGTGGGAACCTCGTCGACGTAGGTGCCTGTGGACTTCCAGGAAGCCATCTTTGCGTCCATGGCTGTCTGCCAGTGAGAGGAGTACTCACCCGAAATCGCCTCTCTGTAAGAGCGCGGGGTGGGGATGTCAAGTGCATCCGGGTCTCCCTCAGGGGCAAGTAGCATGGTTGCGAGATGAGGTGCAGCGGCCACAAGACACTCCAGCTCCTCTTGTATGTCCTCAAGAACGTCATAGCCAAGGGCAACCTCTCCCCCGACGTACGGAGGACAGGCAGGGTCATGGTCAGAAACGAGACTCGCAAGGTAGTCGCGCAGCAGCAAAGTCAACTAGCTCAGCGACTAGGGCAGACGCAGTAGGAGACGAGAACGTAGGGTTCGTCACATCTGTAGTGAGCAAGCGAGTGACAGTCAGACTGGACGCACGAGCAAGGTCAGATGGAAGATCAGCAATGGCAGGAAGAGAAGATGCAGGGGGTGATGGTAGGTCAACACACTGTGGAACAGATGAAGGACGGCGTGTCATATCGTGAGTGCCTGGGACAGCCGGAGCACAAGGACAACGCAAACGACGAGCACGAGCAGGAACGGACGCTCTAATCTCAGGCTCTCGACGCTCAGGAGTGGAAGCACGAGTCTGAGGCTCACGATGCTCAGTCAGAAACTCTGTCACAGCAATGTAAGGAGCACGAGCAAGCAGTGGGGAGTGAGGCACTAGCTGTCGGAACAGCAACGGAGGAGTAGTTCCAGCGACTGGGAACTCCGTCGGAGCTGGTGGAAGACCGAGAAGGTGGCGAAGCGAACCAGCAGGTCTAGCACCTCCAGCACCAGCAATACCTCCCGCTCCACCAGCACCTCCAGCACCAGCAGCTCCAGCACCTCGACCACCTCCACCACCTGTAGTACCTTCAGCACTAGCAGCTCCAGTACCTCCAGCACCAGCAGCACCTACAGCACCTCCAGCACCTCCAACACCAGCAGCTCCAGCATCTTGAGCACCAATAGCACCTCAAGCACTAGCAGTTCCAGTGCCTCCAGCGCCAGCAGCACCTCCAGCACCTCCAGCAGTACCACCAGCTCCAGCACCTCCAGTACGAGCACCTCCAGGTTTTGTAGCTCCGCCACCAACAGTACCTGCAGCACCTCCAGTACCTCCAGCACCTCCAGCAGGAACCCCAGCACCTCCAGCGGGGTCACCCACAGCTCCACTGCCACTAGGACCCGCAACACCCCTAGAGTCAGCACCCCCAGTCACAGCACCCCCAGAACCAGCACCCCCAGTTGCAGCACCCCTAGAACACTCACCCTCTGTCTCAGCACCCCCAGGCTTAGCACCAGCAATCTGAGCTCCAGAGTCCACAGCAGCAGGTTGCGGAGACGGCAGAGACGGCTGAGGCGGAAAACCAGAGGGGGTCTTCACGTGTGGAGAGCGGCGAGTGGTCGCCGTGTCATCAGCGGCGGGGTCACCCCCCACAACTGGGCTAGAGGAGTAAGAAGAGATCTCCAAAGGCTCAACCAAGGGGGGTGGGTCTACCTGAGACACACCTGAGGGAGCAGGGCCCTGTGGGGGGAGGGGGTCTACCGGGGGGGGGGGACTTGTACCAGGAAGAGAGGCGCGAGGGGGATCGGGTGGGACGTGTGTGGGTGAAGTCTGTAGTAACAGACAGACTCGTCAAAGGTGACGTCCTTGGAGGAGAAGACTCGACGCGAGCGTGGGTGGTAGAACTGCCACGGCGGGGCGTTGGTGGGGAAGCCAAGGAAGACGCAGCGGAGAGTGCAAGGGGAGATCTTGCTCGCGGTGGTATCGCGAACAAGGGAGAGCGCGCCCCCGACCCAAAACACCGACGCATCGCCAACCTCTCCCGTCCAACGGAGTGTGGGCGAGGTCTCTGACAAAGAGACACGAGGCCAGAGGTTGAGCTGATATGCGGCGTATCAGGCCGCAAACGGCCATAGAAATAGGGGAGCAGCTGCATGGATCATGGGGGTACGAGCAACCTCCATGATCAACCAATGCGATGCTCAGCAATCCCATTTTGCTGAGGAGAGGCCGGAAGCGTGAACGCCTAGCAGATGCCATCGTCTCGACAGAACTCCACAAGGAGGCCAGAAGAGAACTCACCGCCCCTGTCCGAGTGCAGACGCAGGACTGGCAAGTTCTGCCAAAACCGCTCGCGCAGCTGGCAACGAGTAGCACGGATCCAGGGGATCAAAACACTGCTGACGTCCACCTTGCGCCGCAACGGGAAGACAGTGGTGTAGCTTGTGTAGTTGTCAACTGCCAGCAGGAAGTAGCGCTCGTGGTCTGTTCCACTGACGAGGGCTGGGCCCCACACGTCCATGTGGAGAGTCTGCAGAGGAGCAGTGGTTGGAGGAAACCCAAAAAAGTGAGGAGCGGCGCGCTGCCGCCCCTCGACGCAGGGAAGGCACGGCGAGGCAGGCGAGCGCGGGAGGGAGGGCAGGGACCTGGGAAGCCCAGAGACAAGGAGACGGGAGTGCATGCTACGGAGACGCGGCAGTGAGGGGTGACCGAGGCGGTGGTGCCAGAGGAGAGTCTCGTGGGAGAGTACCCGACACGAGCAAGACGCTGCAAGCTGACCAGACGCAGACACCTGTCTCGACGCAGCCACCTGACCTGACTCGACCACCTATGCAAACACAGTGGTCAATGTGTACAGACTAGACTCAGGCCGTCAAGTGAACGTAGCAAGGTGACGGCCAGTCCGGGAGCACGTACAGATCGCCACACGCTGCCCTCCTTGAGTAAAGGTGTCAACTCATACATCCTGGAGAGCGACGTTGCTCACCAAGTTCATTGAGAACATGGGGAGGTTGAGACCTGACAGAGAACCGGAGGGGACTGCTGGACACGGAAGGACAGTGGAGGCTCGTGCGACTACTGGGCCCCCAGTGGGGTCAGCCAGTGAGACTGGTACCGGTGCAGCTAGTGGTGTGAGTGTGGTGCAGTCACGAAAGAAACAACGAGACACGCCTGAGTCAAGTGCGAAAGTGTGAAGGGCCTCAGAGGAGGCATCAGACGCTCTAGCAGCAGACTCACTAGCACTTGGGACTGCAGAATCACTAGCACCTAGTGCTGCAGCAGACTCACTAGACCTAGAGCAGCACCCTCGACACCAGCATCACCAGGGACACACGAGTAACACGCACCCTCATCACTAAGCTCGGTCACATACATAGCATAGATGGCAGCATTGATCTTTACAAAGTCAAGAGCATACACATCTACCCCCATCCCTTGCAGTTTTAGCCAGTTGGGGACAATCGCCTCCTCCCCGTACTCATCCACCCAGGCATCCTCAAGGCGACCGAAGCAGCGGTACTCGGTGTGCAGCTTCTCGCAGGGCTGACCCTTCAGCTTCCCAGTGCACCTGACGTACGGCCAGCGACCAGAGCCCCCAGGGGAAACACGCTGGACAACCCACTTACGAAGCTGCTGAGGGGTGGGGTTGTCCGGGAGGCGCGGCAGCTGCTGTCCTGAGCCACCACCGCCACAGCCTCCACCCTTGCCAGCTCCACCCGACCTCCTCCACCACCTCCGCCACCTCCACCACCCCCGCTGCCTCCACCACCTTGGCCGCCTCCACTGCCGCCACCCCTAGAGCCACCACCCCCGCCACCTCCACCGCTAGAGCCACCCCCACCCCCCTTGCCCCATTTGCCCTTAGTGTTGTTGCGCCTTCCACCGGGAGCAGACACAGTGCCAACTTCCTTAGCACCAAGGAGGTCGACAGCAGTAGTAGTAGCAACTGAGGGGAGGAGGGGGGAGGTAGTGCACCCTTAAAAAAAGGAGGAGCGGGGAGTGCCGCGAGAGGCAGCGACAGCGAAAGTGCTCTTCTCAACCTCGAGAAGGGACTTCTCAAGCGAGTCGAGTGTGATCTCAGTGGGGTCAAGGGCTAGGAACTAGTCCTTGACAGTGCGAAGGGAGTCAAGGAGGCGAGTGACAAGGAAGTACAGTGTCATATACAGCGGGGGGGGAATTCGCAGCAAGGAAGGTCGGCTTGAGAGCGGCGCGATAGCGAGCCTCACTAGAGCAGAGGTGGGTAAAGAGGTTAGAGACAGCATGGAAGTCGACTAGCTCGGGATGCAGGTATGGCAACATCAGACGGCATAGGGCAGCAGTAGCTGGGGAGGAGTAGCGAGCGACTACAGCGTCATAGAGGGCCTTGGCTGTTTTCTGCTGGCTAAAGTGTGCACGCTCAGCTATGGGCAGGTGGATGCGGACAGCAAGGCGGGCGGTGGCGTCACGCATGAGCCACTTCGATTGATCCTCTACCGCTGTGGCAGCTGGGGCTGGGAGGGTTCTGTCGGTATGCAAGAACAGTGAAATTCTGTCCCTAGCCTCGCTCTACAGGAAGAGCTGGAGATCATCAAGCCAAACATCAAAGCTAATCGCGCGACCCTCAACATCAAAAGTAAGAACTGAGAAGTTAGCCATGGCTGCAGTAACAGCAGCAGCAGTAGCAGTAGCAGCAGCAACAGCAGCAATGGCAGTAGCAGCAGCTGACGCAACAAGAGGAGCAGTAGCAGCAGTGCTGCTTAGGCAGGGCGGCGCGGCTCAGCAGGGCGGCGCGACTCTGGCTGGGCAGACCGAAGCAGCAGTAGCGGCAAAATCAGCAGCAGCAGCAGCAGCAGGTAGTTGCAGCAGCAGCAAGGAGCAGCAGCAGTAGCAAGAAGCAGTAGCTGCAGCAAGTAGCAGCAGCAGGATCGCTCAGGAGGAGGCGTGCAGCAGCAGCAGCAGTAGCGCGCGGGCTGGGTGCGCGCGGGTCTGTAGGGCAGGGCACAGCAGCAGCAGTGCTTGCAGCGGCAGCAGCAGCAGTGGTGCGCTTAACAGAAGCAGTAGCAGCAGTACGCTTGTAGCCGCAGTTTGCCGTAGCAGCACGTAGCAGCAGCAGATAGCAGCAGCAGCAGCAGCGCTTAGCAGCAGTAGCGCGTGTGGAAGCAGCAGCTCACGCACAGCAATAGGAACACTTGCAGAAGCAGGGCGTTCAGCAGCAGTAGGGCGTTCAGCAGCAGCAGCGCAAGCGGCAACTGCGGTAGAGGGCGACGCGGGCAATACGTAGGGGCGTGCGGGGCAGCATGCAGTGCCCACTGCAAGCGTGGCGCGCGAAGGATGAGAAGGCAGCGAGAGGGGTGCGCGAAGGCCGCGAGCATGCGGGGCGCAGGTAGCAGCACGAGCAGCACGCGGGGCAGCACAAGGAGCGCGCGACTACAAACTGGCAGCAGGGCAGCGCTACGCTCTTAGAACGGGCTGGGTAGCGCAGTAGCGCTTCGGGCAGGGAAAAATCTAACGGTGGGCCCTTTAAGAACTTAGGTCCTAAGGTATAAGAACGCCCTAGCCTCTAAAACCATGTTAGAATCCTTTTGAGGAGGATGTCAATTAGGTAAGGGGGGGGGGTACAAGACTATTGAGAAAAAAGGTTGTACCCTCTAAGGATGACCCCTACATAGCCTAGAAAGCTATAAACATAAATATGTTTTGTCACCGACGTACGCACTTGACGAACCCTGAGAATCTATGCATCTGAATTAGGTTGGTTGGTGGATGCCATACTGTTGATATTTCTCTCTGGCCGTCCATTCCGTCAGATGAATTACATATCCTAAAAACTTCATACTATGTTATATAGGAGCGGTCAAAAGGCTTCGCTTATCGACATCTCCAAAATTCGCAGGAACATTGGTCAATCTAAAGGGTATTACCATGTAACCTAATAAACCGTAAAGGGTGAGAAAGACATTTTTCTCACAGTCGGTTAGGGTGATTGGGGACTGGAAATAACATCTCATGGTGTTTACTTTTAGAGAAAATGTGGGTCGTGCAAATTTGATAGAATAAATCACTTTGTCTATGCCGTGTATAGGGTAATGGGACTTGATGGTAACACAAGAGATAGGCCAGCCCCTCATTTTGGAAGATAAGGTCATCCAGCGACCCCACCCGCCTGCCTCTGTCAGAACATATATATAGCTTATGCTATTGTGTAGGCTGTAGTGGGGTATCCCATAGGGGGTACAACCCAACTAGGGTTTCCTATATGTACTCACTTCATTCATAGTTCATTCACTCTCGCTCTATTCTCCACATGGTATCGAGCAGGTTCCCCCGTGGGAACTGTGCTTAGGGCCCACCACTTTTAAACTTTTTTCTGCCCGGAGCGCGCTCCGGGCCCTCGCTCTCACTCTTTCGGCCTGCCCTGCAGGCCCCTAGCCGCCCGCGCGCCGCCTGTCCCGGCCCCTAGGCGCCCGCGCGCCGCCCGTTCAGGCCCCTAGCCGCCCGCGCGCCGCCCGTCCCGGCCCTTAGCCGCCCGCGCGCCGCCTGTCCCGGCCCCTAGCCGCTCGCGCGCCGCCCGTTCAGGCCCCTAGCCGCCCGCGCGCCGCCTGTCCCGGCCCCTAGCCGCTCGCGCGCCGCCCGTTCAGGCCCCTAGCCGCCCGCGCGCCGCCCGTCCCGGCCCCTAGCCGCTCGCGCGCCGCCCGTTCAGGCCCCTCAGCCGCCCGCGCGCCGCCCGTCCCGGCCCCTAGCCGCTCGCGCGCCGCCTGTTCAGGCCCCTAGCCGCCCGCGCGCCGCCCGTCCCGGCCCCTAGCCACCCGCGCGCGCCCGTCCCGGCCCCTAGCCGCCCGCGCGCGCTCGTCCCGGCCTCACACCGCCCGTGCGCCGCCCGTCCCTGCTGCACGCCGCCGTCCTGGCCCCCCACGCCGCCCGTTAGCCGCCGTGCAGCCTGAGCCGCCCGAGCCGTCTGCGCAGCTGAGGAGCTGAGCCGCCCGAGCCGCCTATGCCGCTGACTGCCCGAGCTGCCCAAGCCGCCTGAGCCGCCCGAGCCGCCCGAGCCGCCTCCCCCCCCCCCCCCCCTTTTCCCGTCGCCTGTCGAGGCGACCTGAGGGGGCCGCTTGCGGGGTGGCAGATGTGTGGTCTCCCCTACTTCTCCTCCTCCTTCGTCTCGAGCCGCCCTGCAGCCTCGCCGCCGAGCCGCTTTACACCCGAGCCTCCCAGCAGCCGAGCCGCCCTACAGCCGCGCCGCCGGGTCGCCGAGCTGCCGTGCTGCAGTTGCTGCCGAGCCGCCCTGCCGCCGAGCCGCCCGAGTCGCCCGAGCCGCAGAGCCGCCGTGCTGCCGAGCCTCTGAGTCGCCGAGCCTACTCTACCCACCACTGATGCGGCCCCATCGACGTCTGCGTGAGTCCCTCACGCCTCAGCAGCTGCGTGAGTGGTACGCTGGTTGGGGCTGTAGGGGTGGTGGCGCTACTACTGCTACCACTCCTGCTGCTTCTACTACTGGTGGCGGCCAGATGCAGCTCCCGCGACCCCCCCGTGCGTCTCTCACGCCTCAGCAGCTTCGTGAGTGGTACGCTCAGAGTGGAGGGTCTCTCAGTTCTGTTCGCTGCTCTTACGTGATTCTCACTAGTGCTCGGACTGGTCAGCCTTGTGGGACACCTAGTCATACACAGTCCCGCTGCTTCGCCCGTCTGAGCGACGCCTGGCGTACCATGTTTGGCGACAAGGCTGAGCTCTCCGACTGGGTGGAGTTGCTTAGGCAGAGGGTAGATATATTTGCTCTTGACTATGATGCTATTCTCACTGCCATGTATGCATTGCCTACTAGTGCTGACCGTGCCGGTCATCTGTGCGTACCGCCTGACCCGGGTATAGGACCTGCTGCTCTAGCTACTGGTGAGGCTGCTGCTGCTCTGGGTGCTAGTGAGTCTCCTGCTCCAGGTACAGGTGCGGCTGCTGCTCTAGGTGCTAGTGAGTCTGCTTCCTCAGGTGCGGGTGAGGCTGCGCTCTCAGGTACCACGTTGGCTTCGGCCTCCCTCACCTTTACACTTGACTCTGGGGCTTCTCGCTCCTTCTTTCGGGACCGCACCACACTCACGCCGCTTGGTCGGCCTGTTGCAGTCTCCCTGGCTGACCCCTCTGGGGGTCCTGTCCTCGCTCACTTTTCCACTGTCCTCCCGTGTCCGGCTGCCCCCTCGGGCACCCTGTCTGGCCTGTACCTCCCCTTGTTCTCGACAAACTTGGTGAGTGGTGCAGACCTGCAGGATGCGGGGGTTCACCAGTTCACTCCTGCGAGTCAGCGGGTGACCCACTGCACGGACGCACGCACAGGCCGGCACCTGGCCACGTTCTCGCGTCGGCCGGGGTCGGGCTTCTACACCCTGACCACTGAGTCTCCTCCTGTCCCTGCGTCCGGTCAGGTAGCAGCGTCAGGTCAGGTGTTTGCTGCTGCGTCCAGGTCTGGTCCTGAGTCTGCCCCCTGCTCGTGTCGCCTCTTGTCTCACGAGACTCTCCTGTGGCACCACCGTCTTGGCCACCCCTCCTTGCCCCGTCTTCGGGGCATGGCTTCCCGTGTCCTTGTCTCTGGTCTTCCCCAGTCTCTCCCTCCCCTTCCTTCGGGACCAGGACCTTCCTGTGTCCCCTGTGTCGAGGGGCGCCTCAGGGCTGCTCCTCACTCCTCCCAGTTTCCCCCGACAGAGGCTCCTCTGCAGACACTTCACATGGACGTGTGGGGCCCGGCCCCCGTCCGTGGGCAGGGTCACGAGCGCTACTTCCTGTTGGTGGTTGACGACTACTCGCGTTACACCACAGTCTTCCCCTTGCGCAGCAAGGGTGCTGTCAATGAGGTGCTGATCGTCTGGATCCGCGAGGCTCGTCTCCAGCTCAGGAGGAGCTTCGGCTCGGACTTTCCTGTTCTGCGTCTGCACTCTGACCGAGGTGGGGAGTTCTCCTCTCGCCTTCTCCGAGACTATTGTCGTGCACAGGGGATCCGCCAGACCTTTACGCTTCCGGACTCTCCACAGCAAAATGGGATTGCTGAGCGCCGCATTGATGTCGCTCGTATGTCCATGATGCATGCGGCTGCCCCCCATTTTCTGTGGCCGTTTGCGGTTCGGTACGCGGCGCATCAGATCAACCTTCACACCAGGGTCTCTCGGCCCGATATGTCCCCAGTGTTACTGTGGACGGGGAAGGTCGGCGATGCGTCTGCGTTCCGTGTCTGGGGATCTCGGACGTTTGTCCGCGACTTGTCTGCGGACAAGCTGTCCCCCCGTGCTGCTCCCTGTGTCTTCCTTGGCTTCCCCCCTGACGCTCCAGGGTGGCAGTTCTACCACCCCTCCTCTCGTCGTGTTCTGTCCTCCCAGGACGTCACGTTCGACGAGTCAGTCCCCTTCTACCGCCTCTTCCCCTACCGTACTCCTTCCCTCCCCCCGCCACCGCTCTTCCTTGTGCCAGGTCCCCCCCCGGTAGGACCCCTCCCCCCTCAGGTTCCTGCCCCTTCAGGTGTGTCCCAGGTAGACACAGTCGAGCCAGTCGAGGTTGCTGCTGAGTCTGGTCCTGCTGCGGGTGCAGAGTCTGGGGGTGCTACGCCTGCGGGTGCTGAGCTTGGGGGTGCTGCTGGTGGGGGTGCTGAGCCTGGGGGTGCAAGGCCGGGGGGTGCTGAGCCTGGGGGTGCGAGGCCGGGGGGTGCTGAGCTTGGGGGTGCTGCTGCTGGGGGTGCTGAGCCGGGAGGTGCTACGTCAGGAGCTGCTGAGCCTGGGGGTGCTGAGCCTGGAGGTGCGGAGCCTGCGACTGCTGGACCTGGGGGCTCTCCGGTTGCTCCATCTCGGCGGGAGCGGCTCTCTCCCCAGGAACTGCGCGAGTGGTTTGCTCGCCGCTGGAGGCGTGCTGCTGGAGCTGAAGCTCCTTCGACTGCTGAGGGTGCTGGTGCTGCCGGTCCCGGAGCTGCTGGGCCTGCGGGTCCTACTGGAGCTGGAGCTGCTGAGCCTGGGGGTGCTGAGTCTGGAGGTGCTAAGTCTGGGGCTGCTGAGCCTGGGGGTGCTACGTCTGGAGCCGCTGAGCCTGGGGTTTCTCCTGGTGCTGCGTCTCGGCGGGAGCCCCTCTCTCCACAGGAGCTGCGCGAGTTGTTTGCTCGCCGCTGGAGGCGTACTGCTGGAGCTTGAGCTTCTTCGACCGTCGAGGGTACTAGTGCCGCCGGTCCCGGAGGTGCTACGCCTGCGGGTCCTACTGGAGCTGGGGCTGCTGAGGGCGTTGGTGCTGAGTCTGCTGCTGTCTGTCCCGACGGTGGTTCTGCTGCTGGTGCTGCAGGAGGTCCTGCCGCTGGAGGTGTTGGTGGCGCTGGTGCTGCCGCTGAGGGTGCTGGTGCTGTCCCTTCTGAGTCTGGAGCTGCCACGCGGCCTCGACCGTACTTCGTTCCGCTTCTGCAGCAGGTTCTTGGTCTTTCTCCTCCGGTAGAGTGTCCACAGCCTGTCCACTCGCAGTCACTGTTGGAGCCTACCTCCCCACTGCCTGCTCCCTCTCCTTACACTGGTCCTACTGGAGGTCTTGCAGAGCGTCGTCAGCCTGCGTCTCGTCCCGCGTCGCCTGTTCGTGCTGCCCGCGCTAGTGGTCGTGGTTCGCGTCCGCGTCCTCCTCCTGTCCCTGGCACACACCGGATGTCTCTGCGTCCGTCCTCTGCTCCTCTGCGTGCCCCTTTGCCTTCTCCTCCTGAGTCCTCCCTTCCTGTACTTACCGACCCAGAGTCGGACTCCCTTCGTGCTGCCAGTCCTACTGTCACGCGTCTGCTTGCTACTGACGTCACTGACCCCTCTTTTGAGTCCGCTGCTGCGTCTGCTCTTGTCGCTGAGCTCGTCGACTTGGCTGCTCCCTGTCGTCTAGACTACGCTGCTAGTCTTGTTGCTGAGTCTGCGTCTGTCTATCCTCCGTCCGTCGGGGGTGACTGTGCTCTTGGCACGGACGTCCTTGAGGACAGGCAGGAGGAGTTCCAGTGTCTGGCTGCTGCTTCACCTCATCTCGCGTCTGTACTGCTTGCACCTGAGGGAGACCCGGATGCACTAGACATCCCGACTCCGCGCTCTTACGCGGAGGCCGTAGAGGGTCCCTACTCCTCTCAGTGGCAGGCAGCTATGGATGCTGAGATGGCTTCCTGGAAGTCCACAGGCACCTACGTTGACGCGGTTCCCCCTCCTGGGGCGAACATCGTCAGTGGCATGTGGATCTTCAAGGTGAAGCGGCCGCCGGGCTCTCCACCTGTCTTCAAGGCGCGGTACGTCGCTCATGGCTTCAGTCAGCGTCAGGGAGTTGACTACTTTCAGACCTTCTCTCCCACCCCGAAGATGACCACTCTTCGGGTGCTGCTGCACATAGCCGCGCAGCGCGACTACGAGCTTCACTCTCTCGACTTCAGCACTGCGTTCTTGCAGGGTAGCCTGCACGAGGAGATCTGGCTGCGCCGTCCACCTGGCTTCACTGGGACTTTCCCTCCTGGCACCCAGTGGAGCCTCCGACGGCCAGTCTACGGTCTCCGCCAGGCACCGCGTGAGTGGCACGACACACTGAGGACTACGCTTGCGGCTCTTGGGTTCGCTCCTTCTACTGCTGAACCGTCGCTGTTTCTGCGCACCGACACTTCTCTGCCGCCGTTCTACATCCTCGTGTACGTCGACGACTTGGTCTTTGCCACAGCGGACACTGCTGGACTCGCCTACGTGAAGTCCGAGCTGCTGAAGAGACACACGTGCACAGACCTGGGTGAACTGCGCAGCTACCTTGGCTTGCAGATCACTCGGGACAGAGCACGCCGCACCATTACCTTGACTCAGTCACACATGGTGCAGCAGGTCCTTCAGCGCTTCGGCTTCACGTACTCCTCGCCTCAGGCCACTCCTCTGTCTACTCGTCACTCGCTCTCAGCTCTGCCTTCGTATGAGTCCGTAGAGTCGAGTGGCCCGTACCCAGAGCTTGTTGGCTGCCTCATGTACCTGATGACCTGCACACGACCTGACCTTGCATACCCTCTTAGCATTCTTGCACGCTATGTTGCTCCTGGGAGACACCGACCAGAGCACATGGCTGCAGCGAAGAGGGTATTGCGCTACTTGTGCAGTACGTCGGGCATGGGGCTAGTGCTTGGAGGGCGGAGTCCAGTGGTCCTTACAGGTCACGCGGACGCTTCTTGGGCTGACGACCAGGCTACGCAACGGTCGTCACAGGGTTACACCTTCAGCCTTGGTTCCGGCTCTGTCTCGTGGCGGGCTACTCGCTCGTCTTCGGTTCTCAGCTCCAGTTGTGAGGCTGAGATCTACGCAGGGGCCATGGCATCTAAGGAGCTTTGCTGGCTCACCTACCTGCTGACTGACCTTGGAGAGCCGCCTCGTTCTCCTCCAGTGCTGTACGTAGACAACAAGGTCATGCTGGCCTTGTGTCGAGAGCAGCGTCTGGAGCACAGAACGAAGCACATTGCTCTTCGCTACTTCCTTGCTCGTGAGCTACAGCAGCGTGGACAGTTGCGGCTTGCGTACGTGGCCTCTGAGGCCAACACTGCTGATGTGTTCACCAAGGCACTCGCGCCTTGTGACCATCAGCGCTTCTGCACCCAGCTGGGTCTTGTACCTGTTTTGCCTCATTTGCTCTCCTCTTGACCTCACTTGTACTGTCACATATATATACCTGCTCTTGCTTGTCTAGCTTTATATATATATGTGTGTACTCCTGCATGTGAACTGGCCTTTGGCCGTGCTCTTGTGCTCGGACTGTGTGGTGACTTTGTGATCCACCCTGAGCTTTGCTTTGCTTTGCTTGACTGGTCCTGTGACCCCTTGTTCTCCCCCACTTTGCCTATGGGGGTGTGTCAGAACATATATATAGCTTATGCTATTGTGTAGGCTGTAGTGGGGTATCCCATAGGGGGTACAACCCAACTAGGGTTTCCTATATGTACTCACTTCATTCATAGTTCATTCACTCTCGCTCTATTCTCCACAGCCTCCAGATTGAGCATTCTTGGAAGATAAGAGTCATTAACAGGCCTTCTACAACTTGCTAGATGCATCGCCAACTGAGGATTTATGCATCTCCGTTGACGAGAAAGATGGCCTCGCCCTCGCTTGGGCGAATCCGACTTCATAGTCGGGTGTGTGGGCTGTGGAGCCGGCTACTATCAATGGTCAATGCCGACTTGGGGAGGGAAGTCGATAGACTTCCGCGGGACCATTGCAGTGTCGCCGGCAAGAGAAGGCGGTGGACGGCTTCAACTTGGGTGGTCGACGAAGGTGTTTGTCGACCTACGAACGTAACAGGGCTTCGGTGGTCGACGACGAAGGTCATCAATGTGAAAGCGTCGACTTGTGGGCGACGGCAGGCCTCACCTGGTCAATCGCGTTACCTGGTCGACGAGGTTTTGTGGGGGTGCGCGAACGTCGTCCAGCGTGCAGCGTCACGTGGTCGACGTGGTGCATCTTGCGCAACTGTCGGCACGTGGCCGACTTGGCACCTGCGCAATATGCGTGACGGTGCATGACGGTGAGACCCATACGCCTTGTAGCCTCTCAGATTCATTAGGCTTTACCCACGTGAACGCAAGTCATTGTCTTGTGCACGATGCAGGTTCTTCCCCTGCGCCAGCAACATGGACTTGCCCTTATTGATGCAGAGGCCTGAAAGCACGCCTTGTTTACCAAACATTTCTCACCTCTCTTAATACGTCGCTTCCCTTTGAGCACTAGTGTGTAGTAGTCAGCACAGCCCATGTAGGAAAGCCTCTCCTCATACAGGTTGCCCAATCCTAGATCGGTTCCACTGCGCATAAGAAAAGTTACAACGCGAGCAGACATGGAGCCACCTGATCCTCTAGCCAGCCGTTAAAGAGGAGCCTTGTTGTCAAGCCGCCCCTTACACGAGCCGATGAATCTAATTGGGAAGCATATCCTCTCCATCGTGCCAAAAAGAAAGGGCCTCATGATTGGATTGAAAACATTTTACAAGTCCACCAGCAGGAGGTATATTCCTCCCCGTTGTTCTTTGCCGCTTTAGTTGTGCCAGCCACTAGCGAGATTGCATTGGAGAACTTTCTGCCCAGGAGAAAGCAAAAAAGTTTGCCTGAGATGACTATGTGTAGGACCTTCCCATTTGTTTGCCAAGAGATAAGCAACGATGTTGTAAGTGCTATTTGGAAGCATTAAGCACTTGCGGTTTTAAATATCCTAATTCGGGCTCTTCTTGTGAGATGATATTGTGACTGCATTTCCATTAGCAACGCCGATACCTCTTTTCTTTTTATGGAGCAAGTTCCAATGGAGCTCATACAACTCCTTTGATAGGTCGTTGTTCCCCGAGGACGCCATGCCTTTCAACGCCTTTAGCACCTCCTCTTTTGTCTATGCCACTTCAAGTAGTAAGCCTCTGCCTCTCTAGTGTCTTCCCACTTTTCAGGCCCCAAAATGGCAAGGCCGAGGGTGGTACTTCCGCGAATAGCTCTGAGTCAAAAGCAGAAGCACCGTTTTTTTTGCATGAAAGTCCTCACTGTCATTCTTGCATGTCTGTCATTAACCTAATTTCGGATAAAATGTCGGCGGTAATTCCCCTTTCGCCCTGCGCATTCATGCCAAGCTGCAGCCGACGTTGTCCGTGTGCAGGCATGCGACCAATAGGGACTCCTTCACTAGTAGCTCCTCTATCCGAAGTGTCAGAATAGTAGGCACAAGTAGGAGCCATAGCTAGGGTTTACCTAGCTAGGCAAGAGAGAAATGAGCAAAAGGAGGGTTTGCACTAGCAAGCAGGTGGAAACAAATAGGAAACCCTAAGGGGCTGTACTCGCTATAGAGTACCCCACTGCAGGCTAGACAAGCATTATATTCCGACACACCCCCATAGTCAAAGTGGGGTATAATCAGTACAGCATGCAGGCATAGAGTAAGAGTTCACAATGATAAGCAAAGCTAGAGGCTACCACAGCGGGCAAGTGAGGAGGAGGAGGAACTGTGGAGGGAGAGAAGATGGGAGGCAATGACTGAAGCTGCAGAGGCACGGGCACAGGAGCGGCTGACTCAGTGGCTACCGAAGCAAGGGCGACGGACTACTGGAGTGACTGGCTCCGCGGCTATAGACGAGCGGCAGGAGCAACGGATCTACTGGCGACTGGTGCAACAGGCTCACTGGCTACCGAAGCAAGGGCGACGGACTACATGCACTGCAGGCGACACGACAGCTACCTTCACACAACCTCCTCCAACTGCCCCACACCCTCGACACACACCCCCTGCTCAAACCCTAGCTCCACTCCCACGACACCCTCCTTAAACCTTAAACCCTAGGCTCCCACACACCCACCCCCCTAAGCGACAGCTGCAGCAGTGGGAGATGAGGGAGGAGGAGGAGCAAGGGGAGGAACACACAACCGCCACCCCCACACCCGGCACCAACACCCAAACCACCGCAAAAAGCACGGGGGGGGGGGGGAGGAAGGGGGGGGGAGGGGGGGGGGGAGGGGGGGGGGGAGGGTGGGGACGGGACAGGCCGCGGGCTGCCGCAGGGGCAGCTCGCACTGATCCTGGGGCGGTGGCTGCAGGCGCGGGCTGCTCCAGAGGCGGCTGCTGCAGGTGCGGGCTGTTCCAGGGGCGGCTGCTGCAGGTGCGGGCTGCTCCAGGGGCGGCTGCTGCAGGTGAAAGGGAGGAGGGAGGGGGGAAAGAGGAGCGCGGCCCCCAGGGCGCCCCGACGGGCTACGGGAGGGGCCGCGCACGGGCCCACATGGGCGGCTCGACGGGCAACGGGAGGGGCCGCGCGCAGGCCCCCAAGGCGCCGCGACGAGGCGAAGGTTGGGGCCGGCGCGCGGGCCCCCAAAGCGCCGCGACGAGGCGACGGGAGGGGCCTGCGTGCGGGCCCCCAAGGCGCCGCGACGAAACGACGGGAGGGGCCGGCTCGCGGGTCCCCAAAGCGCCGCGACGAGGCGACGGGAGGGGCCTGCGTGCGGGCCCCCAAAGCGCCGCGACGAGGCGACGGGAGGGGCCTGCGTGCGGGCCCCCAAGGCGCCGTGACGAATCAGGAAACCGCCGCGCGCCTCGGGGCGCACGACGGGCAGAAAAGGTCGCGCGCCACGGGGCGCGCGACACACAGTAGGGCAGCGGAAGTAGGTGGGCCCACAGGCCAGGAGAGTAACCGCTCTGATAGCATGTCAGAATAGTAGGCACAAGTAGGAGCCATAGCTAGGGTTTACTTTTAAAGAAATTAGAACGTAAGGGCCTAGGCTTAGGAGCCTAGGCCCAACTTAGGTATCGAGTGAGTTGGGCCCAAGGGGGGGAGAGTCGAGAAAGTTGTGAAGGTGAAAAGTGGGTTTCACTATAGGTTCAAGGAACATATAGCATAGGAAACAAAAGGGTGCACCACCTAACAAAATTTGCAATAACTACACTAACTACAGCTACAGGCAGTTACAAATATAAATAATATAAAGTCTGACACTCCCCCATAACTGCCTGCAGCAGAAGTTTGTGCAGAACACAACTTGCAGGGGTACACAAGCAACACAAGCAAGATAATAACCAAGCAACAGCAGGTACTGCAGGCGGGCAGACACTAACTGGTCACCCCCTCCATCACCTCACCCTCCTCCCTCCCCTCCCCCACACTGCTGCAGGAGCAGTAGAGAGGGGGGGAAGAGAGGAGAGGTGGAGGGACGGCTGCTGGTTGCCTCACACCCGTCACCCCGGCGCCTCTCCCCCTGCTCCCCCACACCCTCACACCCTCCCCCCCAGCGGCAGCTGCAGCAGTGGGAACAAAAGGAGGAGGAGGGGAAGGGAAGGGTACGACCCACACTCCAACACCCTCCACCCCCAGACCCTCCTCCCCGCGGCTGCAGGGAGACAAAGGAGGAGGGGGGTGGGAAGGAAGAAAGCCGCAGAGCGGCGAAAACGTGTCGGTGCAGTGGTGTCAGGGGCGGCTTCAGGGAGTGCAGGGGCGGAAAGCACCGTCGCAGGCGCCAATGGCGGGTCCGCGGCGGCTCAAGGGCACCGCCGCGGGCGCCAGGGGCGGGTCCGCGATGGCGCAGGGCACCACCGCAGGCGCCAGAGGCGGGTCCGCGGCGGCTCAGTGCACCGCCGCAGGCGCCAGAGGCGGGTCCGCGACGGCTCAGGGCACCGCCGCAGGCGCCAGAGGCGGGTCCGCGACGGGTAGAAAAAAAAGACGTCACGCGCCCGAGGCGCGCGACCAGAAATTCAGCAGCGGAAGCTTTGGTCGGGCCCACAGGCCAGGACCAAACTGCTCTGATAACCATGTTAAAGAAATTAGAACGTAAGGGCCTAGGCTTAGGAGCCTAGGCCCAACTTAGGTATCGAGTGAGTTGGGCCCAAGGGGGGGAGAGTCGAGAAAGTTGTGAAGGTGAAAAGTGGGTTTCACTATAGGTTCAAGGAACATATAGCATAGGAAACAAAAGGGTGCACCACCTAACAAAATTTGCAATAACTACACTAACTACAGCTACAGGCAGTTACAAATATAAATAATATAAAGTCTGACATTTACCTAGCTAGGCAAGAGAGAAATGAGCAAAAGGAGGGTTTGCACTAGCAAGCAGGTGGATACAAATAGGAAACCCTAAGGGGCTGTACTCGCTATAGAGTACCCCACTGCAGGCTAGACAAGCATTATATTCTGACACGAAGAGCGCAACCCAATTCACCCACCACCTCCTTCTGCAGCACTGGAACTGTCGCCTTAAGGTGCCGGATCGTCGGGCGAACTCTCTTCCACTCCTCCGTGTTCTATTGCTTCGGTGAAGCTTTGAGCTTCATAAGAAGACCATCAAAACCGCCTTCGTGATGCAATGAGGTGAGTAACTCAACAGCCTTCCAAACACCTGGGTTTATAGCATCTAATGCGATTAGCCACAAGAGGTCTGGCCATATGTGCAACTGCAAATTCGCTTTCAGCACCACCTTAATGGTCTAAGATGCCCTTCAACAGTCGGACATGAAAGGCCCCACTACATATGGGTCCGGAATCAGAGTATGACCAATCCACAAGCTAGTCCGCGATGGTCAGGAGTAGAAGATGTACAAGTTTTAGCAGCTTCATGAGCTAGTATACGCCAGTCAGTCGGTGGGCACGGAACAACAAGGGCAGCCTGTCATTTCCCCTCGCAAACCCAGCCCTAGAGGACATGTCAAGAAGCGTGCTTCGACCAGATTAAGAACAACGTAAGCATGAGAATAGTTGTTCCGCATGAGTTTGCCAGGAATAACAACACCGTTGTCATGAAAAGGTTCTACCTATGCAGGCCTTAGTGGGGAAGTACACCGCCAAAATTGTGAAATTGAAAGTGTCCTAGAGAACGTCCGCTTGAAACAATTTGCCCAAAGCTTATAGAATGAGATTGTGAAGAAGATCTAGGGGTCGTTGCTCAATATGGTCACCCCCACCCCCCTTTCCCCCGCCCTCTTTGCAAGTGCAACGTGACAGTAGAGCAGCTTCAAAATTTTCCAAAGATGGCAGTCGTGAGCAATACATATGCATGTAAGACCGATCATTTCTGCGGCATCTTGTTTATATGCTTTAAGATTTCGTTGTTTCCCCTAGCTTTCGAGCCCGTTCACATTGAGCTCGCACATCGAGAGCAGGCACGCATTATCGATTACATGACCACTCGATAGCCCCAAAGCATCCATGGCTGAGGTGAGAACAAGGGCCCATTTCACAGAAGTGCGTAAGTATCGTGAAAGCATCACAAAGCCTTTTATCAAACTAATACAGCATCCTTCATCTACCTGTCTCTATACAGGCCACTCACAACCAGGTCATTGTATCTAGTATTCCTACCTACCGCAGTACGCGAAGGCTTAGATTCTCCTTTAGGATCCGCGTGGCTACTCATGCTTCATAACGGCACCGCAATGTCGCTGAGGCAAGACGTAATGCGCTGCCTACTCAAAAGAGGCTCCATTCCCCTTCTCACATCATTCAAATAGGCAAACCTACTCCTGGTTGTTGCCTTTGGAGATGAAAACCAACGAGTCATTAAGTAAGATCTTGAGAATATGTGTTTTTACTATTGTAACCACTGCAAGCATAAGGGATGAGCAACCTCAGGTCAAGACACCATAAAAATGCCAGCACCCGGGCACACAAAAGCACAAAGCGGGCCGCATCAATACCATTACGCTCGTGGACCCTCCCACTGTAAGGTTCCACATTGAAATGTTGACCTGGTTGTGCATAGAGCACATTCCACCACCGAGACTGCAATTTGAGTACCGCCCCTCCCTGAATTGGGTTTTTGATGAATTGCTTGTAGTGGAAGCAATCATTCTCATGTGCTACAACCAGCAATCAACCCTAATACACAATTCCTTCTTGAAGCCTGTAAGCCGGTGCTTCTTGAGCCTCGCAACCACCAGCATATCCCAGAGCATGTTTGGAGAAATTTTCCCCGAAATCTTGTGAAAATCTGCTGAAATGACCGAAGGAACCGAAGCCTTCATTTGTGTGAAGCTCATGTCTTCTGTATACCACCAATCCAGAATAGCATGTTTGCCATCCCTACACTAATGCTTCTGTCAAACTCTTATGCTATAGTCTGTGTAGGCTATAGTGCGGTAGACAATATGGGGTACAACACTTCTAGGTTTTCCTACTTGTACCCACCTGCTTGTTAGTTCATCCATTCCTCATATCTTCACATGGTATAGAGCAGGTTCCCTAGTGGGAACGCTTCCTTGGGCCCACCACTGAAACCTTTTTTCTGACCGGAGCGATAGTCGCTCCTGCCCGAGGCGCGCCTTGTGGGCCGCCCTTCTGTCGAGCTCTCTTAGAGGCCCCTCTCACGGCCCCTCGCGCCACCCTTAGCGGCCCCGTCGCCGCCCCTAGCGGCCCCGTCGCCGCCCTTCCAGGCCCCTCGCGGCCCCTAGCGGCCCCGTCGCCGCCCCTACGCGGCCCCGTAGCCGCCCCTAGCGGCCCTGTCGCCGCCCCTAGTGGCCCCGTTGCCGCTTCCCTCCCTACGCGGCCCCGTTGCCGCCCCTACGCGGCCCCGTCGCCGCCCCTAGCGGCCCCGTAGCCGCTCCCCTCCCTACGCGGCCCCGCCGCCGACCCTACGCGGCCCCGTCGCCGCCCCTACGCGGCCCCGTTGCCGCCCCTAGCGGCCCCGTCGCCGCCTCTAGCGGCCCCGTCGCCGCTCCCCTCCCTACACAGCCCCGTAGCCGCCCCTACGCGGCCCCGACGCTGCCCCTAGTGGCCCCGTCGCCGCTCCCCTCCCTACGCGGCCCCGTCGCCGCCCCTACGCGGCCCCGTCGCCGCCCCTAGCGGCCCCGTCGCCGCCCCTACGCGGCCCCATCGCCGCCCCTAACGGCCCCGTCGCCTCCTCCCTCCCTACGCGGCCTTGTCGCCGCCCCTACGCGGCCCCGTCGCCGCCCCTAGCTGCTCCGTCGTCGCCTCCCTCCCTACGCGGCCCCGTCGCCGCCCCTACACGGCCTCGTAGCCGCCCCTACACGGCCCCGTCGCCGCCCCTAGCGGCCCCGTCGCCGCTTCCCTCCCTACGCGGCCCCGTCGCCGCCCCTACGCGGCCTCGTAGCCGCCCCTACGCGGCCCCGCTGCCGCCCCTAGCGGCCCCGTCGCCGCTCCCCGCCCCTAGCGGCCCCGTCGCTGCCCCTACCCGGCCACGTCGCCGCCCCTAGCGAGCAGCCGAGCCGCCGAGCCGCCCAGCAGCTGAGCCGCCGAGTCGCCCAGCAGCCGAGCCGCCCCTGGAGCAACCGCCACTGCAGCAGCCGCCCTTGGAGCAGCCGCCTCTACAGCAGCCGCCCCTGGAGCAGCCGCCACTGCAGCAGCCGCCCCTGGAGCAGCCGCCACTACAGCAGCTACCCCCGGAGCAGCTGCCACTGCAGCAGCCGCCCCTAGAGCAGCCGCCTCTGGAGAAGTCGCCCCTACAACTGCCGCCCCTGGAGCAGCCACCCCTGCAGTTTCCGCGTAGCTCTCGCTCTACAGTGGTAGCGGCCTCGCCGTTGCCGCCGTCATACGCCTGCCCTTCTCGCCACTGGTGAGCACTGACCTGCCCGTACTGCTGTTACTGCTGCTCTTACTGCTGCTGCTCTTTCTACTGCTACTGCTGCTCCTGGCGTGGCCAGATGCAGCTCCAGCGTTGCTCGCGTGAGTCCCTCACCCCCCAACAGCTTCGTGCGTGGTACGCTAGTTGGGGTTGTCGGGGTGGCCCTAGTGGGAGTCGTCCTGGAGTGAGTAGTTCCACAACTACTTGTAGTGGCCAGGTGCAGCTGTAGCGTCGCCCGCGTAAGTCCCTCACCCCCCAACAGCTTCGTGAGTGGTACACTAGTTGGGGTTGTCGGGGTGGCCGTAGTGGGAGTCGTCCTGGAGTGAGTAGTTTGGCAGCTGCTTGTAGTGGCTAGGTGCAGCGTCATTGTCATCCGCGAGCAGTCCTTTCGCCCCAGCAGCTTCGTGAGTGGGACGCTCAGTGTGACGGGTCACGGGGTACTGCTCGCTGTCCGTACGTCATTCGCACTGGTGCTCCGACTGGTCAGCCTTGCGGGACGTTGGGTCACGCAGAGTCCCGCTGCTTCGCCCGTCTGAGCGACGCTTGGCGTACGGAGTTTGGCAACGCGGCTGAGCTCCCCGACTAGGTGGAGCTGCTTAGGCTGCGGGTAGATATCTATACTCTTGACTATGATGCTATCCTCACTGCCATGTATGCATTGCCTACTAGTGATGAGGGTGACTGTTACCTGTGTCTTCCGCCTGACCCGGGCATTGAGGCTGCTGCTCTAGGTGCTGGTGAGGGTGCTGCTCTAGGTGCTAGTGCGTCTGCTGCCCCAAGTGTTGGTGAGTCTGCTCTCTCAGGTACCACGTCGTCTCAGGCCTTACACACCTTCACTCTTGACTCGGGTGCTTCCCACTCCTTCTTTCGAGACCGCACCACGCTTACGCCGCTCATTCGGTCGGTTGCGGTCTCCCTGGCGGACCCCTCTGGGGAACCTGTCCTTGCTCTCTTCTCCACTGTCTAACCGTGTCCGGCAGCCCCTTCTGGCACCCTGTCAGGTCTCTACCTCCCCTCGTTCTCTACGAACTTGGTGAGTGGTGCCGATCTACAGGATTGGGGGGTTGACCAGTTCACTCCTCCGAGTCAGCGGGTGACCCATTATACGTGTGCGCGGACGGGCCGCCACTTGGCCACGTTTACCCGTCGGTCGGGGTCGAGCCTGTACACCCTGACAACTGAGTCTCCTCCGGTTGCTGAGTCTGGTCAGGAAGCTGCGTTGAGTCAGGTGTTTGCTGCTGCGTCCAGGTCTGGTCCTGAGTCTGCTCCCTGCTCGTGTCGTCTCCTGTCTCACCTGACTCTCCTTTGGCACCACCGCCTTGGTCACCCCTCCCTGCCTCGTCTCCGAGGCATGGCCTCCCGTGTCCTTGTCTCTGGTCTCCCCCGGTCTCTCCCTCCCTTACCTCCGGGGCCTGCCCCTACCTGCGTCCCCTGCGTCGAGGGGCGACAGCGCGCCGCCCCTCACTCCTCCGATTTTCCTCCGACAGAGGCTCCGCTGCAGACTCTTCACATGGACGTGTGGGGCCCCGCCCATGTCCGTGGCTAGGGTCACGAGCGTTACTTCCTATTGGTGGTTGACGACTACTTGCGTTACACCACGGTCTCCCCCTTGCGCAGCAAGGGTGACGTCACTGAGGTGTTGATCGACTGGATCCGCGCAACTCGTCTCCAGCTCAGAGAGAGTTTCGGCTTGGACTTTCCTATTCTGCGTCTGCACTCTGACAGTGGCGGGGAGTTTTCCTCTGCCCGTCTGGGAGCCTTCTGCCGTGCACACGGCATCCGCCACACCTTCACGCTTCCGGCCTGTCCACAGCAAAATGGGATTCCTGAGTGCCGCATTGGCATGGTCATGGACGCCGCTCGTACGTCCATGATCCATGCGGCTGCCCCCCATTTTCTGTGGCCGTTTGTGGTTCAGTACGCAGCGCATCAGCTCAACCTTCAGCCCCGGGTCTCCTTGCCAGAGACCTCCCCCGCCTTGCAGTGGACGGGGAAGGTTGGCGATGCGTCTGCGTTTCGGGTCTGGGGATCTCGGGCGTTTGTCCGCGACTTGTCTGAGGACAAGCTGTCCCCCCGTGCTGTTCCTTGCGTCTTCCTTGGCTTCCCCCCTGATGCGCCTGGTTGGCAGTTTTACCACCCCACCTCGCGCCATGTTCTGTCCTCCCAGGACGTCACCTTCGACGAGTCGGTGCCTTACTACCGTCTCTTCCCCTACCGCACTGCGCCCCTCCCCCCGCCGCCGCTCTTCCTTGCGCCAGGTCCTTCCCCGGTAGACCCCCTCCCCCCTTAGGGTCCTGCCCCGTCAGGTGTGTCCCTGGTTGACGCAGTCGAGCCTGTCGAGGTAGCTGTTGACTCTGGTGCTGCTAGAGGTACTGAGCCTGCGGGTGCTGGGTCTAGAGGTGCTGAGCCTGTGGGTGCGGAGCCTGGGGGTGCTGAGTCTAGGGGTGCGGAGCGTGGGGGTGCTGAGCCTGGGGGTGCTGAGTCTCGGGGTGCTGAGCCTGGGGGTGCTGAGCCTGGGGGTGCTGAGCCTGGGGGTGTTGGGTCTGCTCGTGTGGCCTCTGGCGGTGCTTCGTCGAGGCGTGAGGCACTCTCTCCACAAGAGCTGCGCGAGTGGTTTGCCCGGCGCTGGAGCCGTGCTGCTGGAGCTGGAGGTACTACCGTTACTGCTGGTCCCGGAGGTGCTCGTACTGGCGGTACTGGAGCTGCTGGGACTGGGGGTGCTGCTAGGGCTGCTGGAGTTGGTCCTGCTGGAGGTACTGCTGGAGCTGCTGGCGGTAATGGAGCTACCGGTCCTGCTGGAGTTGGTGCTACTGGAGCTGCTGGAGCTGGAGCTGCTGGGGGTGTTGGCGCTGGTGGTTCTACTGGCACTGGTGTGTCTAAGGGTGCTGGAGTTGGCGGTGTTGGAGCTGGAGGTGCTGCTGGCGCTGGTGCTGCTGCTAGGGGTACTGGTGCTGTTCCTGCTGGTTCTAGAGGCGCTGCGCGGCCGAGGCCGTACTTCGTTCCTCTCCTTGAGCAGGCTGTTAGAAATAGTAGTAGAAAGTAAGAATGAAGAAAGGAGGGGTTCACTAGCAAGTAGTTGGATACAAATAGCAAACCCTAACTGGGTTGTACTTGCTATAGAGCACCCCACTGCAGGCTAAATAATATAACATTCTGACACACCCCCATAGCCAAAGTGGGGTGTAATCAGCACAGCAAGTAGCAGTTCACAGAGTTCACAAATAATGAGCAAAGCTAGAGGTAATCACAGCGGGCAAGTGAGGAGGAGGAGGGACTGTGCGAGGATAGAAGATGGGAGACGACGGCTGAAGTTGCAGACACACGTGCAACAGGAGCTGTTGGCACAGTGGCTACCGAGACAGCGCCCTGGACTACTGGAGTAACTGGCTCTCGGGCTACGAGGAGCTACAGGAGCAACGGACCCACGGGCGACAGGCGCAGCAGACTCTCAGGGCTACCAAGACAATACGCCCCGGACTACAGGTGTTGCGGACGACAAGACAGCAACCTCCACTCAACCTCCCCCGACCGTCCCACACCCCCTGACACACACCCCTTGCTTCACCCCTAGCTCCACTCCCCCTTCACCCCCCCTGGCACCACTCCTTCGGCTCCCCACACACACACCCCCCTGAGCGGCAGCTGTAGCAGCGGGAGACGGAGGAGGAGGAGGAGGAGGAGGGGATAGCGCACACAACAGGCACCCCCACAACAGTCACCCCCACACTCCTCAGCCCAAAACCCTTAAACGGGTTGCAAGGGGCAGGAGCGCGGGGGGAAAGCGGGGGGGACGGCGCGCGCCCCCCAGGGCGCCACCACGGGGCAGCAGGGGGCCGCGCATGGCTCCCCAGGGCGGCGCGACGGGGCAGCGAGGGGTCGCGCGCGACTCCTCAGGGCGCCGCGAAGGACGGGCGGGGGCAGCGCGCGGCTCCCAAGGGTGCCGTGACGGACGGGCGAGGGCAGCGCGCGGCTCGCCAGGGGGCGCCAGGAAGAAGAAAGGGCTGCACGTCCTCCGGGCGCGCGCCACACAGGAAAACCGCCGCACGCACAAGACGCGCGGCGGGAAGAAAGGGTAGCGCGCTCTGGGCGCGCGACAGCAGTAGAGCAGCGGAAGCTTTAGGTGGTGGGCCCACCCACATGATCGACCCAGGAGGGTCGACCTGCTCCGATAGCATGTCAGAATTAGTAGTAGAAAGTAAGAATGAAGAAAGGAGGGGTTCACTTGCAAGCAGTTAGATACAAATATCAAACCCTAACTGGGTTGTACTCGCTATAGAGCACCCCACTACAGGCTAGATAATATAACATTCTGACACAGGTTCTTGATCTCCCGCGCTCTACTGGTCGTGCTCCTCCCTTAGAGTGTCCACAGTGTGTCCAGTCGCGGTCACAGTTACAGCCCGCCTCCCCCCTACCTGCTCCTTCTCCCTACATTGGTCCTGCTGGAGGAATTGCTGAGCGTCATGAGCCTGCGTCTCATCCTGCGTCGCCTCTTCGTGCTGCTTGCACTAGTGGACGTGCTCCGCGTCCGCATCCTCCTGCAGTCCCAGGCACACACCAGATGGCACTGCGTCCTTCCGCTACTACTCTGCGTGTCCCGTTGCCGTCTCCTCCAGAGTCCTCTCTTTCTGTTCTTGCTGACCCGGAGTCTGACTCTCTTCGTGCTGCAAGTCCTACCGTCACGCGTCTCCTGGCTACTTTTGTCACTGACCCTTCCTTTGAGTCCACTACTGCGTCTGCCTTGGTTGCTGAGCTTGTCGACTTTGCAGCTCGCTGTCGTCTAGACTACGCCGCTAGTCTTGTTGCTGAGTCTGAGTCTGTCTGTCTGTCAGATTTATATGACTTAGTTACTGTAGGCTATGGTGGGGTAGCACATATCGGGTACAGCTTTCTAGGGTTTGTCCTTGTACCCAACTTTCCCTTAGTCATTTTCATTCTCGTTCATTTTCTCATGGTATCGAGCAGGTTCCCCTATCAGAACTGTTCGTAGGGCCCACCACCTCTTTTTTTCCTACCCGGAGCGCGCTCTACACTGCCCAAGTCGCGCTCCCCTCTCACGGCCCCGTCGCGCCGCCCTTTTGACCCTGTCGCGCCGCAATAGCGGCCCCATCGAGTCACGCTTGCGGCCCCGTCGCGTCGCCCTCGCGGCCCCTTCACGTCGCGCCGCCTTAGCGGCCGCGTCGCGCCGCCCTCGCGGCCCTTTCGCGCCGCCCTCACGGCCCTTTCGTGCCGCCCGCGCGGCCTCTTCAAGCCGCCCTCGCGACCCCCCCCCCCCTCCTAGCCGCCCTAGCGGCACCGTCGCCTACCTCTGCGGCCCCGGCGCCGCCCTTCCCTGCCTTGGCGCCGCCTCTGCTGGCCCCGTCGCCTACTCCTGTGGCCCCGGCGCTGCACTTCCCGGCCCTGGCGCTGCCTCTACTGGCCCCGACGCCGCTCCTCCCGGCCCCGCCGCCGTCCCCACGTGGCCCCGCCGTCACCACCGAGCCGCCGGCGCCGCCGAGCTGCTGCCAAGCCGCCCGATCCACCCGAGCTGCCCGAGCCGCCGCGCCACCTGAGCCGCCCGAGCCGTTGGGTCGCCGAGCCGCCGAGCTGCAGTTGCTGCCGAGCCGCCATACCGCTGAGCTGCCCGAGCCGCCGAGTCGTCGAGCCGCAGTTGCTGCCGAGCCGCCGTACCGCCGAGCCGCCCGAGCCGCCGAGTTGCCGAGCCGCCGAGCCGCCCGAGCCGCCCTGTCCGGTAAGAGCAGCGCCTCTGTCACTGCACTGCCCTTACCCTACTCTTCGCGCTACTAGTCTACTGCTGACATGGCTACCCCTAGTGTCCTCGCTTTTGACGTTGAGGGTCGGGCCATTGACTTTGACGTCTGGGTAGATGACCTGCAGCTTTTCCTACAGTGCGATAGGGCAAACGGTCTCTCCCTCTTTGACCTCACCTCTGGTGCCTCTCCTGCCCCTGCTACTGATGCTGACGCCACTGTTCGCTCACAGTGGGCCACACGCGATGCTGCTGCACGTCTTGCTGTGCGTCGCCACCTGCCTACCTCTGAGCGTGCTCAGACAAGAGTGCTCAGACCTTGTACGAGACTGTAGTTGCACGCTACTCCTCCCCTGCCACTGCTGCACTGAGCCGCCTCATGCTACCGTACCTCTTCCCTAACCTTGCTGCCTTTCCCACTAACGCTGACCTCATTACGCACCTCCGCACTAGTGACACTCGCTACCGCGCTGCGCTTCCTGCTGAGTTCTGCGCCAAGAACCCCCCCACCATGTACATCACCCTCTGCTACATAGTCACCCGGCTCCCTAACTCCCTTCGCGTAGTCAGGGACCACTTCCTCTCAGTTTGCCCCACCACACTCACCGTTGACCTCCTCGAGAAGGCCCTCCTAGCAGCAGAGAAGAGCATAGTCGGTGTGGGAGCCTCTCGTGGTGACCCTCGCACCCCCGTCTTTGAAGGGTGTTCCCCCTCCCCCCTTTTGCCCTCTGTTGCCTCTGCTGCTACGGCCGACCTCGTTGGTTTCGAGTCAGCCGACGCTGCGTCTGCCCCGAGCGGGAGACGCCACACCGGCAAGGGCAAGGGGGGAAAGGGTGCTGGAGGGGCTGGCGGGGGTGGCGAAGATGGCAGTGGAGGCAGAGGAGGGGGTGGGGGTGGTGGTGGGAGTGGTGGCGGGGGCGGAGGTGTCGGTGGCGGCAGTGGAGGCGGAGGCGGCGGCGGCAGAGGCGGTGGGAGCGGAGGTGGCGGAGGTGGCGGCGGTGGACGAGGCGGCGGCGGAGGAGGTGGAGCTGGTCGGGGTGGCGCTGCGCAGAGGGTCGGCTCCGGTGGTGGTCATCGCCAGCACCAGCAGCAGCAGCGCACTCGTGACATCCCCCCCCTCAGCAGCTCCGTGAGTGTTACACTGCACGCCAGCGGGGTGGGGGTACTGGTCCGTGCACCTACGTCCTACGCACCGGCGACCACGCGGGTGAGCAGTGCGGGGGTGCGCACTCCACCCAGCGCTTCTTTGGCTGCCTGACGGACGCTTGGCGCCACCAGTTCCCTGAGGCCACTGAGATCCCTCTCTAGGGCGAGCTGTCTAGGGCAGGAGTAGCTATCTTTGACCTTGACTTTGATGCTATTCTTGCTGCCATGTATGCTGTGACTATTAGTGAGGAGGGTGACTGTTACGGGTGTTTTCCGCCCGACCCGGGCATTGAGACTGCTGCTCTAGGTACTGGTGAGGCTGCTGCTCTAGGTGCTAGCGAGGCTGTTGCTCTAGGTGCCAGTGCGTCTGCTTCCTCAGGTGCTGGTGAGTCTGCTCTCTCAGGTACCGCGTCGGCTTCGGCCTCCCACACCTTCACCCTTGACTCAGGGGCTTCTCGCTCCTTCTTTTGAGACCGCACCACACTCACGCCGCTTAGCCGGCCAGTGGCGGTCTCTCTGGTAGACCCCTCTGGGGGTCCTGTCCTTGCTCACTTCTCTACTGTCCTCCCGTGTCCGGCGGCCCCCTCTAGCACCCTGTCTAGTCTTTACCTCCCCTCGTTCTCTACGAACTTGGTGAGTGGTGCTGACCTACAGGATGCGGGGGTTCACCAGTTCACACCTGCAAGTCAGCAAGTGACCCACTGCACGGACGCTCGGACAGGCCGATACCTGGCCACATTTACACGTCGGCCGGGGTCGAGCCTATACACACTGACCACTGACTCTCCTCCAGTCACTACGTCTGGTCAGGCAGCTGCGTCGGGTCAGGTGTTTGCTGCAGCGTCCAGATCTAGTCCTGAGTCTGCTCCCTGCTCGTGTCGCCTCCTGTCTCACGAGACTCTCCTCTGGCACCACCGCTTTGGTCACCCCTCCCTACTTCGTCTCCGAGGCATGGCCTCCCGTCTCCTTGTCTCTGGTCTTCCCCGGTCCCTCCCTCCCTTTCCTCTGAGGCCTGCCCCTGCCTGCGTCCGTTGTGTTGAGGGGCGGCAGCGGGCTGCCCCTCACTCCTCCCAGTTTCCTCCGACAGAGGCCCCGCTGCAGACGCTTCACATGGACGTGTGGGGCCCGGCCCGCGTCCGTGGACAGGGTCACGAGCGCTACTTCCTGCTGGTGGTTGACGACTACTCGCGTTACACCACAGTCTTCCCCTTGCGCAGCAAGGGTGATTTCACTGAGGTGATGATCGACTGGATCCGCACAACTCGTCTCCAGCTCAGGCAGAGCTTCGTCTCGGACTTTCGTGTTCTGCGTCTGCACTCTGACAGAAGCGGAGAGTTCTCCTCTGGCCTTCTGCGAGCCTACCGTCGTGCACGAGGCATCCGCCAGACCTTTACGCTTCCGGACTCTCCACAGCAAAATGGGATTTCTGAGCGCCGCATTAGCATGGTCATGGACGTCGCCTGTACGTCCATGATGCATGCGGCTGCCCCCCATTTTCTGTGGCCGTTTGCAGTTAGGTACGCGGCGCATCAGATCAACCTTCAGCCAAGGGTCTCCATGCCGGAGACCTCCCCAGCTTTCCTGTGGACGGGGAAGGTTGGCGATGCGTCTGCGTTCCGTGTCTGGGGATCTCGGGCGTTTGTCCGTGACTTGTCTGCAGACAAGCTGTCCCCTCGTGCTGCTCCCTGCGTCTTCCTTGGCTTCCCCCCTGACGCGCCAGGGTGGCAGTTCTACCACCCCACCTCTCGCCGTGTTCCGTCCTCCCAGGACGTCACGTTTGACGAGTCGGTCCCCTACTACCGCCTCTTCCCCTACCGCACTTCGTCCCTCCCCCCGCCACCGCTCTTCCTTGTGCCAGGTCCCCCCCCCGGTAGACCGCCTCCCCCCTCAGGGTCCTGCCCCTTCAGGTGTGTCCCAGGTAGACGCAGTCGAGCTTGTCGAGGTTACTGGTGACTTTGGTGCTGCTGGGGGTGCTGAGCCTGGGGGTGCTGAATATGGGGGTGCTGAGCGTATGGGGGCTACGCCTGGGGGTGCTGAGCCTGACGGTGCTACTTCTGGGGGTGCTGAGCCTGGGGGTGCTGGGCCTGGGGGTGCTACGCCTAGCATTGCTGAGCTTGGGGGTGCTGAGCCTGGGGGTGCTACGACTGGGGGTGCTGAGCATGGGGGTGCTACGACTGAAGGTGCTGAGCCTGGGAGTGCGGAGCCTAAGGGAGCTGGGCCTGCTCGTGTCGCGTCTGGCGGTACTGTGCCTGGAGGTTCTCTGGGTGCTTCGTCTTGCCGGAAGCCACTCTCTCCACAAGAGTTGCGCGAATGGTTTGCCCGACGCTGGAGGCGTGCTGCAAGAGCTGGAGGTTCTTCGGCTGCTGAGGGTGCTGGTGTCGCGGGTCCGGGAGGTGCTCGTACTGGGAGTACTGGAGCTGCTGGGCCTGCGGGTACGACTGGAGCTTGAGCTGCTGAGGGTGTTGGCGCTGAGGCCACTGCTGTAGGTCCTGGAGGCGGTCGTGCTGGGGGTGCTGCTGGTGCTGCTGGAGGTACTGGAGCTGGAGATGCTGCTGGTGCTGGTGCTACCACTGGGGGTACTGGTGCTGTCCCTGCTGAGTTTGGAGTCCCCGCGCGGCCTCGGCCGTACTTCGTTCAGCAGGTTCTTGGTCTCCTGCCTTCTACTAGTCCTCCTCCTCCTTTAGAGTGTCCACAGCCTGTCCCGTCACTGTTACAGTTACAGCCAGCCTCCCCACTACTTGCTCCTTCTCCCTACACTGGTCCTATTAGAGGTCTTGCTGGGCCTGCGTCTCGCCCTGCGACACCTATCCGTGCTGCTCGTACTAGTGGTCGTGGTTCATGTCAGCGTCCTCCTCCTGTCCTTGGCACGCACTGGATGTCTCTGCGTCCGTCCACTGCTCCTCTACGTGCCCCTTTGCCTTCTCCTCCTGAGTCCTCTCTTCCTGCTCTTCCCGACCTGGAGTCGGACTCTCTTCGTGCTGCCACTCCTACTGTCATGCGTCTCCTTGCTACTGTCGTCACTTACCCTTCCTTTGAGTCCACTACTGCGTCTGCCCTAGTTGCTGAGCTCGTCGACTTTGCTCCTCGCTGTCGTCTAGACTACGCTGCTAGTCTTGTCGTTGAGTCTGAGTCTGTCTGTCCTTCGTCCGTCGGGGGTGAGTGTGCCCTTGGCACGGACGTCCTTGAGGACACGCAGGAGGAGTTCTAGTGTTTAACTGCTACTTCACCTCATCTCGTGTCCGTACTACTTACCCCTGAGGGAGACCCGGATGCACTTGACATCCCGACTGCACGCTTTTACGCGGAGGCGATAGAGGGTCCCTACTCCTCTCAGTGGCAGGCAGCTATGGACGCAGAGTTGGCTTTTTGGAAGTCCACAGGCACCTACGTTGACGAGGTTCCCCCGCCTGGGGCGAACATCGTTAGTGGCATGTGGATTTTCAGGGTGAAGCGGCCGCCGGGTTCTCCACCAGTCTTCAAGGCGCGTTACGTGGCTTGTGGCTTTAGTCAGCGGCACGGAGTTGACTACTTTCAGACCTTCTCTCCCACCCCGAAGATGACCACTATGCGGGTACTGCTGCACATAGCTGCTCATCGCGACTACGAGCTACACTCCCTTGACATCAGCACTGCTTTCTTGCAGGGCAGCCTGCACGAGGAGATCTGGCTGCGTCGCCCACCTGGCTTCACTGGGTCTTTTCTTCTTCGCACCCAGTGGAGCCTTTTGCGGCCAGTCTACAATCTCCGCCAGGCACCGCGTGAGTGGCACAACACACTGAGGACTACACTTGCGGCTCTTGGGTTTGCTCCCTCTACTGCCGACCCGTCGCTGTTTCTGCGCACCAACACCTCTTTGCCGCCGTTCTACATCCTCGTGTACGTCGACGACTTGGTCTTTGCCACAGGTGACACTGTTGGACTCGCCCACTTGAAGTCCGAGCTGGAGAAGAGACACACGTGCACAGACCTGGGTGAACTGCGCAGCTACCTTGGCCTGCAGATCACTCAGGACAGAGCACGCCGCACTATTACCCTGACGCGCTTCACTGGATCTTTTCCTCCTGGCACCCAGTGGAGCCTCCGGCGGCCAGTCTATAGTCTCCTCTAGGCACCGCGTGAGTGGCACGACACACTAAGGACTACACTTGCGGCTCTTGGGTTTGCTCCCTCTACTGCTGACCGGTCGCTGTTTCTGCGCACCGACACTTCTTTGCCGCCGTTCTACATCCTCGTGTACGTCGATGACTTGGTCTTTGCCACAGCTAACACTGATGGACTCGCCCACGTGAAGTCCGAGTTGCAGAAGAGACACACGTGCACAGACCTGGGTGAACTGCGCAGCTACCTTGGCTTGCAGATCACCCTGGACAGAGCACGCCGCACCATTACCCTGACTCAGTCACACATGGTGCAGCAGGTCCTTCAGCGCTTCGGCTTCACATACTCCTCACCTCAGGCCACTCCTTTGCTTACTCGCCACTCGCTCTCAGCTCTGCCTTCGGATGAGTCCGTAGAGTCGAGTGGCCCGTATGTATCTGATGACCTGCACACGACCTGACCTTGCATACCCTCTTAGCATTCTCGCACGCTATGTTGCTCCTAGGAGACACAGACCAGAGCACATGGCTGCAGCGAAGAGGGTGGTGCGCTACCTGTGCAGTACGTCAGGCATAGGGCTTGTGCTTGGAGGGCAGAGTCCAGTGGTCCTCAGTGGGCATGCAGACACTTCTTGGGCTGACGACCAGGCTACGCAGCGGTCGTCACAGGGTTACACCTTCAGCCTTGGTTCCGGTTCTTTTTCGTGGCGGGCTACCCGCTCGTCTTCTGTTCTTGGCTCCAATTGTGAGGCTGAGATCTACGCGGGGGCCATGGCTGCACAGGAGCTTCGTTGGCTCACCTTCCTGCTGACTGACCTCGGAGAGCCGCCTCGTTCTCCTCCAGTGCTGTACGTAGACAACAAGGCCATGCTGGCCTTGTGTCGGGAGCACAGACTAGAGCACAGAACGAATCATATTGCTCTTCGCTACTTCCTTGCTCGTGAGCTGCACCAGCGTGGTCAGCTGCGCCTTGCTTACGTGGCCTCTGAGGCCAACATTGCTGATATCTTTACCAAGGCACTTCCGCCTTGTGATCATCAGCGCTTCTGTTCGATGGTAGGTCTTGTGCCTACTTGGCCTCACTTGCTCACCTCTTGACCTTGCTTGTACTGTGATCTTTCTATACGTGCACTTACTTGTTTACCCATATATATGATCTTGCATGTGAACTGGCCTTCTGGCCTTGCTCTTGTGCTCGGACTGTATGGTGACGTTGTGATCCACCCTGAGCTTGCTTTGCTTTCCTTGACTGGTCTTGTGACCTCTTGTTCTCCCCCACTTTGCCTATGGGGGTGTGTCAAACTCTTATGCTATAGTCTGTGTAGGCTATAGTGGGGTAGACAATATGGGGTACAACATTTCTAGGTTTTCCTACTTGTACCCACCTACTTGTTAGTTCATCCATTCCTCATTTCTTCACAGCTTGAAACTGTTACGCTCGAAAAAGTTTGTGATGGAGGGAAAAACAAAGATGACTCCAATATGCCTAGGCAACATCTTTGAGAGGTAAGGCGGCGCGAGCTCCTGAAATTTCGTAGTCTAAATTATATATTCAATCAGATCATGCTTCAAGAGCCGAAATAAGGACGTGATTGTGTTGAACAAGAATGAAGGAACTTACAGTGAAATGAGTACAAGTATGAAACCCTAAAAATGTGTACCCTCTATAGGCTAACCCACTGTAGCCTAAATAACTACAACAACATATATAATGTTCGACACACCCCCATAGGCGAAGTGGGGGAGAACTAGGGGTCACAAAGACCAGTCAAGTAAAGCAAAGCAAAGCAAGCTTAGGGTGGATCACAACGTCCCCACACAATCCGAGCACAAGTTCAAGGCCAGAAGGCCAGTTCACATGCAGGAGTACATATATATATATATAAGGCTAAACAAGCAAGAGCAGCAATATATATATATGTAACAGTACAGAGAGGGTCAAGAGGAGAGCAACTGAGGCAAGACACACATAAGACCCAACTGGGTACAGCAGCGCTGATGATCACAAGGCGGAAGTGCCTTGGTGAAGACATCAGCAGTGTTGGCCTCGGAGGCCACGTACGCAAGTCGCAACTGACCACGCTGCTGTACCTCACGAGCGAGGAAGTAGCGGAGAGCAATGTGCTTTGTTCTGTGCTCCAGTCTCTGCTCTCGACACAAGGCCAGCATGGCCTTGTTGTCGACGTACAGGACTGGAGGAGAACGAGGCGGCTCTCCAAGGTCGGTCAGCAGGTAGGTGAGCCAGCAAAGCTCCTGAGCAGCCATGGCCCCTGCGTAGATCTCAGCCTCACAACTGGAGCCGAGAACAGAAGACGAGCGAGTAGCCCGCCACGAAATAGGACCGGAACCAAGGCTGAAGGTGTAACCCTGTGACGACCGTTGCGTAGCCTGGTCGTCAGCCCAAGAAGCGTCTGCGTGTCCAGTGAGGACCACTGGACTGCGCCCTCCAAGCACTAGCCCCATGCCCGACGTACTGCACAAGTAGCGCAACACCCTCTTCGCTGCAGCCATGTGCTCTAATCGGTGTCTCCCAGGAGAAACATAGCGTGCAAGAATGCTAAGAGGGTATGCAAGGTCAGGTCGTGTGCAGGTCATCAGGTACATGAGACAGCCAACAAGCTCTGGGTACGGGCCACTCGACTCTACGGACTCATCCGAAGGCAGAGCTGAGAGCGAGTGGCGAGTAGACAGAGGAGTGGCCTGAGGCGAGGAGTACGTGAAGCCGAAGCGCTGAAGGACCTGCTGCACCATGTGTGACTGAGTCAGGGTGATGGTGCGGCGTGCTCTGTCCCGGGTGATCTGCAAGCCAAGATAGCTGCGCAGTTCACCCAGGTCAGTGCACGTGTGTCTCTTCTGCAGCTCGAACTTCATGTAGGCGAGTCCAGTAGTGTCAGCTGTGGCAAAGACCAAGTCGCCGCCGTACACGAGGATGTAGAACGGCGGCAGAGAGGTGTCGGTGCGCAGAAACAGCGACGGGTCGGCAGTAGAAGGAGCAAACCCAAGAGCCGCAAGCGTAGTCCTCAGTGTGTTGTGCCACTCATGTGGCGCCTCGCGGAGACCGTAGACTAGACGCCGGAGACTCCACAGGGTACCGGGAGGGAAAGACCCAGTGAAGCCAGGTGGGCGGCGCAGCCAGATCTCCTCGTGCAGGCAGCCCTGCAAGAAAGCTGTGCTGAAGTCGAGAGAGTGCAGCTCGTAGTCACGGTGAGCAGCAACGTGCAGCAGTACCCGAAGAGTGGTCATCCTCGGGGTGGGGGAGAAGGTCTGAAAGTAGTCAACTCCCTGCCGATGACTGCAGCCACAAGCCACGTAACGCGCCTTGAAGACAGGCGGAGAACCCGGCGGCCGCTTCACCCTGAAGATCCACATGCCACTGACGATGTTCGCCCCAGGAGGGGGGACAGCGTCAACGTAGGTTCCTGTGGACTTCCAAGAAGCCATCTCCGCATCCATAGCTGCTTGCCACTGAGAGGAGTAGGGACCCTCTATCGCCTCCGCGTAAGAGCGCCCAGTCGGGATGTCAAGTGCATCCGGGTCTCCCTCAGGGGTAAGCAGTACGAACACGAGATGAGGTGAAGCAGCTGCCAGACACTGGAACTCCTCCTGCCTCTCCTCAAAGAAGTCCGTGCCAATGGCACACTCACCCCCGACGGACGGAGGAGAGACAAACTCAGACTTAGCGACAAGACTAGCAGCGTTGTCGAGGCGACAGTGAGCAGCAAAGTCGACGAGCTCAGCAACGAGGGCAGACGCAGCAGAAGATTCAAAAAAAGGGTCAGTGACGGCAGGATCCACAAGGAGACGCGTGACAGTAGGACTGGCAGCACGAAGAGAGTCCGACGCCGGGTCGGTGAGAGCAGGAAGAGAGGACGCAGGAGGAGAAGGCAAAGGGGCACACAGAGGAGCAGTAGACGGACGCGGAGACATCCGGTGCGTGCCAGGGGCAGGAGGAGGACGCTGACGCGAACTACAAGCACTAGCGCTAGCAGGAAGGACAGGCGACGCAGGACGAGACACAGACTCACGACGCTCAGTAAGGTCGCCAGTAGGACCAGTGTAAGGAGAAGGAGCAGGTAGTGGGGAGGCCGGCTGTAACTGTAACTGTGACTGGACAGGCTGTGAATACGCTAAGGGAGGAGGACCAGGAGGAGGCGAGAGACCAAGAACCGGCTGAAGGAGCGGAACAAAGTACGGCTGAGGCCGCGCGGCGACTCCAGACATAGCGGGGACAGCACCAGTATCCCCAGCGGCAGTACCAGAACCAGTAGCAGCTCCAACGCCCGGGTCCTTAGCACCAGCAGGGACTCCAACACCAGGGTCCACAGCACCAGCCGCAGCTCCAACGCCCGGGTCCTCAGCACTTGTAGCACCTCCAACTCCCGGGTCCGCAGCACCAGCAGCAGCTCCAACGCTAGGGTCCGCAGCACCAGCCGCAGCTCCAACGCCCGGGTCCTCTGTACCAGCAGCACCTCCAACTCCCGGGTCTGCAGCACCAGTAGCAGCTCCAACGCCGGGGTCCGCAACACCAGCAGCAGCTCCAACGCTCGGGTCCGTAGCACCAGAAGCAGCCGGGTCCGTGAGACGAGGCGCGCCACTCCGAAGTGTGCAACGGTGCTCGTACCACTCACGGATCCGCTCACGGGAGGGGAGCTCCCGACTAGGAGGAGAAGTACCAGCACCAGTCCCTGTAGTGCGCTTGGTCCCAGAGGTACCTCTCCGGAGGCTGCAGTACTGTAAGTACCACTCACGCAACTACTTCGAGGAGAGGTCTCGCCCAGGTGTAGCACCCTCAGGCTCAGCACCGCCAGAGTCAGAACCCCCAGACGCAGCACCCCCAGGCTCAGCACTCCCAGAGTCCGCACCCCCAGGCTCAGCACCCCCAAGAGTCCGCACCCCCAGGCTTAGCACCTCCAGTCTCCGCACCCCCAGGCTCAGCACCCCCAGCAGGACGAGAGTCGACAGCAACCTCAACAGGCTCGACCGGGTCTACCTGAGACACACCTGAGGGAGCGGCACCCTGAGGGGGGAGGGGGTCTCCGACAGAAGCACCGAGCGCGAAGAAGAGAGGCTGGGGAGGGAGCGGGGCAGTGCGGTAGGGGAAGAGGCGGTAGTAGGGGACAGACTCGTCAAAAGTGACGTCCTGAGAGGGCAAGACCCGGCGCGAGGTGGCGTGGTAAAACTGCCAACCAGGCGCGTCCGGAACAAAGCCGAGGAAGACGCAGGGAACAGCACAAGAGGAGAGCTTGTCCGCAGACGAATCGCGGACAAAAGCTCGAGATCCCCAAACCCGGAATCGCGACGCATCGCCAACCTCCCCCGTCCACAGTAGCGTGGGCGAGGTCTCCGGCAAGGAGACACGGGGCCAGAGGTTGAGCTGATGCGCAGCATACCGGACCGCAAACAGCCACAGAATGTGGGGGGCAGCCGCATGGATCAAGGAGGTACGGGCGACCTCCATGACCAGGCCAATGCGGCGCTCCGCAACCCCATTCTGCTGTGGAGAGGCCGGAAGCGTGAACGACTGCTCAATGCCGTGCTCAGCACAGTAGGCTGCCAAGAGGTCAGAGGAGAACTCACCACCTCTGTCAGAGTGCAAGCGCAGGACAGGAAAGTCCGAGCGAAAACGCTCGCAGAGGTGGAGACGAGCTCTGCGGATCCTAGGGATCAAAACATCAGGGACCTCACCCTTGGTGCGCAAGGGGAAGACCGTGGTGTAGCGCGAGTAGTCGTCAACAACGATCAGGAAGTACCTCTCCTGACCCTGACCACGGACGCGGGCTGGGCCCCACACGTCCATGTGGAGCGTCTTCAACGGAGCAGTCGTCGGGGGAAACGAGGAGGAGTGAGGAGCGGCGCGCTGCCGCCTCTTGACACAGGGAAGGCAGGGAGGAGCAAGCGAGGGTGGGAGGGGAGGGAGGACCCTGGGAAGACCAGAAACAAGGTACCGGGAGTGCATGGCACGAAGGCGCTGCACAGACGGGTGGCCAAGTCGGTGGTGCCAGAGAACGGTCTCGTGCGCTAGAGAGCGACACGAGCAAGGGGCGGACAGGTGACCTGACGCGAACGCAGACGCTGACGCAGCGACCTGAGCGGGGGCAGTAGTCAGTGTGTACTAGTCTGACCCCGGCTGCCGGGTGAAGGTAGCCAAGTGCCGGCCCGTACGAGCACACGTGCAGTTTGTCACGCGCTCGTAGGCGGGGGTGAACTGGTGAACACCCCCGTCCTGGAGTGCACATCCTGCCACCAAGTTTGTAGAGAACGAGGGGAGGTGGAGACCTGACAGTGTGCCCGACGGGACCGCAGGACAGGGAAGGACAGTGGAGGAGGTCTCAATGACCGGACCCCCAGAGGGGTCAGCGAGGGAGACAGCAACTGGCCGAGCAAGGGGCTCAAGGGCAGTGCGGTCACGAAAGAAATAGCGAGAGGCACCTGAATCCAGCGTGAAGGTGTGCAGTGCGGCAGTCGACACAGTACCAGGGGGGGCAGACGTACAAGCACCTAGAGAAGCAGCCTCACCAGCACCTGGGGCACGGGACACGGAAGTACCTGAAGTGGCAGACACACTAGTCCTAATGCCCGGGTCGAGCGGGACACTCAGGTACTCAGCACCCTCTCCACTAGTAGACATCACATACATGGCAGTGAGAATAGCATCAAAGTCTAGAGCATAGATATCAATCCCCTTCTTCAAGAGATCAACCCAGCGGGGCAGCTCAGTGGCCTGAGGGAACTGAACACGCCAAGCGTCGTTCAGACGAGCGAAGCAACGCTGTGTGGCGTGCGGTCCCCCACACGGCTGGCCAGTGCGGTCACCAGTGCGAATGACGTACGTGCAGCTAAGGCCACCCCCCCCCCCCCCCGTGCTGAGAGTACCACTCACGGACTTCCTGGGGCGAGGGAGTGTGCTGCTGGCCCTGGCCACCGCCAGTGCCTCCACGACCACCACCGACGCCGCCACCTCCTCGACCACCCCAACCGCGGCCGCTTCCTCGTCCACTGCCACTCCCACCCCCTCCTCCGCCCCGGCCACCTCCCCCGCCGCTGCCGCCACCCCCCCACTGCTGCCACCTCCCCCACCCGCGCCACCCCCCCCGCCACCACCACCTCCCCCACCACCGCCACCCCCGCTGTCACCACCACCGCCCTTGCCCCCCTTGCCCTTGCCGCTGCGGCGCCCGCTCGAAGCAGACGCAGTCCCGACCTTCTCTGCACCAAGGAGGTCGACAGCAGCAGCAGAGGCGACAGAGGGAAGAAGGGGGGAGGGAGAACACCCCTCAAAGAACGGGGTACGGGGGTCACCGCGAGAGGCACCTACAGCGACTATGCTAGCCTCAACTGCAAGGAGCTCCTTCTCGAGGAGGGCAATGGTGAGCTCGGTGGGGCAGCGAGCTAGGAAGTGGTCCATGACTGAGCGCAGAGTGTCAGGGAGGCGCGTGACTAGGTGGTAGAGAGTGAGCCAGAGCGGGGGTGGGTTCTTGGCAAGGAACTCATCAGGCATAGCGGCGCGGAAGTGAGCCTCACTAGTGCGGAGGTGGGTAATGAGATCAGCGACAGTGTGGAAGGAAGCTAAGTTGGGGAACAGGTAGGGAAGAGAGAGACGGCCTAGTGCAGCAGAGGCCGGTGAGGAGTAGCGGGCAACTACAGCAGTGTACAGTGCGTGCGCAGTCTTGTGCTGCCCAAAGTGCTCGCGCTCATCTATCGGCAGAGAGTTGCGAATAGCGAAGCAAGCATGGGCGTCACGAGTCTGCCACTGTGAGCGGGCAGTGCTGTCAGCAGTAGCAGCAGGAGCAGTAGCGTGGCCTAAGGCGTGATCGTACAGTGAGATGTCTTCCTTGGCAGTGAGCTGTAGGAAGAGGTGTAGGTCATCAAGCCAGGTGTCGAACTTCACTGGGCGGCCCTCAGCATCGAAGGCTAGCACAGGAGGGCTAGCCATTGTAAGAGCAGTAGGAACAGTCAAAGGGTAGGTAGGGCGGCGCGGCTCGGTACAGGTAGGGCGGCGCGGCTCGGTACAGGTAGGGCGGCGCGGCTCGGGTCGGGCGGCGCGGCTCGGTTAGGGCTGGGCGGCTCGGGTCGGACTGGGCGGCTCGGTTCGGGCTGCTCGGTTCGGGCTGCTCGGTTCGGGCGGCTCGTTCTGGGTGGGGCCGTTCAGGGCCTCTAAGGGCGAGCGCGGGGAGCGGGCGGGGCCGTCAGGGACGAGCGCGGGGCCGACGTGGGCCTCTAAGGGCGAGCGCAGGGCCTATCGGGGCCGTGAGGGACGAGCGCGGGGCCTGAAGGGCAAACGCGGGGCCACCCGGGGCCTTAGGGACGAGCGCGGGGCCGATTCGGGGCCGTGAAGGGTGAGCGCGAGGCTGTTCAGGGCCTCTAAGGGCGAGCGCGAGGCCGACGTGGGCCGCTAAGGACGAGCGCGGGGCCGATCGGGGCCGCTAAGGACGAGCGCGGGGCTGATCGGGGCCGGTAAGGACGAGCGCGGGGCCGACGTGGGCCTCTAGGGGTAAGCGCGGGGCGGATTCGGGGCCTCTAAAAGCGAGCGCGGGGCCGATCGAGGCCTCTAGGTGCGAGAGCATGGGGCCTCTAGGGGCGTGAAAGCCGAGGCGCCCTAGGGCACAGGTAGGTAGGTCGGTAGGTAGTGGTGGGCCCTAAAAAAAATCGGTCCTAGGAAGGACCTGCTCTATACCATGTTGAACAAGAATGAATGAACTAACAGTGAAATGAGTACAAGTATGAAACCCTAGAAATGTGTACCCCCTATAGGCTAACCCACTGTAGCCTAAATAACTACAACAACATATATAATGTTTGACAGATTGTTGCTGGCATACATGTCATTTCTTGCAAGTGAGCGTAAAGAAATAGGAGAGTATTGATACTTAGTGCATAGAAATTTCTCTTCATGTCTTATTTTCTACACCATCTTTAGGGTCGTCACCAATGCGGTCGTCGTCCTCATCATTCGTGCTACGAAGCGGTCGATCAGGCATGACAATCTCACCATCGGGTGCATCAGCAACAGGGTCTTAACTAGTTTTTAGCCCCGTCTGAAAATCAAACGGCACTTTTTTCCCCCGTCTAATTGTCAGACAAAAAAATCATGACTGTTTGGTATTTCAGACGAAACATGCTAGTTAGTCTGAACTCTCTTCTAGTGTTTGGTGTATTTGAAATTCATTTTACGATGCTGAATTCGTTTCATACAAACAATGGTTTTGATTCACTACTGATTTATTAATGCGTGCTTTTGATTCTTCCATTCAAAGTCCAGCATCACACACACCAGTGCCCTTGTCCCTTCCTTTCCAGCTGAGCACTCCTCAGCTCAGGGCAGGGCAATTTCTATGGGTTGCACGGCAATTTCAACCCACCAGCCCACCAACTCCAGGGAGTTGGTTGATTGGTGGGTTGATACTGTAATGCTGCGCCACCCGTAGGAACTAACGAAATTATACGTGGCGCTTGTATCAGGATATCATTGGGTTGGGTCTGACTTGCCAGTACAATCTCGCCTAATGCCCCCGCGTAATCTAAGCCACCGAACCGTGGGCGGATTTGCCGTTATCATACGAGATTGTACGCGTTATCTGACGAATCAGATGAAAAAATACAAGTAGCATGAAAAAATAGACGTTGCGTATCTGAACTTTCACATGAAATCAAAAAGATTGTCTAACAAATTATATGAAACCTTAAAAGTTTGTCTGAAAGTCACACAATCAGACCAACTTGGTTTGATAACGCCTGATCAGGAACCTCTTCTTTTGCATCGTCCGCAGCAGTGTCGCCTTCTTCCATAGCAGCATCAGAAGTAGAGTCGTTCTTCTTATCACTTCTTCCATCTATCCCCTCAGTAGGCCTTTCAATCCTTAAAGTTACATTATTAACCATAAGAGTGACATTTCTCGGGCCATCAACAACGAAGGGACCGCACGATGCCTTCAACACACTCGTCATTTTAAGCCACGAGCGCAAAGGGAAGGAGCTGTTAAAATCATAATATTTTAAATCAACTGATGATTGCACATGTATTGTGTCGTTACATCCTTTGGTGGTGCACCCTTGCCTCGCCTTGTCTGTACTTTTTGGGCATTTGGCCCTCTATTAAACCCTATTTTCTCGTCCTAATCTCTCGCTACCATCCTAGCCCCCTAATCTCATATACAACATGGTGTCAGAGCGGATTCTTTCCTAGAACCTTCTTTTTTTTAGCCATAACTGCCTTTGATGATATTGCGGCCGTCACCCGCTGCAGGCGCGATCGTCCGCTGTTGCAGGCGCAGTCCGTCGCGCCCGTCAGGCACTCGTTGCGACCTCATGTTAGAAGTCTAGGCATGAATGAATGCACTATGGAAGAGTTGGGTACAATTATGAAACCCTAAACGGGGATGTACCCCATATTGGCTACCCCACTACAGCCTAACCATATATATCATACATATAATTTGACACACCCCCATAGGCAAAGTGGGGGAGAGCAAGCGGTCACAAGACCAGTCAAGAGAAGCAAAGCAAGCTCAGGGTGGATCACAACGTCACCACACACACTGAGCACAAGGAAAGGGTCACAAGGCGAGCTCACATGCAGAGGTATATATGCAACAACAACAGCATAGAGATCTCTACCTAGCAGAGCAAGCATGCAGGTATATATAGATCACAGTACAAGCAAAGTCTACAGCAAGTGAGGAAACGTGGGCACAAGGCCTAACAAAGTGCAGAAACGCTGATAATCACCAGACGGAAGTGCCTTGGTGAATATATGAGCAGTGTTGGCCCAAGTGGCCACATGAGCAAGAGGAAGCTGACCACGCTGCTGCAACTCTCGAGCCAGGAAGTAGCGCAGAGCGATGTGCTTCTGTCTGTGCTCTAGTCTGTGGTCCTGACACAAGGCAATTGTGGCCTTGTTGTTGACGTACAGCACTGGAGGAGAACGAGGCCGCTCTCCCAAGTCGGTCAGCAGGTAGGTGAGCCAGCGTAACTCCTGTGCAGCCATGGCTATGGCGTAGATCTCAGCCTCACAACTGGAGCTGAGAACTGAAGGCGAGCGTGTAGAACGCCAAGAAACTGAACTAGAGCCAACGCTGAAGCTGTAACCATGTGACGACCGCTGCGTAGCCTGGTCGTCAGCCCAAGAAGCGTCGAAGTGCCCAGTCAAGACAACGTCGCTTTGTCCTCTAAGCACGAGCCCCATGGTCAAAGTACTGCACAAGTAGCGTAGTACCCTCTTAGCAGCATCCATGTGCACCTTTCGGTGCCGACCAAGAGCCACGTAGCGAGCCAGAAGGCCAAGAGGGTACGCAAGGTCAAGACGAGTGCAGGTCATCAGGTACATGACGCGGCCCACTAGCTCTGGGTAAGGACCACTCGGCTCTACGGACTCGTCCGAAGGTGGAGCTGAGAGCGAGTGACCTGTAGCCAGAGGAGTGGCCTGTGCCAAGGACCAGGTGAAGCCGAAGCGCTGAAGGACCTGATGCACCATGTGTGACTGAGTTAGTGTGATGGTGCGGCGTGCTCTGTCCCGGGTGATCTGCAAGCCAAGGTAACTACGCAGCTCACCCAGGTCCATGTACGTGTGTCTCTTCTGCAGCTTCGACTTCACCAGGGTGAGAGCCTCGGTGTCAGCAGTGGCAAAGACGTGGTCGACGTACACGAGGATGTAGAATGGCGGCAGCGAAGTGTCGGTGCGCAGAAAAAGCGAGGGGTCAGCAGACGACGGAGCAAACCCAAGATCCACAAGTGTCGTCCTCAGTGTGTTGTGCCACTCACGTGGCGCCTGGCAAAGACCGTAGATCGGCCGCCGGAGGCTCCACTGGGTACCAGGAGGGAACGACCCAGTGAAGCCAGGCGGGCGGCGCAACCAAATCTCCTCGTGGAGGCTGCCCTGTAAGAAAGCTATGCTGAAGTCAAGAGACTGAAGCTCGTAGTCACGCTGAGCGACAACGTGCAGTAGCACCCAAAGAGTGGTCATCTTCGGGGTCGAGGAGAAGGTCTGGAAGAAGTCAACTCCCTCTCGCTGACTGAAACCTCGAGCAACATAACGAGCCTTGAAGACAGGCGGAGAACCTGGCGACCGCTTCACCCTGAAAATCCACATGGCATCAACGATGTTCGCCCCACGAGGGGGAACCTCATCAACGTAAGTGCCTGTGGACTTCCAGGATGCCATCTCTGCGTCCATGGCTGACTGTCACTGAGAGAAGTACTCACCCGCGATCGCCTCAGCGTAAGAGCGCGGGGTCGGGATGTCTGAAGCATCCGAGTCTCCCCTAGGGGCAAGCAGCATGGCCACGAGATGAGGCGCAGCGGTTGCAAGACACTCAAGGTCCTCTTGCGTGTCCTCAAGGACGTCCGTGCCAAAAGCACACTCACCCCCGACGGATGGAGGATAGACAGACTCAGACTCAGCAACAAGACTAGCGGCGTAGTCTAGACGACAGGCAGCAGCAAAGTCAACAAGCTGAGTGACAAAGGCAGACGCAGCAGCAGACTCAAACGACGGGTCAGTGACAACAGTGGCTAGTAGACACATGACAGTAGGGTGCTCAGCACGAAACTGGTCAGACTCAGGGTCAGCGACGATAGGCAGAGAAGACGCAGGAGGAGACGGCAGAGGAACACGCTGCGGAGCAGAGGACGGACACAGAGCCATGAGGTATGTGCCGGGGACAGCCGGCGGACGCGAACGAGGAACATGAAGACCGGTGCGGACAGGTGAGACAGGATGCGACGCAGGCTCACGACGCTCAGTAAGACCTCCTCGCTGCTCAATGTAAGGAGAAGGAGGAGGTAGAGGTGAGCCAGGTTGTAACGGAAGACCAGTAGATGACGCGAGGCTAAGAATCTGGCGAAGCATGGAGTCAGGCGGTGGCACAGACGACGCAGACAGCGGAGCAAAGAGTAGTCATGGCTGCGCAGTGCCACCAGTACCAGCAGCTCTAGCACCACCAGCAGCTCCAGCACCTCCAGCAGCTCCAGAACCTCCAGCTCCAACTCCTCGAGCGCCAGCACCACCAGCAGCTCCAGAACCTCCAGCGCCAGCACCTCCAGTACCAGCGTCACCAGCAGTCCCAGAACCTCCAGCGCCAGCACCTCCAGTACCAGCGTCACCAGCAGCCCCAGAACCTCCAGCTCCATCACCTCCCGTACCAGCGTCACTAGCAGCAGTACCCCCAGAACCGGCACCTCCAGCCCTAGGGTCTCCCGCATCGGCACCCCCAGACTCAGCACCGCCAGCCCCAGCAGCTCCAGTACCTCCAGTACGAGCACCTCAGGAACCAGCGACTCCAGCACCTCCTGTAGACAAAGTCCCAGCACCACTCTCAGCTGCAGAGCCTCGAGCTCAAGCAGCGCGACCCTGACGGCGAGCGTACCACTCGTGCAGCTGCTGAGGGGAGAGAGGCGCACGCGGATGAAGGCGGCCTCTCCAAGGAGACCGCGCACCAGCAGTCTCAGTACCCTCAGGCGCCGCACCCCCAGACACAGCACCCCCAAGACTCCTCACGCTCAGGCTCAGCACCCCCAGACGCAGCACCCCCAGGTGTAGTACCTCCAGCCTCCTCACACTCAGGCTCAGCACCTCCAGGCTCCTCACGCTCAGGTTCAGCATCCCCAGGCTCCGTACCCCCAGGCTCAGCACCCCCAGGCTCCTCACACCCAGGCTTTGCACCCCTAGGCTCAGCACCCCCAGGCTCCGCACCCCCAGGCTCAGTACCCCCAGAGACAGCACCCCGAGCACGACCACCCCCAGCAGGACTTGAGTCACCAGTGACCTCAACAGGCGCAGGCACGGGAGGGTCTACCTGAGAAACGCCTGAAGGAGCAGGACATGGCGCGGGGAGTGGGTCTACCTGGGGAGGACCTGGAGCGAGAAAGAGCGGCGGGGGGGGGCAAGGGGCAGTGCGGTAGGGAAAGAGATGGTAAAAGGGGACTGACTCGTAAAAGGTGACGTCCTGAGACAGAAAGACACGGCACGAGGCGGGGTCGTAAAACTGCCAGCCAGGCGCGTCAAGGACAAAGCCAAGGAAGACGCAGGGAATGGCGCGAGGGGAGAGCTTGTCCGCAGTGGTATCGCGGACAAAGGCACGGGCACCCCAGACTCGGAAACGCGACGCGTCGCCAACCTCCCCCGTCCAGCGCGGTGTGGGCGAAGTCTCCGGCACGGAGACACGGGGCCAGAGGTTGAGCTGATGCGCGGCAAACTGGTCCGCAAACGGCCACAGAAAATGGGGGGCAGCCACATGGATCATGGAGGTACGAGCGACCTCCATGACTAAGCCAATGCGGCGCTCAGCAACCCCATTCCGCTGCGAAGAGGCCGGAAGCGTGAACGTCTGGCGGATGCCGTGCTCCTCACAGTAGGCTCGCAAGAGGTCGGAGGTAAACTCACCACCTCTGTCGGAGTGTAGATGCGGGACAGGAAAGTCCGAGTGGAGCTGCTCGTGGAGCTGGAGACGAACAGCGCGGATCCAAGGGATCAAAACATCAGGGACCTCCCCCTTGAACTGCAAGGGGAAGACCGTGTTGTAACGCGTGTAGTCGTCGTCTACTAGCAGGAAGTACCGCTCGTGGCCCTGTCCACGGACACGGGCTGGGCCCCACACGTCCAGGTGGAGAGTCTGCAGCAGAGCCTCTGTGGGAGGAAACGAGGAGGAGTGAGGAGCAGCGCGCTGCCGTCCCTCGACGCAAGGAATGCAGGGGGACGCAGGTGAGGGAGGGAGGGCAGGCAGAGACCTGGGAAGACCAGAGACCAGGTAGCGAGAGTGCATGCCACGAAGGCGAGGCAGGGAGGGGTGACCAAGGCGGTGGTGCCAAAGGAGAGTCTGGTGCGACAGGCGACGACACTCACACTGGGTAGCTACCTGAGCAGACGCGTACAGCTGAGGAGACAAAGGGGTAGAGCGACACAGTGGTGAGGGTGTACAGACTGGACCCAGGCTCATGGGTGAACGTGGCCAGGTGGCGGCCGGTCCGAGAGCACGTGGAGATCGCCACAGGCTGCCCTCCAGGAGTAAAGGTGTCAACCCAATGATCCTGAAGGACGGCGTTGCTCACCAAGTTCGTAGAGAACGAGGGGAGGTGGAGACCAGACAGCTCACCAGATGGGACCGTCGGACATGGAAGCACAGTGGAAGACCGTGCAAGCACTGGGCCCCCAGAGGGGTCAGCCAGTGAGACACGGACAGGTCTAGGGAGGGGAGTGACTGTGGTGCTGTCGCGAAAGAAACAGCGGGAAGCACCAGAGTCAAGTGTAAAGGTGTGCAAGGCCTGTGGGGACGCAGTACCAGGAGGAGCAGACTCACGAGTACCTAGAGTTGCAGGCGCTATACCTGGGGCTATACCGGGGTCAGGCGGCACACACAAGTAGCCGTCACCCTCAGCACTATCAGTCAATGCATACATGGCAGCAAGAATAGCATCATAGTCAAGATCAAAGATAGGTACATCACGCCTAAGCAGGTCTGCCCAGTTGGGGAACTCAGTAGCATCAGGAAACTTGACGTGCCAGGCGTCGCCAAGCCGAGCGAAGCAGCGGTACTCCGTGTGAAAGCCTGTGCACTGGCGACCAGCGCGGGGACCTGCGTGAATGATATAGGGGCAGCGACCAGGACCCCCAGACGCCCCACACACGGCACACCAGTCATGAAGCTGCTGGGAAGTGGGGGACCGGCGCTGACGCTGCTGCTGTTGCTGCTACTGCTGCCCCTGGCCACCACTAATCTCACCCAAGCCCCCACCACCGCCGCCACCACCACCACTCCCCCCTCCGCCACCACCGCCGCCGCCACCGCCACTGCTCCCGGCACCACCACCGCCCCCACCACCACCTCCACCCCCACGACCACCCCCACCACCTCCACCTCCCCCGCCGCCTCCACCACCGCCCCCTCCACCGCCACGTCTGCCACCCCTACCACCCCTGCCTCCCCTGGAGCCGCTGCGCTTCCCACTAGGAGCGAAAGCAGCTGCGACCTTCTCAGCACCAACGAGGTCGACACCAACAGCTCCGGAGGCGTAGGAGGGGGTAAGAGGGGAGGGGGGGCACCCCTCAAAGAGGGGAGTGCGAGGAGTACCACGAGCAGCACCTACAGCGAGGATGTTCTTCTCTGCTGCTAGGAGGTGCTTCTCGAATTCGGCGACAGTGAGAGTGGTAGGGTCTAGGGCTAGGAAGTGGCCCTTGATGGAGCTAAGAGTGTCAAGGAGGCGGGTGACGAGGAAATAGAGAGTGAAGTACATTGGGGGGGGGGGGGAGGAGGGGTTCTCGGCACAGAACTCGGCTGGAAGGGCAGCTCGAAAGCGAGTGTCACTAGCGCGAAGGTGAGAAATGAGGTCCGCAGCAGTGGTAAACGAGGACAAGCCTGGGAACAGGTAAGGTAGCATGAGCCGACCTAGGGGTAGCGCGCAACTACAGCGTCATACAGTGCCTTAGCAGTTTTGTGCTGGCTGAAATGCGCGCGCTCAGTGATCGGCAGATGATTTCGAATAGCTAGGTGTGCAGCAGCATCGCGAGTCTACCACTGTGAGCGTTCGAGAGTGGTAGCATCGTCAGGAGGAGCAACGGCTGTCAGAATCCCAACCACTAGACCATTGGGATAAAAGGGGTTGTTTCAGTAGCGGGTCAGTGCGCCCATAACCCCCCAGGCGAACGCGCCTGTAACCCTCTCCAGGATCAATCGGGCATCCACAGTGCAGATCTACTGACACCCCCCCAAACTGGGAGGCCCATGACTAAGCACAGCGGCAACGGCCTACATGTGCATACACCGGGAAACGAACCCGAGACCGCTCTGATACCATGTCAGAATCCCAACCACTAGACCATAGGGATAAAAGGGCTTGTTTCAGTAGCGGGTCAGTGCGCCCATAACCCCCCAGGCGAACGCGCCTGTAACCCTCTCCAGGATCAATCGGGCATCCACAGTGCAGATCTACTAACAACGGCAGTGCCAGACGCGTAATCGAACAGTGAAACGCCGTCTTTGGCATCAGTCAAAAGAAACAGTTGGAGATAGTCTAGCCACGTGGTAAACTCTATCGGGCGACCGTCAGGCGCAAACGCGAGAACATTAAGTGCCGCCATAATCGCAGTGCAGGCAAAGGCAGTAGGTAGTGGGCAAAGGGCGCGAGCAGCAAGGGCGGCGCGCAAAGCAGGCGCAGGCAGCCCAGGTAGCGCGCGGGGCAGCAGCAAGCCGCGCGCAGGCTGCAGAGGCGCAGCTCGAGCAGGTAGGGCGGCGCGCGACGCGGGCTGCGCGGGGCGACGGTACGCGGGGCGGCTGCGGACCGCGCGCGCGCTGTGGGGGCTCGGCGCGAGCTGCGCAGGCGGTGCGCGGGGCAGCTGCGGACCGCGCGCGCTGTGCGAGCTCGACGCGGGCTGCGCGGGCGGCGCGCGGGGCGCGACGCGGCTGCCAAGGCGCGACGCAAGCAAGGAGGGCGAGGCGTGGGGCAAAAGGGGGGGCAGCACGCGAGAATCAGGTCTGCACGCGCGAAGCAGCAGCAGACAGCTCAGACAGCAGTCAGCAGGCAGCAGGCAGACAGTGCGCGGAGCGCAGCACGTCCTAGGCACAGTCATAGTCACAGTCGTGGGGTAGCGGTAGGTGGGCCCGGAAAAAAAAGACGGTCCTACGGACCTACTGCTCTGAATACCATGTCAGAAGTCTAGGCAGGAATGAATGCACTATGGAAGAGTTAGGTGTTGTGCCAACACATTATAGTGGCACGGTCATTGCACTCCCATTCGGCCTACAAGCCTGCTCAGCTTCTGGAATTTTGTGGGGAGGTTGTTCAACATGTGTTCTTCAAACCCTCAAAGTTTCAGAGTTTTTGAAGAAGTTACCAAGGCGTGACAACATTTTATGTTTCAAGACTTATGGCATCCCGGAAGTGTGTGTTACTCCTTTTTGGTAACACCCGAGTTCACCATTTCGGCTGCTGACTCGTCTACCAAGATCTGATTGGTCGGAAATTCGGTCTGGCAGTTTTATTCCCCGCTGTGCAGGTGTTCACCAAGTTTCAGAACGATCCAACATGTGAGCATTGCGTGACAGCTGCCGAAATGCACTGTTCCGTAGTCATGGTGGACTGTTGGCAGCATTTCCCTCGCCACCCTTTCATTGTTGTCATGCCAATGGTGCAGGGACAGAGAATGAGACAAGAAGTACAGGTGGTCAAGTGGGACTCTACAGCCCTCCTTTTGAGAAGTGTGGTCTTCCTGGAACCAGCTTGCAAGAGGGTGCAAGTGGGAAGACAAGCTGACTCATGGTTGGCTTAACTCACAATTGGTTGCCTTGAGTACAGCTCTGAACATCCATGTGTGGTTGGCTTTGCTGACCTAGCTAGGACGTTTCCCATCCTTCTCTAGCCTTTCTCCCCTAGGACTCAACATTCTCTGAGTTCCCAGGATGACCCAACCCCTTATGAGTCCCCTAGGCAATGTTGTACTCACCTCTTCCTTGCATCAATGAGACTACACGTTTTTTTTCAGCCGAGCTTACGTTTTCGTTCACTGCGTAGTGCACACACCTCTGATAATAGCAAGCTATATACCGTTAGAAAGAAGACACCTAAGGCTAACCGCTGTCCAAGTTTCAGCCTCGTATGGTTTTGGAGCTGATCGTGACGGCGTTTTGAACAGAGGCGGTTTGAAGACGTCAGATTCTGCTTAGGGGGTTTCATGGGCATCCGCGACCTCTAAGTGGACTCTTGACTAAAACATTAGGTACAAGTATGAAACCCTAAATGGGGCTGTACCCCATATTGGCTACCCCACTACAGCCTAACCATATATATCATACATGTAATTTGACACCTCGCTCAGCCCCCGTCGCGCGCGTTGGGTACCTCCTGCTGTGCCCTCCTTTCACTCCCCAGATGCGGGCCCGTTGCGCCGCAGCCGTGGCCCTGTCGCGTCCTCCCGCCTCGCCTGCTGCGGCCGCAGCTGTCATTGTGAGGCGGAGGCTGAGCAGGTGGTGGACGCGAGCCTCCAATGGCAGCCAAAGTGGGAGGGGAGGTTGAGGGGGTGGTGGAAGTGAGTCTGCAGTGTTAGCCGCCGCCCTGTTTGCCGCCCTATCCGCCGTAATGCAATGTCTGCCGCTTTGGGAAGGGGGGGAAGAGGAGGTTGTGTGGATGGCAATGCTGCTGACACTTTTGACATTGGTGTTGTTGTTGTCGTCGTCGCTGCTGACGCAGTTGCATCGCCACGCCTCTTCCCACTCTCTCCCTCTCTCCCTTCCTAGTCGCCCCTCCTCCTCATCTCTCCCTCTCTCTCCCCAAAACCCGCTCCAACTGCCACCTCTCCTCTTCCTGGTGTCCCTGGGCATCTGCAGCGGCTGCACCTGCTGCTGTTGCACATGCCACTGCTGCCTGCTACAGGCGCCTGCACTTCTTGCCACGCGACTGCCTGCAGGAGTCGCCGCACTTGCCTCCCCCAATACTTGCCGATGCCACACTTGCCACAGCTGCATTTGCCGTCACTGAGCACCTGCCGCTGCTCTATCTGCCACCGCTGCACATGTCGTTGTTGCTCCTGACTGCCATTGCTTCTTCCACTGCACATGTATTCTGAATTATGCAATTCTCCTGTTCTCTCTTCTGCCTTCTCCTGCTTCGTCGCCGGCGGTGTACCCTTTCAGGAGGTGTTCGTGTAATATTTCATGCTTCAAATAGTTTAGGGGGTGTGTTAAGATTATATGTTTTGTACAAACAGCTTGTTGCGTACGTGTAGTGTAGTTACGTCCTTTGGTGGTGGACCCTTGCCTTGCATTTACTTCGCAGGCCCTTCACCATCTATTGAACCTTCTTTTCTCATTTTACTCTCTTGCTACCTTCCCAGCTCTCACACCCTAATCTTCTATCACGACATCAGGAGCGGGTACCTTCATCCAAGCAACAAGAGCTAGAGTATGGGGGAGCTATATCAGCACCAGCAACGTTCTGTTGAGAATGAGAAGTGGTTGGACTAGCAAGATTGGGAGTACAAGTAGGAAAACCCTAGAATGTTGTACCCCCCAAAGGCTAAACCCACTATAGCCTACAGAACAGTAACATATGCAATGTTTGACACACCCCCATAGGCTAAGTGGGGGAGAGCAAGGGGTCACAAGACCAGTCAAGAAAGACGGAGCAAGCTGAGGGTGGATCACAACGTCACCACACACTCTGAGCACAAGCAAGAGGCCACAAGGCCAGTTCACATGCAGAGGCATATATGTAACACAAGCATCATAGTGATCTATATCTAGCAAGCATCCAGGTATATATATATATATATATATAGATCACAGTACAAGCGAAGTCTACAACAAGTGAGGAAAAGTAAGCACAAGCCCTAGCAAAGTGCAAAAACGCTGATGATCTCCAGACTGAAGTGCCTTGGTGATTATATTAGCAGTGTTGGCCTGAGTGGCCACGTAACGCAGACGAAGTTGACCACGCTGCTGCAACTCTCAAGCAAGAAAGTAAGGTAGAGCGATGTGCTTCGTTCTGTGCTCCAGTCTGTGCTCCTCACACAAGGCAATGGCAGCCTTGTTGTTGATGTACAGCACTGGAGGAGAACGAGGCCGCTCTCCTAGGTCGGTCAGCAGGTAGGTGAGCTAGCGTAGCTCCTGTGCAGCCATGGCTGTGGCAGAGATCTCAGCCTCACAACTGGAGCTCAGAGCTGAAGACGAACGCGTAGAATGCCACGAAACTGAGCCAGAGCCAAGGCTGAAGGTGTAACCCTGTGACGACCGCTGAGTAGCCTAGTCGTCAGCCCAAGAAGCGTCTGAGTGCCCAGTGAGAACAACTGAGCTCCTCCCTCCAAGCACGAGCCCCATGCCCGATGTACTGCACAAGTAGCACAATACCCTCTTTGCAGCATCCAAGTGCACCTTTCGGTGCCTACCAGGAGCCACATAGCGAGCCAGAAGGCCAAGAGGGTATGCAAGGTCAGGACGAGTGCAAGTCATCAGGTACATGAGGCACCCAACTAGATTTGGGTAAGGACCATTCAGCTCTACGGACTCATCCAAAGGCAGAGCTCAGAGCGAGTGACCTGTAGCCAGAGGAGTCACCTGTGCCGAGGACCAGGTGAAGTCGAAGCGCTAAAGGACCTGCTGCACCATGTGTGACTGAGTCAGTGTGATGGTGCGGCGTGCTCTGTCCCGGGTGATCTGCAAGCCAAGGTAGCTGCGCAGTTCACCCACGTCTGTGCACGTGTCTCTTCTGCAGCTCCGACTTCACGTGGGCGAGAGCCTTAGTGTCAGCATGGGCAAAGACCAAGTTGTCGACGTACACGAGGATGTAGAACGGCGGCAGCGAAATGTCGATGCGCAGAAACAGCGACGGGTCAGCAGTAGAAGGCGCGAACCCAAGAGCCGCAAGCGTAGTCCTCAGTGCGTTGTGCCACTCACATGGCACGTGGCGGAGACCGTAGACCGGCCGCTGGAGGCTCCACTGTGTACCAGGAGGAAACGACCCAGTGAATCCAGGAGGGCGGCGCAGCCAGATCTCCTCGTGCAGGCTGCCCTTGAAGAAAGTTGTGTTGAAGTCCAGAGAGTGAAGCTCGTAGTCACGCTGAGCGGCAACGTGCAGTAGCACCCGAAGAGTGGTCATCTTCGGGGTGGGGGAGAAGGTCTCGAATAAGTCTACTCCCTCTCACTGACTGAAGCCTCGAGCAACGTAACGAGCCTTGAAGACAGACGGAGAACCTGGCGGCCACTTCACCCTGAAAATCCACATGACACTGATGATGTTCGCCTTAGGAGGGGGAACCTCGTCGTCGTAAGTGCCATGGACTTCCTGGATGCCATCTCTGCGTCCATGGCTGACTGCCACTGAGAGGAGTACTCACCCACGATCGCCTCAGCGTAAGAGCGCGGGGTCAGGATGTCTGGTGCATCCGGGTCTCCCTCAGGTGCAATCAGCATGGACACGAGATGAGGTACAGCAGCGGCAAAGCACTTCAAACTCCTCCTTCCTATCCTCAAAGACGTCTGTGCCTGGAGCACACTCACCCTCGACGGACGGAGGTTAGACAGACTCAGACTCAGCAACAAGACTCGTGGCGTAGTCTAGACGACAGCGAGCAGCAAAGTCAACAAGCTCAGCAACTAAAGCAGACGCAACAGCTGACTCAAAGGAAGGGTCAGTGAGAGCAGTGGCCAGGAGACGCGTGACAGTAGGACTAGCGGCACGAAGAGAGTCAGACTCCGCGTCAGCAAGGGCAGGAAGAGAGGACGCAGGAGGAGAAGGCAGAGGGACACGCTGCGGAGCAGTGGAAAGACGAAGCGTCATCTGGTGAGTGCTTGGGACAGCAGGAGGACGCTAACGCGGTACACGACGACCAGTGCGCGCAGCACGAACAGGTGACGCAGAACGAGACTCGGGCGACACAGGACGAGACACAGGCTTACGACGCTCCGTAAGACCTCCTGTCGGACCAGTGTAGGGAGAAGGACCAGGGAGGGGCTAGCAGGCTGTAACTATAACTGTGACTGGACAGGCTGAGGACACTCTAAGGAGGGAGCAGGACAAGGAGGTGGAGGTTGACCAAGTACCTGCTGAAGGAACGGAACGAAGTACGGCCGCGGCCGTGAAGCGCCCCCAGAACCAGCAGAGACAGCACCAGAACCCCCAGCAGCAGCTCCAACTCCTGTAGCACTACCAGCAGCTTCAGCAGCGCCAACTCCAGTACGCTCAGTAGTACTAGCTCTAGCCGCATCGTCGGCTCCAGCACCTGCAGGACCAGCCCCAGGGTCAGTAGCTACACCAACTCCAGTAGGCCCAGCGTCCTCAGCTCCACCGGCAACTCCAGCAATGCCAACTCCAGCACCAGTAGCACCTCCCGTAGCACTAGCTCCAGCAGCTCCAGCTCCAGCAGAACCCCCAGTCCCAGCAGCTCCAGTACCGCCTGTACGAGCACCTGTATGACCTGAGGCTCCAGTACCTCCAGTCGCACCCCCAGTGCTAGGAGCGCCGCTCCGGAGTCTGCAGTGGCGAACGTACCACTCACTCAGCACCCCCAGGCTCAGCACCCCCAGGCTCAGCACCCCCAGGCTCAGCACCCTCAGTCTCAGCACCCCCAGGCTCAGCACCTTCAGTCTCAGCACCCCCAGACGCCATACCCCTCGCAGGACCAGAGTAGACAGCTACCTCGACAGGCTCGACCGGGTCTACTTGGGAAACACCTGAGGGAGGAGGACCCTGGGGTGGAAGGGGGTCTACCGAAGTAGCACCTCGCGTGAAGAAGAGCGGCGGGGGGGGAAGCGGCGCAGTGCGGTAGGGGAACAGACGGTAGAAGGGTACCGACTCGTCAAAAGTGACGTCCTGAGAGGGGAAGACACGGCGCGAGGTGGGGTGGTAGAACAGCCAGTCAGGCGCGTCAGGGACAAAGCCAAGAAAGACGCAGGGAACGGCACGGGAGGAGAGCTTGTCCGCGGACGTATCGCGAACAAAGGCTCGACATCCCCAGACTCAGAACGCCGACGCATCGCCAACCTTCCCCGTCCAACGCTATGTGGGTGAGGTCTCCGGATCAGAGACACGAGGTCAGAGGTTGAGCTGATGCGTAGCGTACTGTACTGCAAACAGCCACAGAAAATGGGGGGCAGCCGCATGGATCATGGAGGTACGAGCGACCTCCATGACTAAGCCAATGTGGCGCTCAGCAATCCCATTCTGTTGTGGAGAGGCCGGAAGAGTGAACGTCTGGCGGATGCCGTGCTCCGCACAGTAGGCTGCCATGAGGTCGGAGGAAAACTCACCACCCCTGTCAGAGTGCAGACGCAGGACTGGAAAGTCCGACTGGAACCGCTCGCGGAGCTGGAGACGAGCAGCGCGGATCCAAGGGATCAAAACATCAGGGACCTCTCCCTTGGTGCGCAAGGGGAAGACCGTGGTGTAGCGCGTGTAGTCGTTGACGGCCAGCAGGAAGTACCGCTCGTGGCCCTGTCCACGGACGCGGGCTGGGCCCCACACGTCCAGGTAGAGAGTCCGCAGAGGAGCCTCTGTGGGAGGGAACGAGGAGGAGTGAGGAGTAGCGCGCTGCCGCCCCTCAACACAGGGAAGTTAGGGAGGAGCAGGCGAGGGTGGGAGAGGAGAGAGAACCCTGGGAAGACTAGAGACAATGTACCGGGAATTCATGCCACAAAGGCGCTGCACTGAAGGGTGACCAAGGCGGTGGTGCCAGAGGACGGTCTGGTGCGACAGGGTGCAACACGAGCAGGGGGCTGACAGCTGACCCGACGCAGACGCAGACGCAGCTACCTGAGGGGACTTAGTGGTCAATGAGTACAGGTCTGACCCCGGTTGCCGAGTAAAGGTAACCAGGTGGCGACCCGTCCGAGCACACGTACAGTGGGTCAGACGCTCATAGGCAGGGGTGAACTGGTGAACACCCACGTCCTGGAGAGCAGAGCCCGCCACCAAGTTTGTAGTGAACGAGGGGAGGTAAAGACCCGACAGGGTGCCGGCCGAAACTGCTGGACAAGGGAGGACAATGGAGGAGGTCGCAAGGACTGGGCCCCCAGAGGGGTCAGCGAGAGAGACAACAACTGGCCGAGCTAGCTGCTCAAGGACAGTGCGGTTACGAAAGAAACAGCGGGAAGCACCCGAGTCCAGGGTGAAGGTGTGTAGTGCCTCAGTAGACGCAGTAGCACCTGGAGCAGCAGACTCACTAGCACCTAGAGCAGCAGCCTCACCAGGACCTAGGGCAGCAGACGCACTAGCACCTAGAGCAGCTGTCTCACTGGTCCCAATACTCGGGTCGGGCGGTACACTCAGGTAGCAGTCACCCTCAACACTAATAGTCAATGCATACATAGCAGCAAGGATAGCATCAAAATCAAGAGCAAAGATATCAATTCCCTTCTTAAGCAGATCAGCCCAGCGGCGCAGCTCAGAGGCGTCACGGAACTGCTCGCGCCAGGCGTCGTTGAGGCGAAAGAAACAGCGATGCGCCGTGTGAAACCTCCCACAGGTCTGGCCAGTGCGGTCACCTGTGCGGATGATGTACGGGCAGGTACCTCCACCCCCAGACCCCCCACGCTGAGAGTACCACTCACGGAGCTGCTGGGACGACGGGGTCTCGCTGGGACGCTGATGCTGCTGCCTCTGGCCACCTCCAATCCCCCCACGCTGCACCGCTCCACCGCACCCGCCACCGGCTCCACTGCCGCCACCACTGCCACCACCACCCCCGCCACCCCCACCACCGCCGCCGCCACCACCCCCGGCTCCGCCACCGACCCCCCCACCACCAGTACCACTCCAACCACCGCCACCACCCTCGCCGCCTCCACCCCCTCCACCACTGCCGCCCCCGCCGCCACCTTTGCCACCCCTGCCCCCCTTGCCCCTTCCGCCCTTGCGCCTCCCACTAGGAGCAGACGTAGCCCCGACCCCCTCAGCACCGAGGTAGTCGACAGCAGCAGCAGATGCAATGGAGGGGAGGAGGGGGACGGGGGAGCACCCCTCAAAGAAGGGAGTGCGAGGGTCGCCACGAGAGGCACCTATAGCTACAATGCTCTTCTCAGCTGCTATGAGTTCCTTCTCGAGCAGGTCGATAGTGAGGTCGGTAGGGGAGAGGGCGAGAAAGTGGTTTCTGACAGTGCGAAGGGAGTCAGGGAGGCGGGTGACTAGGTGATAGAGTGTGAGGTACATCGGGGTAGGGTTCTTGGCTAGGAAATCGGGGAGAAGCGCGGCACGGTAGCAAAGATCACTAGTACGGAGGTGCGTGATGAGGTCAGCTACATTGGCAAAAGCAAACAAATCGGGGAAGAGATAGGGCAGGGAGAGACGGCCTATCGCAGCAGTAGCAGGGGAGGAGGAGTGTGCAACTACAACGTCGTACAACTCCTTAGCGGTCTTATGCTGGCCAAAGTGCTCGCGCTCATCTAACGGTAGGTGGCTGCGAACGGCTAGGCGAGCATGAGCGTCACGGGTCTGCCACTGTGAGCGAGCAGTGCTGTCAACAGTAACAGCAGGTGCGGGAGCGGCGCCAGACGTGAGGTCAAACAGGGAAACAGCGTCCTTGGCAGTGATCTGGAGGAACAGGTGTAGGTCATCGAGCCAAACGTCAAACTTAATCGGACGGCCCTCAGAGTCAAACGTGAGAACGGTAGGGCTGGCCATAGTGGCAGTAGCAGTAGCAGCAGTAGTAGTAGCAGCAGTAGCAGTAGCAGCAGTAGCAGTAGCAGAAGTAACAGAAGTAGTAGCAGTAGCAGTAGGAGCAGTAAGAGCAGTTGCTGCAGGTGGGGCGGCGCGGCTCGGTCAGGGCGGCGCGACTCGGGCGGCGCGGCTCGGGTAGGTAGGGCGGCGCGACGGCGGGCCTATGCTCGGTGTGCAGCAGCGCCTAGGGTACAGCTGCGCGCGGGCCGCAGCTGCATTCGTGCGGCGGCTAAGCGCTAGCCGCAGCAGCCGATGCAGGATCGTTGCTGCGCTCGGGCTGCGACCTGCGGGCGGGCTGCGGTGGGTCGAGCGTCGGCCTAGGGGCGAGCGGGGCCTACGGGCGACGGCCTGCTGGGGCTTGCGAGAAAAAATCGGGCCGCCCTAGGCAGCGAATTTCCTACTCGCGCTAAAAACGCGGGGCCGCGCTCGGGCTGCTAGCGGGCTGCAAAACGAGCAGCGTGAGAAAAGGGCGCGCGAGGGCGCACTAGGAGAGAGGCGCTCGAGGGCGCTAAGACGGTAGGGCGCACGAGGGCACCTGTAGCGGATCGGTGGGCCCTTAGGTAATCGGTCCTAGGTCCCTAACCTAGGCTCTGAATACCATGTTGAGAATGAGAAGTGGTTGGACTAGCAAGATTGGGAGTACAAGTAGGAAAACCCTAGAATGTTGTACCCCCTAAGGCTAAACCCACTGTAGCCTACAGAACGGTAACATATGCAATGTTTGACACGTTCTTCATGTCAAACATTATATTTGTTATGCTTGTGTAGGCTACAGTGGGTTAGCCTATAGGGGGTACACAATTCTAGGGTTTCCTACTTGTACTCATTTCACTGCTAGTTCATTCATTCCTGTTCGCTTATTCTCACATGGTATAGAGCGGGTCCTTCTACGGACCGTTTTTTCTTGGGCCCACCGAAGCGCCCCCCGAGGCGCGATCTTTTTTTTAGCGACCCCTCGGGTCGCCATTTCCCCTGCGGCCCCGCCGCCTTCACTGACGCGGCCCCGCCGCCCTCTCTGTCGCGGCCCCGCCGCCTGCTCTCACGCGGCCCCGCCCCGGCTCCTTCGCGGCCCCGCCGCCTGCTCTCGCGCGGCCCCGCCGCGGCTTCTACGCGGCCCCGCCCCGCCTTTCACGCGGCCCCGCCGACGGCTTTGTCGCGGCCCCGCCCAGGCCCTTACGCGGCTCCGCCGCCTGCTCTCACGCGGCCCCGCCCCGGCTCCTTCGCGGCCCCGCCGCCTGCTCTCGCGCGGCCCCGCCCCGGCTTCTACGCGGCCCCGCCCCGGCTTTCACGCGGCCCCGCCGACGGCTCTGTCGCGGCCCCGCCCAGGCCCTTACGCGGCCCCGCCGCCTGCCCCCGTCGCGGCCCGGTCACCTCCTGACGGCCCCGCCGTCCCTTCCTGACGGCCCCGCCGTCCCCTCCTGACGGCTCCTGCCGTCCCCTTCTACCGGCCCCGCAACTGCACCTGCTGGCCCCGCCGCTGCACCTACCGGCCCCCCACCACCCACCCCCCCTTTTCCCGTCGCCCGTCGCGGCTCCTTCGGGGGCCGGTGGCAGGTGTGTGGCCTCCCCTGCTTCTCCTCCTCCTTCATCTCCCCTGCAGCAGCCGAGCCGCCCCACAGCCGAGCCGCCCTGCCGCCGAGCCGCCGGGTCGCTGAGCTGCTGAGCTGCAGTTGCTGCCGAGCCGCCCTGCCGCCGAGCCGCCGAGTCACCGAGCTACTGAGCTGCAGTTGCTGCTGAGCCGCCTTGCCGCCGAGCCGCCCGAGTCGCCCGAGCCGCCGAGCCGCCGAGCTGCCGAGCCGCTGAGTCGCCGAACCTACTCTTCCCACCACTGGTGAGCTCTTGCCCTGCTAGCACGCTGCGCGTCGCCTGCTTGCCTGCCTGCCTGCCTTTTGGCTTGCCTGGCTGCCTGCCTCCCTGCTGCTAGTCCTGCTCCTGCTTCTACTTGCGGAGCCAAATGCAGCCCCAGCGACGCCGGCGTGAGTCCCTCACGCCGCAGCAGCTGCGTGAGTGGTACGCTGGTTGGGGCTGTAGGGGTGGCGACGCTACTCCTACTACCACTCCTGCTGCTTCTACTCGTGGTGGCGGCCAGATGCAGCTCCCGCGACCCTCTCGCGTGTCTCTCACGCCTCGCCAGCTTCGTGAGTGGTACGCTCAGAGTGGAGGGTCTCTTAGTGCTGTTCGCTGCTCTTACGTGATTCGCACTGGTACTCGGACTGGTCAGCCTTGTGGGACACGTAGTCATACACCGTCCCGCTGCTTCGCCCGTCTGAGCGACGCCTGGCGTACCGTGTTTGGCGACGAGGCTGAGCTTCCCGACTGGGTGGAGTTGCTTAGGCAGAGGGTAGATATATATGCTCTTGACTATGATGCTATTCTCACTGCCATGTATGCATTGCCTACTAGTGCTGACCGTGCAGGTCACCTGTGCGTCCCGCCTGACCCAGGTATAGGACCTGCTGCTCTAGCTACTGGTGAGGCTGCTGCTCTGGGTGCTAGTGAGTCTCCTGCTCCAGGTACAGGTGCGGCTGCTGCTCTAGGTGCTAGTGAGTCTGCTTCCTCAGGTGCGGGTGAGGCTGCGCTCTCAGGTACCGCGTTGGCTTCGGCCTCCCTCACCTTTACACTTGACTCTGGGGCTTCTCGCTCCTTCTTTCGGGACCGCACCACACTCACGCCGCTTGGTCGGCCGGTTGCAGTCTCCCTGGCTGACCCCTCTGGGGGTCCTGTCCTCGCTCACTTCTCCACTGTCCTCCCGTGTCCGGCTGCCCCCTCGGGCACCCTGTCTGGCCTGTACCTCCCCTCGTTCTCGACGAACTTGGTGAGTGGTGCAGACCTACAGGATGCGGGGGTTCACCAGTTCACTCCTGCGAGTCAGCGGGTGACCCACTGCACGGACGCACGCACAGGCCGGCACCTGGCCACGTTCTCGCGTCGGCCGGGGTCGAGCCTCTACACCCTGACCACTGAGTCTCCTCCTGTCCCCGCGTCCGGTCAGGTAGCAGCGTCGGGTCAGGTGTTTGCTGCTGCGTCCAGGTCTGGTCCTGAGTCTGCCCCCTGTACTTGTCGCCTCCTGTCTCACGAGACTCTCCTGTGGCACCACCGTCTTGGCCACCCCTCCTTGCCCCGTCTTCGGAGCATGGCTTCCCGTGTCCTTGTCTCTGGTCTTCCCCAGTCTCTCCCTCCTCTCCCCTCCGGGCCAGGACCTTCCTGTGTCCCCTGTGTCGAGGGTCGCCTCCGGGCTACTCCTCACTCCTCCCACTTCCCCCCGACAGAGGCTCCCCTGCAGACGCTTCACATGGATGTGTGGGGCCCAGCCCCCGTCCGTGGGCAGGATTACGAGCGCTACTTCCTGTTGGTGGTTGACGACTACTCGCGTTACACCACAGTCCTCCCCTTGCGCAGCAAGGGTGAGGTCACTGAGGTGCTGATCGACTGGATCCGCGAGGCTCGTCTCCGGCTCAGGAAGAGCTTCGGCTCGGACTTTCCTGTTCTGCGTCTGCACTCGGACAGAGGCGGAGAGTTCTCCTCTGGCCTTCTGCGTGCCTACTGTCGTGCGCGAGGCATCCGCCAGTCCTTCACGCTTCCGGACTCACCACAGCAAAATGGGATTGCTGAGCGCCGCATTGGCATGGTCATGGATGTCGCTCGTACGTCCATGATGCATGCGGCTGCCCCCCACTTTCTGTGGCCGTTTGCGGTGAGGTACGCGGCGCATCAGCTCAACCTTCACCCCCGGGTCTCTCGGCCTGCGATGTCCCCAGCCTTGCTGTGGACAGGGAAGGTTGGATATGCGTCTGTGTTCCGTGTCTGGGGATCTCGGGCGTTTGTCCGCGACTTGTCTGCGGACAAGCTGTCCCCTCGTGCTGCTCCCTGTGTCTTCCTTGGCTTCCCCACTGACGCCCCAGGGTGGCAGTTTTACCACCCCTCCTCTCGTCGTGTTCTGTCCTCCCAGGACGTCACGTTCGACGAGTCAGTCCCCTTCTACCGTCTCTTCCCCTACCGCACTCCTTCCCTCCCCCCTCCCCCGGACTTCCTTGTACCGGTTCCACCCCCGGTAGACCCCCTCCCCCCTCAGGTTCCTGCCCTCTCAGGTGTGTCCCAGGTAGACGCCGTTGACTCGGTCGAGGTTACAGGTGACTCTGGTGCTGCTGCGGGTGCTGAGCCTGGGGGTGCTGACTCTGGGGGTGCTGTGCGCGGGGGTGCTGAGCCTGGGGGTGCTACTGCTGGGGGTACTGGGCCTGCGGGTGCTACTGCGGAGAGTGCGGAGCCTGGGGGTGCTGAGCAGGGGGGTGCTGTGCCTGGAGGTGATGGGTCTGGGGGTGCTGGGTCGGATGCTGCTGAGCCTGGGGGTGCTGCGTCTGGAGCTGCTGAGCCTGGGGTTTCTCCTGCTGCTGCGTCTCGCCGGGAGCCCCTCTCTCCACAGGAGCTGCGCGAGTGGTTCGCTCGCCGCTGGAGGCGTGCTGCTGAGTCTGGAGGTGCTGCTGGAGCTGGAGCTGGAGCTTCTTCGACCGTCGAGGGTGCGGGTGCTGCCGGTCCCGGAGCTGCTGGACCTGTGGGTCCTCCTGGAGCTGGAGGTACTGAGGGCGTTGGTGCTGAGCCTACTGCTGTTGGTCCTCCCGCTGGAGGTGTGGGTGGCGCTGGTGCTGTCGCTGAGGGTGCTGGTGCTGTCCCTGCTGAGTCTGGAGCTGCTGCGCGGCCTCGGCCGTACTTCGTTCCGCTCCTACAGCAGGTTCTTGGTCTTTCTCCTTCGGTAGAGTGTCCACAGCCTGTCCAGTCGCAGTCACTGTTGGAGCCTTCCTCTCCTCTGCCTGCTCCCTCTCCTTACACTGGTCCTACTGGAGGTCTTGCTGAGCGTCGTGAGCCTGCGTCTCGTCCCGCGTCGCCTGTTCGTGCTGCTCGCGCTAGTGGTCGCGGTTCGCGTCAGCGTCCTCCTCCTGTCCCTGGCACGCACCGGATGTCTCTGCGTCCGTCCACTGCTCCTCTGCGTGCCCTTTTGCCTTCGCCTCCTGAGTCCTCTCTTCCTGCGCTTGCCGACCCTGAGTCGGACTCTCTTCGCGCTGCCAGTCCTACTGTCACGCGTCTGCTTGCTACTGTCGTCACTGACCCCTCTTTTGAGTCCACTGTTGCGTCTGCTCTAGTCGCTGAGCTCGTTGACTTTGCTGCTCGCTGTCGTCTCGACTACGCTGCTGGTCTTGTTGCTGAGTCTGCGTCTGTCTGTCCTCCGTCCGTCGGGGGTGAGTGTGCTCTTGGCACGGACGTCCTAGAGGACAGACAGGAGGAGTTACAGTGTCTAGCGGCTGCTTCACCTCATCTCGCGTCTGTACTGCTTGCCCCTGAGGGAGACCCGGATGCACTAGACATCCCGACTCCGCGTTCTTACGCGGAGGCCGTAGAGGGTCCCTACTCCTCTCAGTGGCAGGCAGCTATGGATGCAGAGATGGCTTCCTGGAAGTCCACAGGCACCTACGTTGACGCAGTTCCCCCTCCTGGGGCGAACATCGTCAGTGGCATGTGGATCTTCCGGGTGAAGCGGCCGCCGGGCTCTCCACCTGTCTTCAAGGCGCGGTACGTTGCTCGTGGCTTCAGTCAGCGGCAAGGAGTTGACTACTTTCAGACCTTCTCTCCCACCCCGAAGATGACCACTCTTCGGGTGCTGCTGCACATAGCCGCTCAGCGCGACTACGAGCTTCACTCTCTCGACTTCAGCACTGCGTTCCTGCAGGGTAGCCTGCACGAGGAGATCTGGCTGCGCCGTCCACCTGGCTTCACTGGGACTTTCCCTCCTGGCACCCAGTGGAGCCTCCGACGGCCAGTCTACGGTCTCCGCCAGGCACCGCGTGAGTGGCACGACACACTGAGGACTACGCTTGCGGCTCTTGGGTTTGCTCCTTCTACTGCTGACCCGTCGCTGTTTCTGCGCACCGACACTTCACTGCCGCCGTTCTACATCCTCGTGTACGTCGACGACTTGGTCTTTGCCACAGCGGACACTGCTGGACTCGCCTACGTGAAGTCCGAACTGCTGAAGAGACACACGTGCACAGACCTGGGTGAGCTGCGCAGCTACCTTGGCTTGCAGATCACTCGGGACAGAGCACGCCGCACCATTACCTTGACTCAGTCACACATGGTGCAGCAGGTCCTTCAGCGCTTCGGCTTCACGTACTCCTCGCCTCAGGCCACTCCTCTGCCTACTCGCCACTCACTCTCAGCTCTGCCTTCGGATGAGTCCGTAGAGTCGAGTGGTCCGTATGCAGAGCTTGTTGGCTGCCTCATGTACCTGATGACCTGCACACGACCTGACCTAGCATATCCTCTGAGCATTCTTGCACGCTATGTTGCTCCTGGGAGACATAGACCAGAGCACATGGCTGCAGCGAAGAGGGTATTGCGCTACCTGTGCAGTACGTCGGGCATGGGGCTTGTGCTTGGAGGGCGGAGTCCAGTGGTCCTTACCGGCCACGCGGACGCTTCTTGGGCTGACGACCAGGCTACGCAGCGGTCGTCACAGGGTTACACCTTCAGCCTTGGTTCCGGCTCTGTCTCGTGGCGGTCTACTCGCTCGTCTTCGGTTCTCGGCTCCAGTTGTGAGGCTGAGATCTACGCCGGGGCCATGGCTGCACAGGAGCTTCGCTGGCTCACCTACCTGCTGACTGACCTTGGAGAGCCGCCTCGTTCTCCTCCAGTGCTGTACGTAGACAACAAGGCCATGCTGGCCTTGTGTCGAGAGCAGCGCTTGGAGCACAGAACGAAGCACATTGCTCTCCGCTACTTCCTTGCTCGTGAGCTGCAGCAGCGTGGTCAGTTGCGACTTGCGTACGTGGCCTCTGAGGCCAACACTGCTGATGTGTTCACCAAGGCACTCGCGCCTTGTGACCATCAGCGCTTTTGCACCCAGCTGGGTCTTGTGCCTGTCTTGCCTCACTTGCTCTCCTCTTGACTTCACTTGTACTGTGACATATATATATGCCTGCTCTTGCTTGTCTAGTTTTATATATATGTCTGTACTCCTACATGTGAACTGGCCTCTGGCCCTACTCTTGTGCTCGGACTGTGTGGTGACTTTGTGATCCACCCTGAGCTTGCTTTGCTTTGCTTGACTGGTCTTGTGACCCCTTGTTCTCCCCCACTTTGCCTATGGGGGTGTGTCAGATTTATATGACATAGTTGCTGTAGGCTATAGTGGGGTAGCACACATGGGGTACAGGCCAACAGTGCGAGGTTTGGTGAAACAATGCGCGCGAAGTCGGCGAAGCCCCGTTAGCAGTAACGGGCGAACAACAGCTGCTGCTGTACGTGATGTTGCCGGGCGCGCTAAGGAATATTGAAAAAAATCCTTACACTACCCCCCCTCCTCAAGAGGCCCCCTTCGCTACGCGAGTGCGTGTATATCGCGAAAAACCCCGGCTCCTCAGGTACACTTGCAGGGCAGGGTGGTTTTCGATGTTGGCCAGGGGCACCCAGTTATCTTTAGTTGGCGTGCGATCCTTCCAGCGAACGAGGAATTCAATCCTCCGGATTCCTGTGGGGTGTCGAATCCGATGGCTCAAGATTTTTTCGAGCTCAATGATCGGCTCCGATGCAAGGCGAGTCATGGATGGCGGGCGGTGACGATGCAGTTGGCTTGTGGTTGGGATGTATGGGCAAAGTAGGCTGACGTGGAACGAAGGGCTGATGTACCAGTCCGTCGGCAACAGTAGGTGGGTTGTCACCGGGGTAATCATGTGGCTGATTTGGAATGGTCCACAGTAGCGGGGTTGCAATTTCGGTACGACGGGCAGTCTTGAGTTCTGTGTGTCAAGCAGTACGTAATCTCTTGAGTGGTACGTGACTTGGCGGCGGTGGCGGTCAGCATTGCGCTTAGCGATGACGTTGGCTTTTTTAATTGCTTGTGCGGCTCTGGTGCGGGCAGCTTGCAGAATTTCTGCGAATTGCTGTGCACGTGGTGTTGGGTTGTCCGGACTCGGCGTCATGGGCACTGTAGGATTTTGCCCGTACCTCAGGTAGAAAGGGGACTGTTGCGTCGTCGCTGACGTGGCGTTGTTATACGCGAACTCGATCAGCGGCAGCTGGTGCTCCCAAGTGGTCGGGTCGTCGCACGTGGCACGAATCAACTGCTCCATCGTCTGATTCGTCCGCTCCGTTCGACCGTTGGTCTCGGGGTGGTACGACGAGCTGAACTGTGGCCTTGTCCCGAACTGCTCCCAGAGGTTCTTCCAGAAGTTGCTGGTGAACTTCGTGTCGCGGTCGCTGATTATCGCAGCTGGTATCTCGTGCAGTCGAACGACAGCTGCGATGAGCAGGCGAGCGGTTTCTTCGGCTGAGATCAATTTCTTGCACGCAGCGAAGTGTGCCATCTTCGTCAACCTGTCAACGACGACCATAACTGCGTCGTTACCCCCAGGGTTCGAAGGTAACCCCGTGACGAAATCCATGGTAACCTGCTGCCAGGGGCGCTCAGGCGGTGGAATCGGCTGCAACTGACCCGCCTTTCTTTTTCGTGAGCTCTTCATCACCTGACATGTAGGACACGAGCCCACGTAGTGCTGTACGTCGGTCAACAGCTCCGGCCAGTAGTAATACCGCTGCAGTTGCTGTCGCGTTTTTTCTACCCCCAAATGTCCCGAGGTAATCCCGTCGTGTGCCTCTTGCAATAGCAGTTCCCTCAGTAGTGATTACGCGGGTACCCAGATGCGGTTGGTGCCTGTTTTTACGTAATAGACTCCTCTGGCCTCTGCCAGTTGTTGTGGATTTCCGGTCATGAAAAATGGGTCGGTACTGTATCCGTGGGTGAATAGGCCTGTTAATAATGGGTTGGTTTTGGCGAGTTGGATAGCGTGGAGTTGGGCAGTAGGGCGTGTGAGTGCGTCGGTGATGTTGGATGCGCCTTTTTTGTACGTGGCTGTGCAGTGGTAGTTGGACTCCAGATAGTCCAACCAGCGGATCTGTCGTGGGTTGAGATTCGGTTGGGCGCGAAGGTACTGTAGGGATCGGTGGTCTGTCCGTACTGTCACGTCTGCTCCTGTGGGGTAACATCGCCACACCTTGAACGCGTGCACGATCGCCAGCATTTTGCAGTCGTGTATCGGATAGTTGCGTTCGAGCGGGTGAAGCTTGCGGGACTCGTACGCGATTGGCTGAAGGACGTTCCCAAAGTCCGGCAACAGTACTGCTCCCACAGCGATGTCGCTAGCATCGGTGACGAGCTCGAACGGACGGTGCGGATCTGCGATATGAAGTACGGGCGGTGAGCACAAAATGTTTTTGAGGGCCGAGAAGGCAGCTTGCTCTTTCTCCCCCCACGTGTACTCAACCCCCTTCCTCAGCAAGTTGGTCAACGGGGCACTCAGCTTTGCCATGCTAGGGACGAACCGGCGCACGTAGTTGACGAACCCCAAAAAACTCTACAGCTCAGTAAAGTTGGTCGGCGCGTGCCATGCTTGAATCGTCGCAATTTTTTTCAGGTCTATTTCCCCTCCTGCATCTGAAATAACGTGTCCCAAAAACTCCAGTCGGTCCCGTAAAAACTCACACTTAGACGCTTTTCTCAGTAGGCGGTTCTCACTCACTATCTGAAAAACTGCTTCGATGTCATGTAAGTATTGTGCTCTATCGGGGCTGTAAATCAGTATGTCGTCCAGATATACGATGACGCACTTATCTAAAAACGGGCGGAAGGCTTCGTTCATTGTCATTTGGAAAGTGGCGGGGGCGTTGGTCAGTCCGAAGGGCATGACGATGTATTCGAAGGATCCGTAGCGTGTTCGGAAGGCTATCTTAGGGCAGTCGGGTGGGTTGACGAAATCTGGTGGTAACTGTCAGGAACATTATAGCTTATGCATTTGTATAGGCTGTAGTGGGGTAGCCCATAAGGGGTACAACCCAATCAGGGTTAGTACTTGTAGCCAACGGTTTCATAGTTCATTCATTCTCGTTCATTCTCACATGGTATTAGAGCACATATTCTCCTGGCCTGTGGGCCCTACTACTGCTTCCGCTGCTATTCGATCTGTCGCAAGCCCCATGGCGTGCAACCGCGGCGATTTTCTCTCTTGCGCGTGCCCCAAGGCGCGCGGCCCCGTTTCTTCCGGCCGCGCCCCTCCCCGCTACCCCGTCGTGGCGCCCTGAGGAGCCGCGCGCGACCCCTCGCGGCCCCATCTCGTCGCGCCGCCCTAGCGGCCGCGTCGCGCCGCCCTCGCGGCCCCGATCCGCCGCTCTAGCGGCCCCGTCACCTACCCCTGCGGCCCCAATGCCGCCCTTCTCGGCCCCGGCGCCGCCTCTGCTGGCCCCGTCGCCTACCTCTGTGGCCCCGGCGTCGCCCTTCCCCGCCACGGCGCCGCCTCTGCTGGCCCCGTCGCCTACCTCTGCGGCCCCGGCGCCAACCTTCCCGGCCCCAAGGCCGCCTCTGCTGGCCCCGTCGCCTACCCTGCGGCCCCAACGCCACCTCTGCTGGCCCCGTCGCCGCTCCTCCCGGCCCCGCCGCCGTCCCCAAGCGGCCACGCCATCACCACCGAGCCGCCGGCGCCGCCAAGCTGCTGCCGAGCCGCCCGAGCCACCCGAGCCGCCCGAGCCGCAGCGCCACCTGAGCCGCCCGAGACGCCGGGTCGCCGAGCCGCCGAGCTGCACTTGCTGCCGAGCCGCCGTACCGCCGAGCCGCCCGAGTCGCCGAGCCGCCCGAGCCGCCGAGTCGCCGAGCCGCAGTTGCCGCCGAGCCGCTCGGGTCGCCCGAGCCGCCGAGCAGCAGTTGCTACCGAGCCGCCGTGCCGCCGAGCCGCCCAAGCCGCCCGCACCGCCGAGTCGCCGAGTCGCTGAGCCTGCTCTTCCCACCACTGGTGAGCCCCTGCCCTGCTAGCGCGCTGCCCGCCGCCTGCTTGCCTGCCTGCCTGCCTTTCGGCCTGCCTGGCTGCCTGACTCACTGCTGCTACTCCTGCTCCTCCTTCTATTAGCGGAGCCAGATGCAGCCCCAGCAACGTCCGCGTGAGTCCCTCACGCCCCAGCAGCTGCGTGACTGGTACGCTGGTTGGGGTTGTAGGGGTGGCGGCGCTGCTACTGCTACCACTACTGCTGCTACTACTACTGGCGGCGGCCAGATGGAGCTCCAGCAACGCCCACGCGCGTCTCTCACGCCCCAGCAGCTTCATGAGTGGTACGCTCAGAGTAGAGGGTCTCTCAGTTCTGTTTGCTGCTCTTACGTGATTCGCACTGGTGCTCGGACTGGTCAGCCTTGTGGGACGCCTAGTCACACACAGTCCCGCTGCTTCGCCCGTCTGAGAGACGCCTGGCATACCGAGTTTGGCGACGAGGCTGAGCTCCCCGACTGGGTGGAGTTGCTTAGGTAGAGGGTAGATATATTTGCTCTTGACTATGATACTATTCTCACTGCCATGTATGCATTGCCTACTAGTGCTGACCGTGCCGGTCACCTGTGCGTACCGCCTGACCCGGGTATAGAGCCTGCTGCTCTAGCTGCTGGTGAGGCTGCTCCTCTAAGTGCTAGTGAGTCTCCTGCTCCAGGTACAGGTGCGGCTGCTGCTCTAGGTGCTAGTGAGTCTGCTTCCTCAGGTGCGGGTGAGTCTGCTCTTTCAAGTACCGCGTCGGCTCCGGCCTCTCACACCTTCACTCTTGACTCGGGGGCTTCCCGCTCCTTCTTTCGAGACTGCACCACACTCACGCCGCTTGGTCGGCCAGTTGCAGTCTCTCTGGCAGACCCCTCTGGGGGTCCTGTCCTTGCTCACTTCTCCACTGTCCTCCCAGGTCCGGCTGCCCCCTCTGGCACCGTGTCTGGTCTTTACCTCCCCTCGTTCTCAACGAACTTGGTGAGTGGTGCTAACCTACAGGATGCGGGGGTTCACCAGTTCACTCCTGCGAGTCAGCGGGTGACCCACTACACGGACGCTCGGACAGGCCGACACCTGGCCACGTTTACACGTCGCCCGGGGTCGAGCCGATACACACTGGCCACTGCGTCTCCTGCAGTCACTACATCTGGTCAGGTAGCTGCGTCGGGTCAGGTGTTTGCTGCAGCGTCCACGTGTGGTCCTGAGTCTGCCCCCTGTTCGTGTCGCCTCCTGTCTCACGAGACTCTCCTCTGGCACCACCGCCTTGGTCACCCCTCCCTACTTCCTCTCTGAAGCATGGCCTCCCGTGTCCTTGTCTTTGGTCTTCCCCGGTCCCTCCCTCCCCTTCCTCCGGGGCCTGGCCCTACCTGCGTCCCCTGTGTCCAGGGGCGGCAGCGGGCTGCCCCTCACTCCTAGTTTCCTCTGACAGAGGCCCCGCTGCAGACGCTTCACATGGACGTGTGGGGCCCGGCCCGCGTCCATGGAAAGGGTCACGAGCACTACTTCCTGTTGGTGGTTGACGACTACTCGCGTTACACCACACTCTTCCCCTTGCGCAGCAAGGGTGATGATACTGAGGTGTTGATTGACTGGATCCGCGCAGCTCGTCTCCAGCTCAGGCGGAGCTTCGGCTCAGACTTTCCTGTTCTGCGTTTGCACTCTAACAGAGGCAGAGAGTTCTCCTCTGGCCTTCTACGAGCCTACTGTCGTGCACGAGGCATCCGCCAGACCTTCACGCTTCCGGACGCTCCACAGCAAAATGGGATTGCTAAGCGCCGCATTGGCATGGTCATGGACGTCGCCCGTACGTCCATTATGCATGCGGCTGCCCCCCATTTTCTGTGGCCGTTTGCGGTCCGGTACGCGGCGCATTAGATCAACCTTCACCCCAGGGTCTCCATGCCGGAGACCTCCCCAGCCTTGCTGTGGACGGTGAAGGTTGGCGATGCGTTTGCGTTCCGTGTCTGGGGATCTCGGGCGTTTGTCCGCGACTTGTCTGCGGACAAGCTGTCCCCTCGTGCTGCTCCCTGCGTCTTCCTGTGTTTCCCCCCTGACGCGCCAGGGTGGCGGTTCTACCACCCCACCTCTCGCCGTGTTCTGTCCTCCTAGGACGTCACGTTCGACGAGTCGGTCCCCTACTACCGTCTCTTCCCCTACCGCACTCCGTCCCTCCCCCCGCCACCGCTCTTCCTTGTGCCAGGTCCCCCCCCGGTAGACCCCCTCCCCCCTCAGGGTCCTGCCCCAGGTAGACGCTGTTGAGCCTGTCGAGGTCGCTGGTGACTCTAGTGCTGGTGAGGGTGCTGAGCCGGGGGGTGCTGACTCTGGGGGTGATGAGCGTGTGGGTGCTACCCCTGGGGGTGCTGAGCCTGAGGGTACTACGACTGGGGGTGCTAAGCTTGGGGGTGCTGAGTCTGGGGGTGCTGAGCGTGTGGGTACTACGCCTGGGGGTGCTGAGCCTGGGGGTACTGAGCCTGGGGGTGCTACGCCTTGGAGTGCTGAGCCTGGGGGTGCTGAGCCTGGGGGTGCTACGACTGGAGGTACTGAGCCTGGGGATGCGGAGCCTTAGGGAGCTGGGCCTGCTCGTGTGGCGTCTGGCGGTGCCGTGCCTTGCGGTTCTTGGGGTGCTTCGTCTTGCCGGGAGCCACTCTCTCCACAGGAGCTGCGTGAGTGGTTTGCCCGGCGCTGGAGGCGAGCTGCTGGAGGTGGAGGTGCTGCAAGTCCTTGAGGTTCTAATTCTGCTGAGGGTGCTGGTGCCGCGGATCCCGGAGGTGCTCGTACTGGGAGTACTGGAGCTGCTGGGCCTGCGGGTACTTCTAGAGCTGGAGCTGCTGCGGGTGTTGGCGCGGAGGCTACTGCTGTCGGTCCTGGAGGTGGTCCTGCTAGGGGTGCTACTGGTGCTATTGGAGGTACTCGAGCTGGGGGTGCTGCTGGTGCTGGTGCTGCCGCTGGGTGTACTGGTGCTGTCTCTGCTGTGTCAGAAGTCGCTGCGAGGCCTCGGCCGTACTTCGTTCCGCTCCTTCAACAGGTTCTTGGTCTCCCGCCTTCTACTGGTCCTTCTCCTCCCTTAGAGTGTCCACAGCCTGTCCCGTCCCAGCTACAGTTGCAGCCTACATCCCCTTTGCCTGCTCCTTCTCCCTACACTGGTCCTACAGGAGGTCTTGCTCAGCATCGTGAGCCTGCGTCTCGCCCTGTGTCGCCTGTCCATGCTGCTCGCACTAGTGGTCGCGGTTCGCGTCAGCGTCCTCCTCCTGTCCTTGGCACGCACCGGATGTCTCTACGTCCGTCCACTGCTCCTCTACGTGCCCCTTTACCTTCTCCTCCTGAGTCTTCTCTTCCTGGTCTTGCCGACTCAGAGTCGGACTCTCTTCGTGCTGCCAGTCCTACTCTCACGCGTCTCCTTGCTACTGTTGTCACTGACCCTTCCTTTGAGTCCACTGCTGCGTCTGCCCTAGTTGGTGAGCTCGTCGACTTTGCTGCTCGCTGTCGCCTAGACTACGCCGTCAGTCTTGTAGCTGAGTCTGAGTCTGTGTGTCCTCCGTCCATCGGGGGTGAGTGTGCCCTTGGCACGGACGTCCTTGAGAGGAGTTCCAGTGCTTGGCCGCTGCTTCACCTCATCTCGTGTCCGTACTGCTTACCCCTGAGGGAGACCCGGATGCACTTGACATCCCGACTCCGCGCTCTTACGCGGAGGCGATAGAGGGTCCCTACTTCTCTCACTGGCAGGCAGCTATGGACGCAGAGACGGCTTCCTGGAAGTCTATAGGCACCTACGTTGACGCTGTCCCCCCTCCTGGGGCAAACATCGTCAGTGGCATGTGGATTTTCAGGGTGAAGCGGCTGCCGGGTTCTCCGCCTTTCTTCAAGGCGCGTTACGTGGCTCGTGGCTTAAGTCAGCGGCAGGAAGTTGACTACTTTCAGACCTTCTCTCCCACCCCGAAGATGACCACTCTTCGGGTACTGCTGCGCGTAGCTGCTCACCGTGACTACGAGCTACACTCTCTTGACTTCAACACTGCTTTCTTGCAGGGCAGCCTGCACGAGGAGATCTGGCTTCGCCGCCCACCTGGATTCACTGGGACTTTTCCTCCTGGCACCCAGTGGAGCCTCCGGCGGCCAGTCTACGGTCTCCGCCAAGCACCGCGTGAGTGGCACGACACACTGAGGACTACACTTACGGCCCTTGGGTTTGCTCCCTCAACTGCCGACCCGTCGCTGTTCCTGCGCACCGACACTTCTCTGCCGCCGTTCTACATCCTCGTGTACGTCGATGACTTGGTCTTTGCCACAGCTGACACCGCTGGACTCGCCCACGTGAAGTCCTAGCTATAGAAGAGACACACGTGCACTAACCTGGGTGAACTGCGCAGCTACCTTGGCTTGCAGATCACCCGGGACAGAGCACGCCGCACCATTACCCTGACTCAGTCACACATGGTGCAGCAGGTCCTTCAGGGCTTCGGCTTCGCGTACTCCTCGCCTCAGGCCACTCCTCTGCCTACTCGCCACTCGCTCTCAGCTCTGCCTACTGATGAGTCCGTAGAGTCGAGTGGCCCGTACCCAGAGCTTGTTGGCTGCCTCATGTACCTGATGACCTGCACACGACCTGACCTTGCCTACCCTCTTAGCATTCTCACACGCTATGTTGCTTTTGGGAGACACAGACCAGAGCACATGGCTGCAGCGAAGAGGGTGTTGCGCTACTTGTGCAGTACGTCGGGCATGGGGCTTGTGCTTGGAGGGCAGAGTGCAGTGGTCCTTACTAGGCACGCAGACGCTTCTTGGGCTAACGATCAGGCTACGCAGCGGTCGTGACAGGGTTACACCTTCAGCCTTGGTTCCGGCTCTGTTTCGTGGCGGGCTACTCGCTCGTCTTCTGTTCTCGGGTCCAGTTGTGAGGCTGAGATCTACGCAGGAGCCAAAGCTTCTCAGGAGCTTTGCTGGCTCACCTAACTGCTGACTGGCCTCGAAGAGCCGCCTTGTTCTCCTCCAGTGCTGTACGTAGACAACAAGGCCATGCCGGCCTTGTGTCGGGAGCAGCGACTAGAGCACAGAACGAAGCACATTGCTCTCCGCTACTTTCTTGCTCGTGAGCTGCAGCAGCGTGGTCAGCTGCGTCTTGCGTACGTGGCCTCTGAGGCCAACACTGCTGATATTTTCACCAAGGCGTGTGATCATCGGCGCTTCTGTACTCAGCTGGGTCTTGTGCCTGCCTTGCCTCACTTGCTCACCTCTTGACCTTGTTTATACTGTTACATATATATATATACACCTGCTTTTGCTTGTCTAGCCTTTTATATATATATATATGTACTTCTGCATGTGAACTGGCCTTGTGGCCTTGAACTTGTGCTCGGAATGTGTGGTGACTTTGTGATCCACCCTGAGCTTGCTTTGCTTTGCTTTGCTTGACTTGTGACCCCTTGTTCTCCCCCACTTTGCCTATGGGGGTGTGTCAGAACATCATAGCTTATGCATTTGTGTAGGCTGTAGTGGGGTAGCCCATAAGGGGTACAACCCAATTAGGGTTAGTACTTGTACCCAACTGTTTCATAGTTCATTCATTCTCGTTCATTCTCACAGTAACCTCCCTGAAGGTCAATTTTCGAGAAAACCCAGGCTGTGCGCAGTTGGTCGATCAGTTCGTCGGCTCGCGGGATGGGGTAACGGGATTTGATGGTCTGTAATCCATGCACATGCGAAATCCCCCGTCTTTTTTCCGCGTGAACAGTATCGGTGCTGCGAAAGGCGACGAACTAGGGCGAATGAACTCCTTCTCGAGCAGGTAATCCAGTTGCTTCCTCAAATCGTCCTGTTTGGGTTAGGTCAGACGGAACTGTCCCTGTACTGTCGGCTGTGCCCTCGGTTCTAATTCGATCCTGTGGTCGTGCGGTCGCTGAGGTGGCAGTCCTGTCGGTAGGTCGTCTGGGAAGATGTCACTGTACTACATTAACAGTGCTGCCGGATCACTCGGTACGTCGGCTAGTAGTTTCTGTAAATCCCCTCCTTTCTCTGCTGCCTCGGCTTCCCGAATGTCGACCGCGTACACGTCAGCTCCTGCCGCTACGGAGAGTTTCATTGTGATCACGTTGACACGCACCAACGAAGACGCAGGCGAGCCCCAGCAAGGTAAGGCGATGTTGTTACCGTTCACTCGCACAGTGCAGTCACCCGTCGTCCAGTCGATTCGCGGATTGTGTCGTCGCAGCCAATCACGCCCGAGTAAAATATCGGTTCCGTCGAGGGTCGTTGCGAGCATTTCCTGGCTAAACGTGAAGTTACCCCCGCATCGAATCCAAACTCGGTCCACGCATTCCAGTATCGCCAGTGGCGTGCCATCGACCAGTCTTGCGTCGATCTCGGGTAAGCATCTGTCCAGTGGCAGTCGCAGTTTTCGTGGTGTGGCAGTGTTGATAAGGCTGTAGCTGGCCCCTCCGTCTACGAAGATTTTAACCAAGTCCGTCCTGATTTTCCCACTAAGTAGTATAGGGCTGTCTACCGTAGTACCCTCCTTATTCGGCCGGGTGTAGTCGATTGCGTGAACCGGCACATGTGAAAATGAAAACGAGAATGGATCAACTATGAAATGAGTGAGTACAAGTACTAACCCTAATTGGGTTGTACCCCCTATTGGATACCCCACTATAGCCTACACAAATGTATAAGCTATATAGCATTCTGACACACCCCCATAGGCAAAGTGGGGGAGAACAAGGGGTCATAAGACCAGTCAAGTAAAGCAAAGCAAAGCAAGCTCAGGGTGGATCACAAAGTCACCACACAGTCCGAACACAGGGTCAAGGCCACACGGCCAGTTCACATGCAAGAGTACACACATATATATAAAGCTAGACAAGCAAGAGCAGGTATATATATATGTAACAGTACAAGCAAGGTCAAGAGGGGAGCAAGTGAGGCAAGACGGGCACAAGACCCAGCTGAGTGCAGAAGCGCTGATGATCACAAGGCGGAAGTGCCTTGGTGAAGACATCAGCAGTGTTGGCCTCAGAGGCCACGTACGCAAGCCGCAACTGTCCACGCTGCTGTAGCTCACGAGCAAGAAAGTAGCGGAGAGCAATGTGCTTTGTTCTGTGCTCCAGTCGCTGCTCTCGCCACAAGGCCAGCATGGCCTTGTTGTCTACGTACAGGACTGGAGGAGAACGAGGCGGCTCTCCAAGGTCAGTCAGCAGGTAGGTGAGCCAGCGAAGCTCCTGTGCAGCCATGGCCCGGGCGTAGATCTCAGCCTCACAACTTGAGCCAAGAACAGAAGACGAGCGAGTAGCCCGCCACGAAACAGAGCCGGAACCAAGGCTGAAGGTGTAACCCTGTGACGACCGCCGCGTGCCCAGTGAGGACCACTGGACTCCGCCCTCCAAGCACTAGCCCCATGCGCGACATGCTGCACAGGTAGCGCAACACCCTCTTCGCTGCAGCCATGTGCTCTGGTCGGTGTCTCCCTGGAGCAACATAGCGTGCGAGAATGCTAAGAGGGTATGCAAGGTCAGGTCGTGTGCAGGTCATCACGTACATGAGGCAGCCAACAAGCTCTGGGTACGGGCCACTCGACTCTACGGACTCATCCGAAGGCAGAGCTGAGAGCGAGTGGCGAGTAGACAGAGGAGTGGCCTGAGGCGAGGAGTACGTGAAGTCGAAGCGCTGAAGGACCTGCTGCACCATGTGTAACTAAGTCAAGGTAATGGTGCGGCGTGGTCTGTCCCGGGTGATCTGCAAGCCAAGGTAGCTGCGCAGTTCACCCAGGTCTGTGCACGTGTGTCTCTTCTGCAGTTTGGACTTCACGTAGGCGAGTCCAGCAGTGTCAGCTGTGGCAAAGACCAAGTCGTCGACGTACACGAGGATGTAGAACGGCGGCAGAGAGGTGTCAATGCGCAGAAACAGCGACGGGTCGGCAGTAGAAGGAGCAAACCCAAGAGCCGCAAGTGTAGTCCTCAGTGTGTCGTGCCACTTACGTGGCGCCTGGCGGAGACCGTAGACTGGACGCCAGAGACTCCACTGGGTGCCAAGAGGAAAAGACCCAGTGAAGCCAGGTGGGCGATGCAGCCAGATCTCCTCGTGCAGGCTGCCCTTCAAGAAAGCAGTGCTGAAGTCAAGAGAGTGCAGCTCGTAGTCATGGTAAGCAGCAATGTGCAGCAGTACCCAAAGAGTTGTCATCTTCGGGGTGGGGGAGAAGGTCTGAAAGTAGTCAACTCCCTGCCGCTGACTAAAGCCACGAGCCACGTAACGCGCCTTGAAGACAGGCGGAGAACCCAGCGGCCGCTTCACCCTGAAGATCCACATGCCACTGACGATGATCGCCCCAGGAGGGGGGACAGCGTCAACGTAGGTGCCTATAGACTTCCAGGAAGCCATCTCTGCATCCATAGCTGCCTGCCACTGAGAGGAGTAGGGACCCTCTATCGCCTCCGCGTAAGAGCGCGGAGTCGGGATGTCAAGTGCATCCGGGTCTCCCTCAGGGGTAAGCAGTACGGACACAAGATGAGGTGAAGCAGCTGCCAGACACTGGAACTCCTCCTGCCTGTCCTCAAGGATGTCCGTGCCAAGAGCACACTCACCCCCGACGGACGGAGGACAGACAGACTCAGACTCAGCGATAAGACTAGCAGCGTAGTCTAGGCGACAGTGAGCAGCAAAGTCGACGAGCTCAGCAACTAGGGCAGACGCAGCAGTGGACTCGAAAGAAGGGTCAGTGAGAACAATAGCAAGGAGATGCGTGATAGTAGGACTGGCAGCACGAAGAGAGTCCGACTCCGGGTCGGCAAGAGCCGGAAGAGAGGACTCAGTAGGAGAAGGCAAAGGGGCACGCAGAGGAGCAGTGGACGGACGCAGGGACATCCGGTGCGTGCTAGGGACAGGAGGAGGACGCTAACGCGAACTGCGACCACTAGTGCGAGTAGCACGGACAGGCGACGCAAGGCGAGACGTAGGCTCTCGACGCTCAGCCACACCTCCAGTAGGACCAGTGTAGGGAGAAGGAGCAGGCAAAGGGGAGGTAGGCTGCAACTGTAGCTGGGACAGGATAGGCTGTGGACACTCTAAGGGAGGAGGAGGACCAGTAGAAGGTGGAAGACCAAGAACCTGCTGCAAGAGTGGAACGAAGTACGGTCGAGGCCGCGTGGCGACGCCAGAAGCAGCAAGGACAGCACCAGAACCCTCAGCAGGAGCACCCGCTCCAGCAGCACCATCAGTAGCTCCAGAACCTCCAGCAGCACCAGGAGCACCCCCAGCAGGACCGCGAGCGGTAGTCTCAGTGCCAACACCCTCAGAAGCACCAGGTCCAGTCGACCCCGCAGGTCCAGCAGCTCCAGTGCTCCCAGTACGAGCACCTCCGAGACCCGCGACAGCAGCACCCTCAGTAGCCGACGAACCTCCAGCACTAGCAGCACGGCTCCAGCGCCGGGCAAACCACTCGCGCAGCTCCTGTGGAGAGAGTGGCTCCCGGCGAGACGAAGCACCCGGAGAACCTCCAGGCGGAGCACCTCCAGTAGGAGCACCGGCTCCAGCAGCACCTCCAGAAGCTCCAGAACCTCCAGCAGCAACAGGAGCACCCCTAGTAGGACCGCCAGTGGTAGTCTCAGCGCCAACACCCTCAGCAGCACCAGCTCTAGCTGAACCTGCAGGCCCAGCAGCTCCAGTACTCCCAGGACAAGCACCTCCGGGACCCGTGACAGCAGCACCCTCAGTAGCCGACAAACCTCCAGCACCAGCAGCACGGCTCCAGCGCCGGGCAAACCACTCGCGTAGCTCCTGTGGAGAGAGTGGCTCCCGGCGAGACGTAGCACCCGGAGAACCTCCAGGTGGAGCACCTCCAGGCTCAGCACCCCTAGGCTCAGCACCCCTAGGCTCAGCACCCCCAGGCATAGTAGTCGAAGAACCTCTAGTACTAGCTACACGGCTCCAGCGCCGGGCAAACCACTCGCGCAGCTCCTGTGGAGAGAGTAGCTCCCGGCGAGACGAAGCACCTGGAGAACCTCCACGCGGAGCACCTCCAGACTCAGCACCCCCAGACCCGGCACCCCCAGGCAAAGCACCTCGAGGCGTAGCACCCCCAGGCTCAGCACCCCCAGGCACAGCGCCTCCAAGCTCAGCACCCCCAGCAGCACCAGAGTCACCAGTGACCTCGACACGCTCGACTGCGTCTACCTGGGACACACCTGAAGGGGCAGGACCCTGAGGGGGGAGGGGGTCTACCTGGGGGGGACCTGGTACAAGGAAGAGCGGGGGCGGGGGGAGGGACGGAGTGCGGTAGGGGAAGAGGCGGTAGTAGGGGACCGACTCGTCGAACGTGACGTCCTGGGAGGACAGAACACGGCGAGAGGTGGGGTGGTAGAACTACCACCCAGGCGCGTCAGGGGGGAACCCCAGGAAGACACAAGGAGCAGCACGAGGGGACAGCTTGTCCGCAGACAAGTCGCGGACAAACGCTTGAGATCCCCAGACCCGGAACGCCGACGCATCGCCAACCTTCCCCGTCCACAGCAAGGCTGGGGAGGTCTCCGGCCTGGAGACCCTGGGGTGAAGGTTGATCTGATGCGCCGCGTACCTGACCGCAAACGGCCACAGAAAATGGGGGGCATCCGCATGCATCATAGACGTACGAGCGACGTCCATGACCATGCCAATGCGGCGCTCAGCAATCCCATTTTGCTGCGGAGAGTCCGGGAAGCGTGAAGGTCTGACGGATGCCCCGTGCGCGACAGTAGGCTCTCAGAAGGCCTGAAGAAAACTCTCTGCCTCTGTCCGAGTGCAGACGCAGAATAGGAAACTCCGAGCCAAAGCTCTACCTGAGCTGGAGACGAGCCGCGCGGATCCAGTCGATCAGCACCTTTGTGACATCACCCTTGCTGCGCAAGGGGAAGACTGCGGTGTAATGCGAGTAGTCGTCAACAACTAGCAGGAAGTAGCGCTCGTGACCCTGTCCACGGACGCGGGCTGGGCCCCACACGTCCATGTGATGCGTCTGCAACGGGGCCTTTGTCGGAGGAAACTGGGAGGAGTAAGGGGCAGCACGCTGGCGCCCCTCGACACAGGGGACACAGGTAGGGCTAGGGCCCTGAGGAAGGGGAGGGAGGGACCGGGGGAGACCAGAAACAAGAAGACGAGAGGCCATGCCTCTGAGCCGAAGCAGAGAGGGGTGACGAAGGCGGTGGTGCCAGAGGAGAGTCTCGTGAGACAGGAGACGACACGAACAGGGGGCAGACTTAGGACCAGACCTGGACGCTGCACCAAACACCTGACCTGACGCAGCTACCCTACCAGGCTCAGCAACTGGAGGAGACGCAGTGGTCAGTGTGTACAGGCTCGACCCCGGCCGACGAGTAAACGTGGCCAGGTGTCGGCCTGTCCGAGCGTCCGTGCAGTGGGTCACCCGCTGACTCGCAGGAGTGAACTGGTGAACCCCCGCATCCTGCAGGTCAGCACCACTCACCAAGTTCGTAGAGAACGAGGGGAGGTAAAGACCAGACAGGGTGCCAGAGGGGGCCGCTGGACACGGGAGGTCAGTGGAGAAGTGAGCAAGGACAGGGCCCCCAGAGGGGTCTGCCAGAGAGACTGCAACTGGCCGACCAAGCGGCGTGAGTGTGGTGCGGTCTCGAAAGAAGGAGCGGGAAGCCCCCGAGTCAAGGGTGAAGGTATGAGAGGCCGGAGCCGACGCGGTACCTTAGAGAGCAGACTCACCCGCACCTGAGGAAGCAGACTCACTAGCACCTAGAGCAGCAGCCGCACCTGTACCTGGAGCAGGAGACACACTAGCACCCAGAGCAGCAGCCGTACCAGCAGCTAGAGTAGCAGGATCTATACCCGGGTCATGCGGTACGCACAGGTGACCGGCACGGTCAGCACTAGTAGGCAATGCATACATGGCAGTGAGAATAGCATCATAGTCAAGAGCAAATATATCTACCCTCTGCCTAAGCAACTCCACCCAGTCGGGGAGCTCAGCCTCGTCGCCAAACACGGTACGCCACGCGTCGCTCAGACGGGCAAAGCAGCGGGACGGTGTGTGACTAGGCGTCCCACAAGGCTGACCAGTCCGAGCACCAGTGCGAATCACGTAAGAGCAGCGAACAGAACTAAGAGACCCTCTACTCTGAGCGTACTACTCATGAAGCTGCTGGGGCGTGAGAGACGCGCGTGGGCGTCGTTGGAGCTGCATCTGGCCGCCGCTAGTAGAAGCAGGAGCAGGAGTAGCAGCAGTAAGGTAGGCAGCCAAGCAAGCAGTAGGCAGCGCGCGAGTAAGGCAGGGGCTCACCAGTGGTGGGAAGAGGAGGCTCGACAACTTGGCGACTCGGCGACTTGGCGGCACGGCGGCACTGCAGCAACTGCGGCTCGGCGGCTCGGGCGACTTGGGCGGCTCGGCTGCTCGGGCGACTCGGGCGGCTCGGCGCGGCGGTACGGGTGCTCGGTAGTAACTGCAGCTCGGCGACCCGGCGGCTCGGGCGGCAGATAGGGCAGCTCTGACGGTCCAGCTGCTGGGCAGCTCGGTGGCAGGGCGGCTCGGCAGCAGGGCGGCTCGGCGGCAGGGCGGCTCGGCGGCAGGGCGGCTTGGCTTCCGGGTGGCTCGGCGGCAGGGCGGCTTGGCTTCCGGGCGGCTCGGCGGCAGGGCGGCTCGGCTTCCGGGCGGCTCGGCGGCAGGGCGGCTCGGCTTCCTGGCGGCTCGGCGGCAGGGCGGCTCTCGTGCAGGGCGGCGCGGCGGCGCTTGTTCAGGGCGACGCGGCTGTCGTAGGTAGGGCGGCGGGTGAGTCGCAGGTAGGGCTGCAGGTGCGCCGCATGTAGGGCGGCGGGTGAGGCCGCAGGTAGGGCGGCGGGTGGGGCTGTAGGTAGAGCGGCGGGTGGGCCGCAGGTATGGCGGTGGGTGAGCCGCAGTTAGGGCGGCGGGTGCGCCGCAGGTAGGTCGGCGAGTGGCCGCAGGTAGGGCGGCGGGTGCGCCACAGGTAGGTCGGCGGGTGGCCGCAGGTAGGGCGGCGGGTAGGGCCGCAGGTAGGTCGGCGGAGGGCCGTAGGTAAGGGCGGCAACGGGCCGTAGGTAAGGGCGGCGACGGGCTGTAGGTAGGGCGGCGATGGGCCGTAGGTAAGGGCGGCGAAGAGCTGGTGCAAGGGCGGCGCGAAGCCGCGGGTAAGGGCGGCGACGGGCCGGGGCTGCGCGAAGCCGCAGGTAAGGGCGGCGACGGGCCGGGGCGGCTTGAAGCCGCAGGTAGAGGCGGCGCGAAGCGGCAGGAAGGGCGGCGACAGGCTTGTAAAAGGGCAGCGCGTCGCAGCCGCTAGGGCGGCTCGACGCGACCGTAAGGGCGGCGCGACAGGCCGCTAGGGGCGACTCGACGCGCTTCGGTGGGCCCAAGGAACAGTCCCTAGGAGGGGACCTGCTCTGATTCCATGTGAAAATGAGAACGAGAATGGATCAACTATTAAATGAGTGAGTACAAGTACTAACCCTAATTGGGTTGTACCCCCTATGGGATACCCCACTATAGCCTACACAAATGTATAAGCTATATAGCATTCTGAAAGCACAATCACCCAATGAGGGCCGGTTGGGTCGGACGAGCGGCGTGACCTGTCAGTAGAAGGTCCGTATGCTACTGACTCCCAGCGTTTCCCTGCTGCTTGGTCTGTTTCTGCTGCTCAACTTCCCCCTTTCCCTTAGCATTTTCCGGGCATTCGCTCTTGCGGTGTCTCGGCCGATTTCACGCAAAGCAGCGCCCTTTGAACGGTGCGGCAGCGGCATTTGTGGCGACGGCACGTATCGTAGCGCCCTCGTTCGTCCCACGAGGCCGATGTCCCCAATTGCTGCTTCCGTAGGACACCGGTCTCGGCCGGCGGAAGAAATCGAGTTTCTCGGCCATGGCGAGAATCTCCTGAAAATCGGTGACGCCGCGAAGCTGGATTTCCTGAGCGATGTCCTGCTTCAGGCCGCCGATGTAGCGGTCGATGCGCTCTCTCTCATGCATGTATCCCACCTGCTCGCATAGCGCCAGAAACCCGCTCATGTAGTCTTGGACGGAACCGAGTTGGCGCCAAGTGCGGAGCCTCTGTCGCGTTGCGATCGAAGCCGCAATTTGCTCGAAACGAGCGCGCAGACCTGCGCACCACACATCCCACGTGCGATACTGGGGCACCTCCACGAAATACGACGGCGCCCAGGGTCTAGTTTGTCCTTCCCGTGTCGGTAGAGTCGCGTAGTCCACCGGCTTCGTGACGATGACACGCCACCAGTCCATGGCGGGTCCTCGCAGCAACGACACGGCGTAGCGAATCTTCGCCGTATCCTCCGAGACGTAGTTCACGTCGAAGAAAACGTTCAACGTGAAAAGCCACGCCTGAACGGTAAGACCACCCCGCTGACTTGGGTCAAAGCATGGCGGACGCTGCGGCATCGGCGACGGTAGAGCTGATTCACCGGCCGGCACCGAAATAGTGACTCGAGGCTGAATCCTGGTCGCATTCGTCGCGTCGGGGTGTGTCGTGCCGTGGTCGTCGTCTCTGTCATGGCGGACAACGCCATCACTTGCGGCGCTCGCGGGTTGCCCCACACTTCCGTGTTGCGATGTCTGTGGTGCGAGTTGAATCGGGGTGCCAGGTGCTTGGGATTGTGCTCGTGCGAGGTCATTTTGCAGGGAGGTGCGTTACGCCGTTAATGCCGCGATTTCTTCAGAGTTTTCGTGCAGTTGTCGCAGGAACTCATCCAGGCGGTCCTGCATGAGGTTAGTGACGTCAATATGTCTGCCATTCTGAAGGGCGTCGCCTCGTCTTAGTCTAGGCGCAGTCGTGGCTGCACGCGTTTACGAGAGAACGCGAGGACACCGGCTCCTAGGTGCTAAGGTGTGTGAGTCCCTTCGAGTGAAAAAATCAAAAGTTGGCTTCCTTGGGTGCGGAGATGCGCGGTCCGAAAAGAAAGAGGCTCTGATAACCAACTGTTACGGGTGCAATAAATCGAAGTAGCGAGAATTGAAATAAGGTGTCAAACGAGTACAAAATGTGAGCGAAGGCATGAGCGAACATTTATACGCGAAACATGCAAACGGTAACGCGGTGCGTGCGAGCTAGCTAGTGCTATGCTGGAAGCGAGGTTTAGGCCAGCAGTGCGAGGTTTGGTGAAACAGTGCACGCGAAGTCGGCGAAGCCCTGTTAGCAGTAACGGGCGAACAACGGCTGCTGCTGTACGCGATGTTGCCGGGCATGCTAAGGAATATCGAGAAAATTCCTTACATATATATATCCCTTCCACTTTTAGTTGGAAAGGGGCAAAAAATTCTGGTGTACCTATCATTCCTGGAGAACCCATCTGATCTGGTGTCATACATGACGTGTCATGTTAACGCTGCCACGACGGTCGTGGATCTTGGCAGCATCGTGGCGGAAGTCAACCATGCCACATCGTCAGACCCTCCTGATTTTCTGTTTACTTTGGTGAATGACTGGGCATGCCAGCGCAGCGCCAGCATTTTCTAGGCTTCGATTCAGCGTATGTAAACGCGGCGATGGTTCTTTCCTTGAAAGACGCGAGGGCGTATGCAAAACCGGCCATGGTTCTGTGATTTCCAGAGATTTCGAACAGTTAACACTTAGCACACTCAGAGCACCTCGTTGCAGACTGGTTACAGGCACGCCACCTGAGTTTGGCTGTTAACGTACGCGATGAACAAAGTGACGGAATGAAACCAAATGAAACCAATTGTTGAGATCAGACTGTAACTCCGCTTGCTTTTCCTGCTCTTCAGAGCAGCCATCGCATCGACGTCACCTTCACTTCAGAACTTACAGATCAGTTTCTTGAGCTTGGAGTGAGCAGCCTTCACTATCTGCCTTACTGCATCTGCTTGTCGTTCGCAGTTCCGTTGCGTTTTCGAGTTAATCTTCTCCTCCCACAGCGCAATGGCGACCGTCGCTGCACCGTCCACCAGCCTTCGCTGCTCCGTACTGCCCTCGCAGGGCAAGGCCGTCGCTGGCCGGCAGCTCGCAGTTGTCTCTGCCAGGCCCGCAGCAGCATTTTCAAGGAAAGCGGCACTTGTCGCGAGTAAGTGGGCAATGTTACACAGTTGTTTTCGTGAGTTACCATCCGCGCGAGTGAGTAGACATTTCTGCGAGTACATTTACTTTCTGGTCAGGTTTAAGTTTCCGCAAGTGAGCAAGCACATTCACCAAGTAGACACTGCGAGACATATGTTTTGCTATTGTCGTCATTAACAAATTAGTGCACCGCATCGGAGAAGCCTTATCACGCTTTTGAGTCGACTCAAAAGCATCCTTATCACGTAGAACTTAGTTGTAGTGTAATGTCATGACACCACGCGACGCGTACCTCGTATCACTGCTTCTGTCATCTCGCCGTTTCGTGCTCTTTCGCACTCGCTGTGTTACACGGTAACATGATATATGGTGACGTCAGACATATTCGCTGCTTCAGACATCTACGCTGTGACATTACATGGTGACACTGTATGGTGTTAGAGACGGTGCAAGACGGTGGCTTCACCAACGAATGACAAGGTACATCAATCATGACGGGTATCGAACGCCAATCACCAGCTCGACTGGTCATATGGAGCAATGACCGGAATGTTCCCCGGAGGCCACACAAATCTTGCACGCCCTCTCTCCAGATATCAACGGTTGGATTTCCCACAAGCATCAAACATCCCCCTCTCCCCTCTCTCTCGCGTCAAAGCTACCGTCCCCCCCCCCCCCGCCCTCCTCTCTTTCCCCAACTTCGTTCCCCCCCTTTCGTTTCCCCCTTTCCCCCCCCTCCTTCCCCCCCCTCCCCCCCCTTTCCCCCACTAAACCGGGCTGCTCACACCCCCCACCTTTCCCTTTTCTCCTCAACCCCTCCCCCTCTCCCCACCCTATTTCGTCCTCCCAGGGGCCTCGGGGGAGGAGAAGCCATCTCTGGCGGCGTCCATCGCCACGGCGGCAGCCACCGCCATCTGCTTTTAAGGCGCCTCGAAAGTCCTCCCTCCCCCCCTTTTCCATCCCTCCCTTCCCCCGTCTCCCCCCCCCCCCCCCCCCCCCCCCCCCCCTCCCCTCGCCCCCTGTTCCTCCTTCCCCCTTTCTCCCAGGGGCCTCGGCGGAGGAAAAGCCGTCATTGGCGGCGTCCATCGCCACGGCAGCTGCCACCGCCATCTGCGGCGCATGTGTCGCCGTCTCGCTCGCTACTGCCGCTCCCGCCCTCGCTGCTCCCTCGCCCAGCCAGGTGAGGCTCGTAACAGCCAGGTGAGGCTCGTAACAGCCATGTGAGGCTCGGAACGGCCAGGCGAGGCTCGGAACGGCCAGGCGAGGCTCGGAACGGCCAGGCGAGGCTCGGAACGGCCAGGTGAGGCTCGGAACGGTCAGGCGAGGCTCGGAACGGCCAGGTGAGGCTCGGAACGGCCAGGCGAGGCTCGGAACGGCCAGGCGAGGCTCGGAACGGCCAGGCGAGGCTCGGAATGGCCAGGCGAGGCTCGGAACGGCCAGGTGAGGTTCGGCAAAGCCAGGTGAGGCTCGCTCTTCCATTCCCTCCTCGTCTTTCCCATTTTCCCATCCCCTTGCCCATCCCCTCCCCACCCACCTCCGCACCTCCCCCCTCCCCATCCCCCCACTGCAGGTGCGCTTCCCCTTGGCGGATAAGGTGCTGGACCTCAGGCAGTGCGACTTCTTCTTCTCAGGGGACAAGGAGAACCCACATCCCTCTCTTTTCCTCAATCCTCCTTCCCATTCTCCCATCTCCTTCCCCATTCCCTCCCCAACCTCCCCCCGCTTCACCCCCCCACCCTCCTCCCCTCTTCCCCTTCCTAACCTTCCTCCGCACCTCCTACCCCAGGTGCGCCTGCCCCCCCTGTCCAACGACCCGGCGCGCTGTGAGCGCGCGTTTGTGGGCAACACGATTGGGCAGGCGAACGGCGTGTCGGATAAGGTGCTGGACCTGCGGCAGTGCGACTTCTCGGGCGACAAGGAGAACCTCAAGGGCAAGACGCTGTCGTCCGCTCTCATGTCGGGCGCCAACTTCGACAACACCGACCTCACTGAGACCGTCATGAGCAAGGCTTATGCTGTTGGGGCCAGCTTCAGGGGTGAGTGAGAGCATCCTGCCAGGGCGCATGCCACATGTTTGGCTAGCGGGAGGCTTTTGCTCCCCTCTCGCTGCAGGCTGAGGAAAGCTAGTCTCACCGAGACCGTCATGGCCAAGTCGTACGCCGTTGGGGCCAGCTCTCCCACCTCTGTCCACATTTGATCCCCACCTCATCCCCACCTCTGTTCACCTCATCATCCCCACCTCTGTTCACCTCATCATCCCCACCTCTGTCCACCTCATCATCCCCACCTCTGTCCACCTCATCATCCCCACCTCTGTCCACCTCATTCCCACCTCTGTCCACCTCAGTCCCCCGGGCACCGACTTCAGCAACTCGGTGTTGGATCAGATGCTCTTCAGCGAGGCTGGTCTTCAGATCTTGACAATGCACCATTTTGACTCCTTGCATGCCCTTACCGTTCCTTTCCCACCCTCCTCGTTCAGGTGCGGACTTCAGCAACTCGGTGTTGGATCGGGTGCTCTTCAATGAGGCGGATTTGACGGGAGCGTCGTTCCGCAACGCGGTGCTGTCGGGGTCCACCTTCAACGACGCCAACCTCACCGATACAATCTTTGAGGACGCGCTGATTGGCTACGTCGATGTGCAGAAGCTCTGCCGTAACCAGACGCTCGGGGAGTTCACACGCCTCGAGCTCGGCTGCAAGTAGTAAATCTGTTTGTCTGCCTCATTAAGGCACTTTTTGTGTGAATATGTATGCTTTATATTTTCCACTTGAAGCAATGGGCTGTCAGGCAAGTATGTTGTCATCAAAGCATAATCTCTTACAACGCAGCTGTTGTGATCAGGCCAAATTTAATCAGTGTAAATCACCCTGATACCCTGATTATCAGGGTGGTTTTTGGTAGTCACACTGATGGCCTAGGATATTTTTTTCAGGAGCTAGAATTTTCCTGATATGCCAGGGTTTACATTTAAAGCCCGAGGTCAGCATGGTAATTTCTCAAGTTATGTGGGTTTGAAACAGTTAGGCGAAAACCTGAAAATCGTGAATTTCGAAAATGTGTATGGGGCGAAACCGAATTCAGGAGGCGGGAAAAACACTCTTCGCAACGATACTATGCGAGAGCTGTCCCCGAGGACATGGGAGGGCCGAACGACCAGTGTGCGACAGAGCACTGCTCCCGCCCCAGCACTGGTGGGGCACACTGCGCTTCTCTTGGGGTTGAAATGGTGGGGAACGCGAAACTCACGCGAGTAAGAGTGAGGCAGTACACTGAACAATATTTCCTGTGATTACTAATCGACTAAAATATTTGGATAAGAATGAGTGTAAGGAAATTCCCTTTTCCTTACTTCGCGTCCTTGCTCAGCGCGTACGTCACTGTAGCACCTCAGTCAGCACCGTTACCACTCGCGACCATCGCATCATTCATCATCCCGCCCTTTTCGCACATCGCATCCCGACCTCACGGCTCGGCTGGTAACCCGCGCTCCGGGCCTACGCTTCGACACTTTCCCAACCTCAGTCCCAGGCTCGACGCGCGACAACCACAGTCCATTACCGTTACCACTATTGTTTTCGCTATATAATCCTTCGCTCATGCCTTCGCTCATTGAACTTTTGCTTCGATAGTGCAATTCTCGTTCGTTCACTCAATTGCACTCGTAACAATGAGACTTCACTTCAGAATGACATAAAAAATTGAAGTGCTGAATTGGCATAGAAAAGCAAATTGTGAATCATGAAAATTACATATCAAGAAACACATTAGCAATACATTTCTAAGTGTACACTCTCAAGCTCAGATCCCGCAACTCATAAGGGTCTCGGCCGGCCACATAGGAACATGTCGTGCCTTTCCATGCACCAATCTGCATCCCCCCGGCCCACCGCAGCGCAGACCAGCCTTGCCCCACCGCACATGCCCTGACGTGCGCTGCCGCCAGCATCCTGCCGCACATCCTACTGACACTGCCAATCTCCATATTTTTGCCACGGCCCCTGCCTACCTTCACCCTGTGCTTGCCATTTTGCCTCCCTTTCACGCCACTCCGCACTGACCATGCCGCACAACACACTCCCTTACCCTTGCCCCATGATCCACCAATTCGAATCCTTGCCTGCACAGTGCTGGCTGCTAGGCAAAGCGGCTCCCAATCCCTCCGTACATGCAGGGGCGGGGAACAGAGAGGGCACAGCCTCATAGGGCGCAGATCAGCAGAGGGTATGGGCCAGCAGGGGAGGCACATATAGAAAAAGACGTGGTTTGGGAGAGGTGGGATGGAAGGCGTGGACAGCAAGCGGCAGGCACAAGGCAGCACGTGCACCTTCCGGGCACACCTGCGCGCGGATGAGAAGGGAAGGTGGTAAGGTGGGCAGGTGGTAAGGTGGGCAGGTGGTAAGGTCGGCAGGCGGTAAGGTGTGCGAGTGTGAAGGAATAAGAACAGAGGGTGGGGAGACACAGGGAAAAGGGACAAAGAAACGGGTAACACGGAGACAGGGAAGGGGATGGGGGGAAGCAGGGAACGGGATGGGGGGAAGCAGGGAAGGGGATGGGGGGAAGCAGGGAAGGGGATGGGGAGAAGCAGGGAAGGGGATGGGGGGAAGCAGGGAAGGGGATGGGGGGGAGCAGGGCAGAGGGTAGGGGGAAGCAGGGAAGGGGATGGGGGGAGCAGGGCAGAGGGTAGGGGGAAGCAGGGAAGGGGATGGGGGGAGCAAGGCAGAGGGTGGGGGGAAGCAGGGAAGGGGATGGGGGGGAGCAGGGCAGAAGGAATCAGGGCAAAGGGGGAAGCAGGGCTGGTGGGAGAATGGGTGGTTGGGAAAAACAGAGACAAGGGGCAACAATTTGAGGGAAGTGAGGGCGATGAGGGGAAGCGCGTGGGGGAAAAGAACATCTGCGTACCCTTCTGTCCTGTCCCCTCTGTGTCTCTCATTCAGTCCCTTCCCCTCACGAGGAAGAAGGGTGGAAGAAAGGGTGAGAGAGAGGTTCGAAGAAAGAGAGATAGAGAGAGGGAGAGGGAGGGAGGGAGAGATGGAAGGGAGGAAGAGGAGAAGAGCGTATGACAAGCGGAATAGAATGTGGGGAGGAAGGCGGTTGGTATGTGGGGGAGATGGAGGCGGGTATGTGGGGAGGCGAGGGCGACGGGCAGAAGCGAGGGCGTTATGGCGACGTGGAAAACGAAGACGTTGAGGAGGAGAGCGAGAGATGAGAAGAAGCGCGGGTGACGGGGAAGCAAGGGCGACGACGGGAAGCGCGGGTGACGGGAGAGCAAGGGCGGCGACTGGAAGCACGGGTGATGGGGAAGCAAGGGCGACGACGGGAAGCACGGGTGACGGGGAAGCAAGGGCGACGACGGGAAGCGCGGGCGACAAGCAGAGGCGAGGGCGGCGAGGGTCGGCGAGGGAGATGAGGGAAATTGCGGGCGACGAGGAAAGCGGCATGACGTGGGAAAGAGCGGCCGACGAGGGGGAACATATGAGACTAACGGCAGCACGCGTCTGGCGACCCTGTACAGCATTCGCGTGAGCGACCTGTGCCTAAAACGGTACGATCGGGACGCGAGGCTGAACCGCAGCAAGTGTGAAAAGAGCATCTTGTGCGACGCGAGCTTGAAAGCAAGGCGCGAGTAACGCGACGATTGCTCACTAACGTAAGTGCTGCGGGTGAACGGGTTGTAACACGAGACCGGCGACGTGAGGGGGAAATCGGAGCGTGCACTGACTAAGATAGTTGAGGTGGATACCTTTTTTTTTTTCCGCACAAAAAAAAAGCCCTAACAACGACTCGCTTTTGCCAACTAGCGCTAATTTTTGTCTTGGAGCTAGTACGACTTGGTAAGCAAGTTATGTGAGTGGTGAACAGTGCATATGGTTGGCGATCATCGCGTCAGTTCTGTTTTTGGGCACTCGGGTTCCGTTGTCGGAGGACGATTGCCTGGGGCTGCGAGAGTTTCTTCAAAACAAGTAGGGTAACCCTGTTTTTTGCGATTTCAAGTTCAGGAATCTTGAACTTGAAAATTACCATGCTGTACCTGGGCTTTAAGGCACACTGATGACTCAGGGTTACCGATTTCATAATGAGTTGAACCCTGAAGCGAGTACCATTCCCGCCCCCCCCCCCCCCCCCCCCCCCCTTTTCGCCCCCAATTCGCTCTCGCACTTCTGTCCCGGTATAAATAAGTTGAGGTAAATACAAGATTCATGCTGGAACGGCCCAGTTGGAAAATTGGATTTCGGAAGGAGGAAGACTCAGGATCTAATCTTGAGTGCCCGCGTTTTCCTTCAGAACTTCAGTAGAAACACTTCATCAGGGTATTGAAAATTGTTACACTGTGCCATAAGGGTAAATTTTTTAAACTATGGAAAATCCTGATGGAAAAGAATTTTCCCAAGGGGTCACACTGATACCGTCAGCCCCCAGATAGAAGCGCCCCTGGGGTTATAGAGAAACACGTTTTTTTAGGGGGTGCGCTTATAATTGAGGATTTTTATAAGCGCCGGTGCTTATATAATAGCATATATGAAATTCGTCGTTTTTCCACCAAACTGTAGATCCCGTTCTTGCGAATTGAATCGAGTCGAAACTATATAGGGTTCGATTGAGAATCTCGCATGCAAGTTGGCGGGGATTGATTCCCTGCCAACACACACAGTCAGAATGTGAAACTATACTGTACAAGGCTGTGATTGAGAATCTCGTGTGCAAGTTGGCAAGGATTGACTCCCTCTGCCAACACACACAGTCAGAATGAGTCAACGTGCGCCCTTGACAGCTCATTCTGACTGGACGCGTTGCCAGTGAGCTGGGCGAGGGTGAGGGGGCACCGAAATTCAAAATGTGGGAATGAAAATGTTGAGTCTAGTTACAAAGATTTCAGTAAAATTATAATAAAAAAGAAGAGGGTGGTGTCAGAACATATAGCTTATACATTTGTGTAGGCTGTAGTGGGGTAGCCCATATGGGGTACAACCCAATTAGGGTTAGTACTTGTACCCAACTCTTTCATAGTTGAATCATTCTCTCGTTCTCATTCTCACATGGAATCAGAGCAGGTCCCCTCCTAGGGACTGTTCCTTGGGCCCACCGAAGCGCGCCTCGGGTCGCGCCTGCCTTTTTTTTAACGGCCCGTCGAGTCGCAACTAGCGGCTCGTCGCGCCGCCCTTACGGTCGCGTCGAGCCGCCCTAGCGGCTGCGACGCGCCGCCCTTTTCCCGGCCCGTCGCCGCCCTTACCCGCGGCTTTGCGCTGCCCTCACAGGCGGCTTCGCGCCGCCCCTACCTGCGGCCTCGCGCCGCCCAGGCCCGTCGCCGCCCTTCCCGCGGCTTCGCGCCGCCTCTACCTGCGGCTTCGAGCCGCCCCGGCCCGTCGCCGCCCTTACCTGCGGCTTCGCGCCGCCCCGGCCCGTCGCCGACCTTACCTGCGGCTTCGCGCCGCCCTTGCACCGGCTCGTCGCCGCCCTTACCTACGGCACGTCGCCGCCCTACCTACGGCCCGTCGCCGCCTTTACCTACGGCTCGTCGCCGCCCTTACCTACGGCCCTCCGCCGACCTACCTGCGGCCCTACTCGCCGCCCTACCTGCGGCCACCCGCCAACCTACCTGTGGCGCACCCGCCGCCCTACCTGCGGCCACCCGCCGACCTACCTGCGGCGCACCCGCCGCCCTACACTTCGCGGCCCCGCCGCCCTGCTTTAGCGGCCCCGCCGCCCTTCTGCTGCGGCCCCGCCGCCCTGCACCTGGGGCCCCCGCCAACCCGTCTGCTGCGGCCCTGCCACTCTCCTCTCCTGCCCGCCACCCGAGCCGCCGACCGCAGCACCACCCTGCAACGTGCAGCCGAGCAGCCCAGCAGCCGAGCCGCCCAGCAGCCGAGCGCCGAGCCGCCGAGCCGCCCAGCCGCCGACCCGCCCAACAGCCGAGCCGCCCTACTACCGAGCCGCCGGCGCCGCCGAGCTAGTGCCGAGTCACCCGAGCCGCCCGAGCCGCTCGAGCCGCCCGAGCCGCCCGAGCCGCCCGAGCTGCCCGAGCCATCCGAGCCGCCCGAGCCGCCCGAGCCGCCCGAGCCGCAGCGCCACCTCAGCCGCCCGAGCCGGCGGGTCGCCGAGCCGCCGAGCTGCAGTTGCTGCCGAGCAACCGTACCGCCGAGCCGCTGTGCCGCCGAGTCGCCGAGTCGCCGAGTCGCCGAGTCGTCGAGCCTACTCTTCCCACCAATGGTGAGCCCCTCCCTTACAAGCGCGCTGCCTGCTGCTTGCTTGGCTGCCTGCCTTACTGCTGCTACTCCTGGTCCTGCTTCGACTCGCGGCGGCCAGATGCAGCTCCAGCGGCGCCCACGCGCGTCTCTCACGCCTCAGCAGCTTCGTGAGTGGTACGCTCAGAGTAGAGGGTCTCTCAATTCTGTTCGCTGCTCTTACGTGATTCGCACTGGTGCTCGGACTGGTCAACCTTGTGGGACGCCTAGTCACACACCGTCCCGCTGCTTTGCCCGTCTGAGCGACGCCTGGCGTACCCAGTTTGGCGACGAGGCTGAGCTCCCCGACTGGGTGGAGTTGCTTAGGCAAAGGGTAGATATATTCGCTCTTGACTATGATGCTATTCTCACTGCCATGTATGCATTGCCTACTAGTGCTGGCCGTGCTGGTCACCTGTGCGTACCGCCTGACCCAGGTATAGAGCCTGTTGCTCTAGCTGCTGGTGAGGCTGCTGCTCTGGGTGCTAGTGTGTCTCCTGCTCCAGGTACAGGTGCGGCTGCTGCTCTAGGTGCTAGTGAGTCTGCTTCCTCAGGTGCGGGTGAGTCTGCTCTCCCAAGTACCGCGTCGGCTCCGGCCTCTCACACCTTCACCCTTGACTCGGGGACTTCCCGCTCCTTCTTTCGAGACTGCACCACACTCACGCCGCTTGGTCGGCCAGTTGCAGTCTCTCTTGAAGACCCCTCTGGGGGCCCTGTCCTTGCTCACTTCTCCACTGTCCTCCCGTGTCCGGCGGCCCCCCCTGGCACCGTGTCTGGTCTTTACCTCCCCTCGTTCTCTACGAACTTGGTGAGTGGTGCTGACCTGCAGGATGCGGGGGCTCACCAGTTCACTCCTGCGAGTCAGCGGGTGACCCACTGCACAGACGCTCGGACAGGCCGACACCTGGCCACGTTTACTCGTCAGCCGGGGTCGAGCCTGTACACATTGACCACTAAGTCTCCTCCAGTCGCTGAGTCTGGTAGGGTAGCTGCGTCGGGTCAGGTGTTTGCTGCAGCGTCAAAGTCTGGTCCTAAGTCTGCCCCCTGTTCGTGTCGTCTCCTGTCTCACGAGACTCTCCTCTGGCAACACCGCCTTGGTCACCCCTCTTTGCTTCGGCTCAGAGGCATGGCCTCTCGTCTTCTTGTTTCTGCTCTCCCCCGGTCCCTCCCTCCCCTTCCTCAGGGCCCTGGCCCTACCTGTGTCCCCTGTGTCGAGGGGCGCCAGCGTGCTGCCCCTCACTCCTCCCAGTTTCCTCCGACAGAAGCCCCGTTGCAGACGCTTCACATGGACGTGTGGGGCCCAGCCCGCGTCCGTGGACAGGGTCACGAGCGCTACTTCCTGCTAGTTGTTGACGACTACTCGCGTTACACCGCAGTCTTCCCCTTGCGCAGCAAGGGTGATGTCACTGAGGTGCTGATCGACTGGATCCGCGCAGCTCGTCTCCAGCTCAGGCAGAGCTTTGGCTCGGACTTTCCTGTTCTGCGTCTACACTCGGACAGAGGCGGAGATTTTTCCTCTGGCCTTCTGAGAGCCTACTATCGCGCACGGGGCATCCGTCAGACCTTCACGCTTCCGAACTCCCCGCAGCAAAATGGGATTGCTGAGCGCCGCATAGGCATGGTCATGGACGTCGCTCGTACGTCTATGATGCATGCGGCTGCCCCCCCCAGCCTTGCTGTGGACGGGGAAGGTTGGCGATGCGTCGGCGTTCCGGGTCTGGGGATCTCGGGCGTTTGTCCGCGACTTGTCTGCGGACAAGCTGTCCCCTCGTGCTGCTCCTTGCGTCTTCCTGGGGTTCCCCCCTGACGCGCCTGGGTGGCAGTTCTACCACCCCACCTCTCGCCGTGTTCTGTCCTCCCAGGACGTCACGTTTGACAAGTCGGTCCCCTACTACCGCCTCTTCCCTTGCCGCACTTCGTCCCTCCCCCCGCCCCCGCTCTTCCTTGTACCAGGTCCACCCCAGGTAGACCCCCTACCCCCTCAGGGTCCTGCCCCTTCCGGTGTGTCCCAGGTAGACGCAGTCGAGCGTGTCGAGGTCACTGGTGACTCTGGTGCTGCTGAGGGTGCTGAGCCTGGGGGTGATGAGCCTGGGAGTGCTACGCGTGGGGGTGCTTTGCCTGGGGGTGCCGGGCCTGGGGGTGCTGAGCCTAGAGGTTCTCCGCCAGGAGGTTCTCCGGGTGCTTCGTCTCGCCGGGAGCCACTCTCTCCACAAGAGCTGCGCGAATGGTTTGCCCGGCGCTGGAGCCGTGCTGCTGGTGCTGGAGGTTCATCGGCTACTGGGGGTGCTGAGCCTAGGGGTGCTGAGCCTGGGGGTGCTGAGCCTGGGGGTGCTGAGCCTGGGGGTGCTGAGCCTGGGGGTGCTGAGCCGGGGGGTGCTGAGCCTGGGGGTGCTGAGCCTGGGAGTGCTACGCCTGGGGGTGCTTTGCCTAGGGGTGCCGGGCATGGGGGTGCTGAGCCTGGAGGTGCTCCGCCTGGAGGTTCTCCGGGTGCTTCGTCTCGCCGGTAGCCACTCTCTCCACAGGAGCTGCGCGAGTGGTTTACCCGGCGCTGGAGCCGTGCTGCTGGTGCTGGAGGTTCGTCGGCTACTAAGGGTGCTGCTGTCGCGGGTCCCGGAGGTGCTCGTTCTGGGAGTACTTGATCTGCTGGGCCTGCAGGTTCGACTAGAGCTGGTGCTGCTAAGGGTGTTGGCGCTGAGACTACCACTCGCGGTCCTGCTGGGGGTGCTCCTGGTGTTGCTGGAGGTTCTTGAGCTCCTGGAGGTGCTGGTGAAGCGGGTGCTCCTGCTGGAGGTATTGGTGCTGTCCCTGCTGTTTCTGGCGTCGCCACGCGGCTCGACCGTACTTTGTTCCACTCCTGCAACAGGTTCTTGGTCTTCCACCTTCTACTGGTCCTCCTCCTTCCTTAGAGTGTCCACAGCCTGTCCCTTCAGAGTTACAGTTGCAGCCTACTTCCCCTTTGCATGCTCCTTCTCCCTACACTGGTCCTACAGGGGGTCTTGCTGAGCATCGTGAGCCTGCGTCTCGCCCTACGTTGCCTGTCCATACTGCTCGCACTAGTGGTCGTGGTTCGCGTCCGCGTCCTCCTTCTGTCCCTGGCACGCACAGGATGTCTCTGCGTCCGTCCATTGCTCCTCTGCGTGCCCCTTTGCCTTCTCCTTCTGGGTTCTCTCTTCCTGCTCCCGGAGTCGGATTCTCTTCGTGCTGCCAGTCCTACTGTCACGCGTCTCCTTGCTACTGTCGTCACTGACCCTTCTTTCGAGTCCACTGCTGCGTCTGCCCTAGTTGATGAGCTCGTCGACTTTGCTGCTCGCTGTCGCCTAGACTACGCTTCCAGTCTTGTTGCTGAGTCTGAATCTGTCTATCCTCCGTCCGTCAGGGGTGAGTGTGCCCTTGGCACGGACGTCCTTGAGGACAGGCAGGAGGAGTTCCAGTGCTTGGGCGCTGCTTCACCTTATCTCTTGTCCGTATGTTTACCCCTGAGGGAGACTCGGATGCACTTGACATCCCGACTCCGCGCTCTTACGCGGAGGCGATAGAGGGTCCCTACTCCTCTCAGTGGCAGGCAGCTATGGATGCAGAGATGGCTTCCTGGAAGTCCACAGGCACCTACGTTGACGCTGTCCCCCCTCCTAGGGCGAAGATTGTCATGGGCATGTGGATTTTCAGGGTGAAGCAGCCGCCAGGTTCTCCGCCTGTCTTCAAGGCGCGTTACGTGGCTCGTGGCTTCTGTCAGCGGCAGGGAGTTGACTACTTTCAGACCTTCTCCCCCACCCCGAAGATGACCACTCTTCGGGTACTGCTGCACGATGCTGCTCACCGTGACTACGAGCTCCACTCTCTCGACTTCAGCACTGCTTTCTTGCAGGGCAGCCTGCACGAGGAGATCTGGCTGCGCCGCCCACCTGGCTTCATTGGGTCTTTCCCTCCTGGTACCCAGTGGAGTCTCCGGCGTCCAGTCTACGGTCTCCGCCAGGCGCCACGTGAGTGGCACGACACACTGAGGACTACGCTTTCGGCTCTTGGGTTTGCTCCTTCTACTGCCGACCCGTCGCTGTTTCTGCGCACCTACACCTCTCTGCCACCGTTCTACATCCTCGTGTACGTCGACGACTTGGTCTTTGCCACAGCGGACGCTGCTGGACTCGCCTACGTGAAGTCCGAGCTGCAGAAGAGACACACGTGCACAGACCTGGGTGAACTGCGCAGCTACCTTGGCTTGCAGATCACTCGGGACAGAGCACGCCGCACCATTACCTTGACTCAGTCACACATGGTGCAGCAGGTCCTTTAGCGCTTCGGCTTCACGTACTCCTCGCCTCAGGCCACTCCTCTGCCTACTCGCCACTCACTCTCAGCTCTGCCTTCGGATGAGTCCGTAGAGTCGAGTGGCCAGTATCCAGAGCTTATTGGCTGCCTCATGTACCTGATGACCTGCACACGACCTGACCTTGCATACCCTCTTAGCATTCTTGCACGCTATGTTGCTCCTAGGAGACACAGACCCGAGCACATGGCTGCAGCGAAGAGGGTGTTGCGCTACTTGTGCAGTACGTCGGGCATGGGGCTAGTGCTTGGAGGGCGGAGTCCAGTGGTCCTCACTGGGCACGCAGACGCTTCTTGGGCTGACGACTAGGCTACGCAGCGGTCGTCCCAGGGTTACACCTTCAGCCTTGGTTCCGGCTCTGTTTCGTGGCGGGCTACTCGCTCGTCTTCTGTTCTCGGCTCCAGTTGTGAGGCTGAGATCTACGCCGGGGCCATGGCTGCACAGGAGCTTCACTGGCTCACCTACCTGCTAACCGACCTTGGAGAGCCGCCTCGTTCTCCTCCAGTCCTGTACGTAGACAACAAGGCCATGCTGGCCTTGTGTCGAGAGCAGAGACTCGAGCACAGAACAAAGCATATTGCTCTCTGCTACTTCCTTGCTCGTGAGCTACAGCAGCGTGGTCAGTTGCGGCTTGCGTACGTGGCCTCTGAGGCCAACACTGCTGATGTTTTCACCAAGGCACTTCCGCCTTGTGATCATCAGCGCTTCTGCACTCAGCTGGGCCTTGTGCCTGTCTTGCCTCACTTGCTCACCCCTTGACCTTGTTTGTACTGTTACGTATATATATACCTGCTCTTGCTTGTCTAGCCTTATATATATATGTAATCCTGCATGTGAACTGGCCTTATGGCCTTGAACTTGTGCTCCGAATGTGTGGTGACTTTGTGATCCACCCTGGGCTTGCTTTGCTTTGCTTGACTGGTCTTGTGACCCCTTGTTCTCCCCCACTTTGCCTATGGGGGTGTGTCAGAACATATAGCTTATACATTTGTGTAGGCTGTAGTGGGGTAGCCCATATGTGGTACAACCCAATAAGGGTTAGTACTTGTACCCAACTCTTTCATAGTTGAATCATTCTCTCGTTCTCATTCTCACAGGTGGCGCTTATAATCCGTAAGCCTTCAGGGGTGTGCTTATAATCGAGGACCGGATATTAGCGCCCTCATCCTTTCATAAGCGCCGGCGCTTATCCGAGGCCTGCGCTTCTATCCGTGGGCTTACGGTAATCAGGTTTTTGCAAAGGTGCAGGACTGATGATAAGGGTTGCTCAAAACCAAAAATTAGCCCTGGTTGTGATGATCTACCGTAAGCCCCCGGATAGAAGCGGAGTCCTCGGATAAGCGCCGGCGCTTATAAAAGGATGAGGGCGCTTATATCCGGTCCTCGATTATAAGCACACCCCGGAAGGCTTACGGATTATAAGCGCCACCTTCTTCTTTTTTATTATAATTATACTGAAATCGTTGTAACGAAACTCAACATTTTCATTCCCACATTTTGAATTTCGATGCCCCCTCACCCTCGCCCAGCTCACTGGCAACGCGTCCAGTCAGAATGAGCTGTCAAGGGCGCACGTTGACTCATTCTGACTGTGTGTGTTGGCAGAGGGAGTCAATCCTTGCCAACTTGCACGCGAGATTCTCAATCACAGCCTTGTACAGTATAGTTTCACATTCTGACTGTGTGTGTTGGCCGAGAATCAATCCCTGCCAACTTGCATGCGAGATTCTCAATCGAACCCTGTATAGTTTCGACTCAATTCAATTCGCAAGAACGGGATCTACAGTTTGGTGGAAAAACGACAAATTTCATATATGCTATTATATAAGTGTCAGATGATTATATTACTGATGCATATATTTAGGCTGTAGTGGGGTAGCCCATAGGGGGTACAACCCAATTAGGGTTGGTATTTGTACTTGTTTCATTTCATAGTGCACTCATTCCTCGCCTCTATCTCAACATGGTATCAGAGCAGGTTCCCTAGTGGGAACTGTTCCTAGGGCCCACCTACTATTCCGTCCTGCCCGAAGCGCGCTCTGCCCTAGCCCGAGTCGCGCTGGGCCTTTTTTTTCCTTTGGCGGCCCGATCGCGTCGAGCCGCCCGCGATTTTTTTGGCGCGCCACCTACGCGGCCTCGTCGCGCCGCCCCTAGACGGCCGCGCTGCGTCGTGCGTGCCGCCCTCCAGTCGCGCGCCGCCCCCTCTGACCCTCGCGACGCCGGCGCCGTCTCTGACGGCCCCGCGATCGCCTGCGACGGCCCCGCCGTCCCCTCTACCGGCCCCTCCACTACACTTGACGGCCTCGCCGTCCCCTCTGCCGGCCCCGCCGCTGCACTTGACGGCCCCGCCGTCCCCTCTGACGGCCCCGCTGTCCCCTCTGCCGGCCCCGCCGCTGCTTCAGACGGCCCCGCCGCTGCACCTGACGGCCCCGCCGTCCCCTCTGACGGCCCCGCCACTGCACCTAACGGCCCCGCCGTCCCCTCTGACCGGCCCCGCCACTGCACCTACCGGCCCCGCCGCTACCCCTGACGGCCCCGCTGCTGCACCTGCCGGCCCCGCCGCCTCATCTGCAGGCCCCGCCGTCTCACCTGCCGGCCCCGGTGCTGTACCTGACGGCCCCGCCGCTTCACCTACCGGCCCCGCCACTACCCCTAACGGCCCCGCAGCTGCATCTCCCGGCCTCGCCGCCCCAGCAACTGCGCCGCCCCAGCAGCCGACCCGGCCCAGCAGCCGAGCCGCCCCAGCAACCGAGCCGCCCCAGCAGCCGAGCCGCCCCAGCAGCCAAGCCGGCCCAGCAACCGAGCCGCCCCAGCAGCCGAGCCGCCCCAGCAGTCGAGCCGCCCCAGCAGGCGAGCCGCCCTAGCAGCTGAGCCGCCCGAGCCGCCCGAGCCACCGAGCCGCCCGAGCCGCCCAGCAGCCGAGTCGCCGAGCCGCCCGAGCCGCCCGAGCCGCCCGAGCCGTCTGCACTGCCCTGTCTGGTGAGCACTGAGCTTTACTCTGCGCACTGCCCTCACCCTACTGCTGTCATGGCTACCCCCAGTGTCCTCACCTTCGACACTGAGGGCAGAGCCATCGACTTTGACGTGTGGGTAGACGACCTGCTGCTTTTCCTACAGTGCGACAGAGCTGACGGCCTCTCTCTCTTTGATCTCACTTTTGGTGCCTCTCCCGCCCCTGCTGCTACTGAGGATGCCACTGTTTGCTCAGTGTGGGCCACACGCGATGCTGCTGCACGTCTTGTTGTGCGTCGCCACCTCCCTCCCTCTGAGCGTGCACACTTTGGGTCGTACAAGAGTGCTCAGACCTTGTACGACGCCGTTATTGCACGCTACTCCACCCCTGCCACTGCTGCACTGAGCCGCCTCATGCTACCGTACCTCTTTCCCGACCTTGCTTCCTTTGCCACAGTCGCCGACCTCATTACCCACCTGCGCACTTGTGACGCTCGCTTCCGCGCTGCGCTTCCTGCTGAGTTCTGCGCCAAGAACCCCCCCCCCCCAGTACTTCACTCTCTACTACATTGTCGCCCGCCTCCCTGACTCCCTTCGCGGAGTCAGGGACGACTTACTCTAAGTCTGCCCCACCACTCTCACTTTTGACCTCCTCGAGAAGTCCCTCCTAGCAGCCGAGAAGAGCATTCTCGCTGTAGGGGCCTCTCGTGGTGACCCGCGCACCCCCATCTTTGAGGGGTGTTCCCCCTCCCCCCTCCTGCCCTCTGTCGCCTCTACTGCTACAGCCGACCTAGTTGGTTTTGAGACGGTCGGCGCGGCGTCTGCCCCCAGTGGGAGACGTCGCTCTGGCAAGGGCAAGGGGGGCAGGAGCGGTGGTGGCGGCGGCGGGGGCGGTGGAGGCGGCGGTGGAGGCAGCGGAGGAGGTGGGGGTGGTAGCGGGAGTGGTGGCGGGAGTGGAGGTGTCAGCGGCGGCAGTGGAGGCGGGGGTGGCAGCGGCGGTGGTGGTGGGAGTGGAGGTGGAGGCGGCGGTGGCGGCAGCGACAGTGGGAGTGGCGGTGGCAGCGGAGGTGGTGGCGGCGGCGGCGGAGGAGGCGGCGGAGGAGGTCGTGGCTTGTCGCAGAGGAGTGGCTCCGGTGGCGGTCAGCGCCAGCAGCAGCGGCAGCAGCGTGGTCAGGACACCCTCTCCCCACAGCAGCTCCGTGAGTGGTACACTGCACGTCAGAGGGGTGGGGGTACTGGTCCGTGCACCTACGTCTTGCGCACTGGCGACCGTGCGGGTGAGCCGTGTGGTGGTCCACACTCCGCCCAGCGCTGCTTCGGCCGCCTGACTGACGCTTGGCGCCGCCAGTTTCCAGACGCCTCTGAGATCCCTCGCTGGGACCAGCTGTCTAGGGTAGGAGTAGCTATCTTTGATCTTCACTTTGATGCTATTCTTGCTGCCATGTATGCTGTGACTATTAGTGAGGAGGGTGACTGTTACCGGTGTTTCCCGCCCGACCCAGGCATTGGTACTGCGGCTCTAGGTGCTGTTGAGGCTACTGCTCCAGGTGCTGGTGAGGCTGTCGCTCTAGGTGCCAGTGAGTCTGTGTCCTCAGGTGCTGGTCAGTCTGCTCTCTCAGGTACTGCGTCGGCTCCGCCCTCTCTCACCTTCACTCTTGACTCAGGGGCGTCTCGCTCCTTCTTTCGAGACCGCACCACACTCACACCGCTTAGTCGGCCAGTGGCGGTCTCCCTGGCGGACCCCTCTGGGGGTCCTGTTCTGGCTCGCTACTCCACTGTCCTGCCGTGCCCTGCGGTCCCGTCTGGCGCCCTGTCCGGTCTCTACCTCCCCTCGTTCTCTACGAACTTGGTGGCGGGTGCTGACCTACAGGATGCAGGGGTCGACCAGTTCACCCCTGCACGCCGACGGGACACCCACTGCACGGACGCGAACACGGGTCGACACTTGACCACGTTCACCCGTGGGCCGGGGTCGAGCCTGTACACACTCACTGTTCCGTCTCCTCCTCCTCCGTCTGGTCAGGTAGCTGCGTCGGGTCAGGTGTTTGCTGCAGCGTCCAGGTCTGGTGCTGAGTCTGCCCCCTGCTCGTGTCGCCTCCTGTCCCACGAGACCCTCCTGTGGCACCACAGGATGGGTCACCCCTCCCTACCTCGTCTCCGGGGCATGGCCTCTCGCCTTCTTGTCTCTGGCCTTCCCCGGTCCCTCCCTCCCCTTCCTCCGGGGCCTGGCCCTCCCTGTGTCCCCTGTGTCGAGGGTCGCCTGCGGGCTACCCCTCACTCCTCCCCGTTTCCTCCGACGGAGGCCCCGATGCAGACGCTTCACATGGACGTGTGGGGCCCAGCCCGCGTCCGTGGACAGGGTCACGAGCGCTACTTCCTGCTGGTGGTTGACGACTACTCGCGTTACACCACAGTCTTCCCCTTACGCAGCAAGGGTGAGGTCACTGAGGTGTTGATCGACTGGATCCGCGCAGCTCGTCTCCAGCTCAGGCGGAGCTTCGGCTCGGACTTTCCTGTTTTGCGTCTGCACTCGGACAGAGGCGGAGAGTTCTCCTCCGGCCTTCTGCGAGCCTACTGTCGGGCACGAGGCATCCGCCAGACCTTCACGCTTCCGGACTCTCCGCAGCAGAATGGGATTGCTGAGCGCCGCATTGGCATTGTCATGGACGTCGCCCGTACGTCCATGGTGCATGCGGCTGCCCCCCATTTTCTGTGGCCGTTTGCGGTTCGGTACGCGGCGCATGAGATCAACCTTCAGCCCAGGGTCTCCAGACCGGAGACCACCCCAGCCCTGCTGTGGACGGGGAAGGTTGGCGATGCGTCGGCGTTCCGTGTCTGGGGATCTCGGGCGTTTGTCCGCGACTTGTCTGCGGACAAGCTGTCCCCTCGTGCTGCTCCTTGCGTCTTCCTGGGTTTCCCCCCTGACGCACCTGGGTGGCAGTTTTACCACCCCACCTCTCTTCGTGTTCTGTCCTCCCAGGACGTCACGTTCGACGAGTCGGTTCCCTTCTACCGGCTCTTCCCCTACCGCACTCCGTCCCTTCCCCCCCCGCCCCTCTTCCTGGTCCCAGGTCCCCCCCCGGTAGACCCCCTCCCCCCTCAGGGTCCTGCCCCTTCAGGTGTGTCTTAGGTAGACGCGGTCGAGCCTGTCGAGGTCACTGGTGATTCTGGTGCTGCTGCGCGCGCTGAGCCTGGGGGTGCTGAGACTGGGGGTGCTGAGCCTGGGGGTGCTGAGCCTAGGGGTACTGAGCATGGGGGTGTTGAGACTGTGGGTGCTGAGCCTGGGGGTGCTGAGCCTGAGGGTACTGAGCCTGGGGGTGCTGAGCCTGGGGGTGCTGTGCCTGGGAGTGCTGAGCCTGGGGGTACTGCGTCTGGGAGTGCTGCGCCTGCTGCTTCTGTTCCTGGTGGTTCTCTAGACCGTTCCTCACGCCGCGAGCCACTCTCTCCTCTGGAGCTGCGTGAGTGGTTTGCCCGGCGCTGGAGGCGAGCTGCTGGAGCTTGGGGTACTGCGGGTGCTGGAGGTTCCGTTGCTGCCGAGGGAGCTGGTACCACGGGTCCCGGAGGTGCTCGTACTGAGGGTACTGGAGCTGCCGGGCCCGGGGGTGCCTCTGGAGGTGGAGCTGCTGCGGGTGCTGGCGCTGAGGGTACGACTGTCGGTCCTACTGCGGGTACATTTGCAGCTGCTGGTGGTGCTGGAGTTGGAGCTGCTACTGGTGCTGGTGCTGCCTCTGGAGGTGTTGGTGCTGTCCCTGCTGTCTCTGGCGTTGCTGCGCGGCCTCGGCCGTACTTCGTTCTGCTCCTTCAGCAGGTTCTTGGTCTCCCGCCTTCCACTAGTCCTTCTCCTCCCGTAGAGTGTCCACAGCCTGTCCCGTCACAGTCACAGTTACAGCCCGCCTCTCCCCTGCCTTCTCCTTCTCCCTACGCTCGTCCTACTGGAGGTCTTGCTGAGCATCGTGAGCCTGCGTCCCGCCCTGCGTTGCCAGTCCGAGCTGCTCGCCCTGGTGGTTGCGGTTCGCGTCAGCATCCTCCTCATGTCCCTGGCACGCACCAGATGTCTCTGCGTCCGTCCACTGCTCCTCTGCGTGCCCCTTTGCCTTCTCCTCCTCAGTCTTCTCTTCCTACACTTGCCGACCCGGAGTCGGACTCTCACCGTGCTGCCAGTCCTACTGTCACGCGTCTTCTTGCTTCTCTTGTCACTGACCCTTCCTTTGAGTCCGCTGCTACGTCTGCCCTAGTTGCTGAGCTGGTCGACTTTGCTGCTGCCTGTCGTCTGGACTACGCTGCCAGTCTTGTTGCTGAGTCTGCGTCTACTGCGTCTGCGTCTGCCTGTCCTCCGTCCGTCGGGGGTGACTGTGCTCTTGGCACGGACGTCCTTGAGGACAGGCAGGAGGAGTTCCAGTGCTTTGCCGCCGCTTTGCCCCATCTCATGTCCATGCTTGTTGCCCCTGAGGGAGACCCGGATGCTCTAGACATCCCGACCCCACGCTCTTACGCAGAGGCGATGGCCGGTCCCTACTCCTCTCAGTGGCAGTCAGCCATGGACGCAGAGATGGCTTCCAAGAAGTCCACAGGCACCTACGTTGACGCTGTTCCCCCTCCTGGGGCGAACATTCTCAGTAGCATGTGGATCTTCAGGGTGAAGCGGCCGCCGGGTTCTCCGCCTGTCTTCAAGGCGCGCTACGTGGCTCGTGGCTTCAATCAACGACAGGGAGTTGACTTCTTTCAGACCTTCTCCTCCACCCCGAAGATGACCACTCTTCGGGTTCTACTGCTTGTCGCTGCTCAGCGTGACTACGAGCTACACTCTCTAGACTTCAGCACTGCTTTCCTGCAGGGCCGCCTGCACGAGGAGATCTGGCTGCGCCGCCCTCCTGGCTTCACTGGGTCGTTCCCTCCTAGTACCCAGTGGAGCCTCCGGCGGCCAGTCTACGGTCTCCGCCAGGCGCCGCGTGAGTGGCACGACACACTGAGGACTACACTTGCGGCTCTTGGGTTTGCTCCTTCTACTGCTGACCCGTCGCTGTTTCTGCGCACCGACCCCTCGCTGCCGCCTTTCTACATCCTCGTGTACGTCGACGACTTGGTCTTTGCCACTGCGGACACTGCCGCACTCGCCCACGTGAAGTCCGAGCTGCAGAAGAGACACACGTGCACAGACCTGGGTGAACTGACAAGCTATCTTGGCCTGCGGATCACCCGGGACAGAGCACGCCGCACCATTACCCTGACCCAGTCACACATGGTGCAGCAGGTCCTTCAGCGCTTCGGCTTCACGTACTCCTCGCCTCCGTCCACTCCTCTGCCTACGGGACACTCGCTCTCAGCTCTGCCTTCGGATGAGTCCGTAGAGTCGAGTGGTCCGTATCCAGAGCTTGTGGGCTGCCTCATGTACCTGATGACTTGCACTCGACCTGACCTCGCATACCCTCTCAGCATCTTAGCACGCTATGTTGCTCCCGGCCGTCACCGGAAGGAGCACATGGATGCAGCTAAGAGGGTGTTGCGCTACTTGTGCAGTACGTCGGGCATGGGGCTAGTGCTTGGAGGGCGTGAGCGGCCTGTGCTCACTGGGCACTCAGACGCTTCTTGGGGTGACAACCAGGCTACTCAGAGGTCGTCTCAGGGTTACACCTTCAGTCTTGGCTTTGGCTCTGTCTCTTGGCGCTCTACTCGCTCTTCTTCGGTTCTCAGCTCCAGCTGTGAGGCTGAGATCTACGCCACGGCCATGGCTGCCCAGGAGCTTCGCTGGCTCACCTACCTGCTGACTGACCTTGGAGAGCGGCCTCGTTCTCCTCCAGTGCTGTACATCGACAACAAGGCAACCATTGCCTCGTGTGAGGAGCACAGACTGGAGCACAGAACGAAGCACATTGCTCTACGCTACTTCCTTGCTCGAGAGCTGCAGCAGCGTGGTCAGCTTCGCCTGCGTTTCGTGGCCACTGAGGCCAACACTGCTGATGTGTTCACCAAGGCATTTCCGCCTCGTGACCATCAGCGCTTTTGCACTCTGTTAGGCCTTGTGCCTACTGGGCCTCACTTGCTTACCTCTTGACCTTGCTTGTACTGCTGCATATATATATCCTTGCTCTTGCTTGTTTAGCACTGTTATATATATATGCTCTGCTGCATGTGAACTGGTCTTGTGGCCTTGACCTTGTGCTCGGAATTTGTCTGGTATCCTTGAGATCCACCCTGAGCTTGCTTTGCTTTGCTTTGCTTTGCTTGACTGGTCTTGTGACCCCTTGCTCTCCCCACTTTGCCTATGGGGGTGTGTCAGATGATTATATTACTGATGCATATATTTAGGCTGTAGTGGGGTAGCCCATAGGGGGTACAACCCAATTAGGGTTGGTACTTGTACTTGTTTCATTTCATAGTGCACTCATTCCTCGCCTCTATCTCAACAATAAGCACCGGCGCTTATAAAAATCCTCAATTATAAGCGCACCCCCTAAAAAAACGTGTTTTTTTATAACCCCAGGGGCGCTTCTATTCGAGGGCTGACGTTAATAACCATAAATCTTGTCTGGCCAGACAGACAGTTCAATGACAGGCAGATCCCACAAACCTGGGCGCTTGGGGAATTTGTAGTTTAGAAATGAATGATGGCATGGCATTGTGCAATGTGCTTGCTTTTCTGCATGGAGTGCGTTGAAAGAATGTTGAGGCTGTGAGCGGTAAATGAAACAATTTTGAAGGTTAATTTTTCTTTGCTTCAATTCTTATGCTACGATACAGAAATTGAGTTTCAAATACAATGCTCAAACAGAAGTCCGAATATATACGTATAAGCTTTTAGAGAGTTGAAGTAAGGAGATGCTGATTGTGGAGAGGAAGCTGGCTGTATTGTGACCTGAATAGTGGCGTCGCCAGGTGACCTGATCCTTAGGACACGTCACCTCAAGCGGATCGGCCGATCGAGCCCAAGCTCGGTAGAGATCGGTGCCCATGACTGCACAGCAACGGCGCACCGATTACAGGTTACAGGTTCGGTATGGCAGGTTACGGGGTTATGGTAACCTAGCCTGCGACAACAGCAATGCTGTCGTGCGCAGAATCGCATTGAGAAACCTAGGGTATGCGATGACGAGCGAAAACATTCGAATTTGACTGTCACTTGTGGCGCGAAATAAATACCCTGCCACCCAATCTCACGCTCGATATTTTTACTTTGCTGTATCGATCAGGGCTCCCGTAGGTGACATGTTAGTGGGCACATTTTTACTGTATATGTCAAAATTAGAAGGAAAAAAGAGGAATGAACTAGCAGAAATGGGGATACAAATAGCAAACCCTAGAAGGGTTGTACTCGCTATAGAGCACCCCACTACAGGCTAGAACATAAGAATAATATTCTGACACACCCCCATAGCCAAAGTGGGGTGTAATCAGCAGAGCAGGCAAAGCAAAACAAGCTCAGGGTGGATCACAATGTCACCACACATTCTGAGCACAAGTTCAAGAAGAAATAGTTTAGAGTTCACAATTATAAGCAAAGCTAGTGGTAGTCACAACGGGCAAGTGAGGAGGAGGAGGGAGAGTGAGGGGAGAGGAGATAGGAGGCGACGGCTGAAGCTGCTGACACACGGGCAACAGGAGGCAGACTGGCACAGCGGCTACCGGACAGCGCCCGGACTACAGGAGTAACAGGCCCCGCGGCTCAAATAGCGGCGGACGGGCAACGGACCCACGGGCGGCTGGCACAGCTGGCTACGACTGGGCTACCGGGACAGCGCCCCGGACTACAGGTGCTGCGGACGACAAGCCGGCAGCCTCCGCTCAACCTCCCGCAAACAGTCCCACCCCCCTGATACACACCCACTGCTACACCGCTAGCTCTACTCCCACGCACCCCCCCTTAAACCCTAAACCCCAGTCTCCCACACAACCACCCCCCTCAGCGACAGCTGCAGCAGTGGGAGACGAAGGAGGAGGAGGAGCAAGGGAGGAAGGCACACCGGCCACCCCCATACCCGCCACCCCACAGCAAGCGGCCCCCTCAGGTCGCCACGACAGACGACGGGAAATGGCAGGGGGAAAGGGGGGGGGGGGGGGGGGGGGGGGGGGGGGGGAAGCGGTGTGGTGAAAGGGGCCCACCACGGGCCTGGTAGGGTCGCAGGTAGGGAGACGGGGCCAGGGCCGCGTCGGAGGGCGGGGCCGCAACAAGGGGCGGGGCCGCGACGAGGGCCGGGGCCGCGACGTAGGGCGGGGCCGCTTCGAGGGGTGGGGTCGCGACGCAGGGCGGGGCCGTGTCGAGGGGCGGGGCCGCGACGGTCGGGGCGGGGCCGCGACGTAGGGCGGGGCCGCTTCGAGGGGCGGGGCCGCGACGGTCGGGGCGGGGCCGTGACATAGGGCGGGGCCGCTTCGAGGGGCGGGGCCGCGACGCAGGGCGGGGCCGCGACGTAGGGCGGGGCCGCGTCGAGGGGCGGGGCCGCGACGGTCGGGGCCGCTTCGAGGGGCTGGGCCGCGACGCAGGGCGGGGCCGCGACGTAGGGCAGAAGCCCGCCGCGCGCCTCGGGGCGCACAGCGGGCAAAGAACTGTGAAATGAGTAAGCAGGAATGAATGAACTATGAATGAAAGCAGTACAAATATGAAACCCTAACTGGGTTGTACCCCCTATGGGATACCCCACTACAGCCTACACAGCAGTATAAGCTATAGATATGTTCTGACACACCCCCATAGGCAAAGTGGGGGAGAACAAGGGGTCACAAGACCAGTCAAGCAAGACAAAGCAAAGCTCAGGGTGGATCACAAAGTCACCACACAGTCCGAGCACAAGAGCAAGGCCAAAGGCTAGTTCACAAGCAAGAGTACAGACATATATAAAGCTAGACAAGCAAGAGCAGGTATATATATATATCACAGTACAAGTGAAGTCAAGAGGAGAGCAAGTGAGGCAAGACAGGCACAAGACCCAGCTGGGTGCAGAAGCGCTGATGGTCACAAGGCGCAAGTGCCTTGGTGAACACATCAGCAGTGTTGGCCTCAGAGGCCACGTACGCAAGTCGCAACTGACCACGCTGCTGCAGCTCACGAGCAAGGAAGTAGCGGAGAGCAATGTGCTTCGTTCTGTGCTCCAAGCGCTGCTCTCGACACAAGGCCAGCATAGCCTTGTTGTCTACGTACAGCACTGGAGGAGAACGAGGCGGCTCTCCAAGGTCAGTCAGCAGGTAGGTGAGCCAGCGAAGCTCCTGTGCAGCCATGGCCCCGGCGTAGATCTCAGCCTCACAACTGGAGCCGAGAACCGAAGACGAGCGAGTAGACCGCCACGAGACAGAGCCGGAACCAAGGCTGAAGGTGTAACCCTGTGACGACCGCTGCGTAGCCTGGTCGTCAGCCCAAGAAGCGTCCGCGTGGCCGGTAAGGACCACTGGACTCCGCCCTCCAAGCACTAGCCCCATGCCTGACGTACTGCACAGGTAGCGCAATACCCTCTTCGCTGCAGCCATGTGCTCCGGTCTGTGTCTCCCAGGAGCAACATAGCGTGCAAGAATGCTCAGAGGGTATGCAAGGTCAGGTCGTGTGCAGGTCATCAGGTACATGAGGCAGCCAACAAGCTCCGCATACGGACCACTCGACTCTACGGACTCATCCGAAGGCAGAGCTGAGAGTGAGTGGCGAGTAGGCAGAGGAGTGGCCTGAGGCGAGGAGTACGTGAAGCCGAAGCGCTGAAGGACCTGCTGCACCATGTGTGACTGAGTCAAGGTAATGGTGCGGCGTGCTCTGTCCCGAGTGATCTGCAAGCCAAGGTAGCTGCGCAGTTCACCCAGGTCTGTGCACGTGTGTCTCTTCAACAGCTCGGACTTCACGTAGGCGAGTCCAGCAGTGTCCGCTGTGGCAAAGACCAGGTCGTCGATGTACACGAGGATGTAGAACGGCGGCAGGGAAGTGTCGGTGCGAAGAAACAGCGACGGGTCAGCAGTAGAAGGAGCAAACCCAAGAGCCGCAAGCGTAGTCCTCAGTGTGTCGTGCCACTCACGCGGTGCCTGGCGGAGACCGTAGACTGGCCGTCGGAGGCTCCACTGGGTGCCAGGAGGGAAAGTCCCAGTGAAGCCAGGTGGACGGCGAAGCCAGATCTCCTCGTGCAGGCTACCCTGCAAGAACGCAGTGCTGAAGTCGAGAGAGTGAAGCTCGTAGTCGCGCTGAGCGGCTATGTGCAGCAGCACCCGAAGAGTAGTCATCTTCGGGGTGGGAGAGAAGGTCTGAAAGTAGTCAACTCCCTGCCGCTGACTGAAGCCACGAGCCACGTAGCGCGCCTTGAAGACAGGCGGCGAGCCCGGCGGCCGCTTCACCCTGAAGATCCACATGCCACTGACGATGTTCGCCCCAGGAGGGGGAACCGCGTCAACGTAGGTGCCTGTGGACTTCCAGGAAGCCATCTATGCATCCATAGCTGCCTGCCACTGAGAGGAGTAGGGACCCTCTACGGCCTCCGCGTAAGAACGCGGAGTCGGGATGTCTAGTGCATCCGGGTCTCCCTCAGGGGCAAGCAGTACAGACGCGAGATGAGGTGAAGCAGCCGCTAGACACTGTAACTCCTCCTGCCTGTCCTCTAGGACGTCCGTGCCAAGAGCACACTCACCCCCGACGGACGGAGGACAGACAGACACAGACTCAGCAACAAGACTAGCAGCGTAGTCGAGACGACAGCGAGCAGCAAAGTCGACGAGCTCAGCGACTAGAGCAGACGCAGCAGTGGACTCAAAAGAGGGGTCAGTGACGACAGTAGCAAGCAGACGCGTGACAGTGGGACTGGCAGCACCAAGAGAGTCCGACTCAGGGTCCGCAAGCGCAGGAAGAGAGGACTCAGGAGGAGAAGGCAAAGGGGCACGCAGAGGAGCAGTGGACGGACGTAAAGACATCCGGTGCGTGCCAGGGACAGGAGGAGGACGCTGACGCGAACTGCGACCACTAGCGCGAGCAGCACGAACAGGCGATGCGGGACGAGACGCAGGCTCACGACGCTCAGAAAGACCTCCAGTAGGACCAGTGTAAGGAGAGGGAGCAGGCAGTGGAGAGGAAGGCTCCAGTAGGGGCTGCGACTGGACAGGCGGTGGACCCTCTACTGGAGGAGAAAGACCAAGAACCTGCTGAAGGAGCGGAACGAAGTACGGCCGAGGCCGCGCGGCAGCTCCAGACTCAGCAGGGACAGCACCAGCACCCTCAGCGACAGCACCAGCGCCACCCACACCTCCAGCGGCAGGACCAACAGCAGCAGGCTCAGCACGAACGCCCTCAGCAGCTCCAGCTCCAGGAGGACCTGCAGGGCCAGCAGCTCCGGGACCGGCTGCACCCGCACCCTCGACGGTCGAAGAAGCTCCAGCTCCAGCTCCAGCAGCACCTCCCGACTCAGCAGCACGCCTCCAGCGGCGAGCAAACCACTCGCGCAGCTCCTGTGGAGAGAGGGGCTCCCGGCGAGACGCAGCAGCAGGAGAAACCCCAGGCTCAGCAGCTCCAGACGCAGCACCCCCAGGCTCAGCAGCTCCCAGCTCAGCACCCCCAGGCTCAGCAGCTCCCGACCCAGCACCCCCAGACCCAGCACCTCCAGGCACAGCACCCCCCGGCTCAGCACCCCCAGGCTCCGCACCCTCCGCAGTAGCACCCTCAGGCCCAGCACCCCCAGCAGAAACACCCCCAGGCTCAGCACCCCCGCGCACAGCACCCCCAGAGTCAGCACCCCCAGGCTCAGCACCCGCAGCAGCACCAGAGTCACCAGTAACCTCGACCGGGTCAACGGCGTCTACCTGGGACACACCTGAGGGGGCAGGAACCTGAGGGGGGAGGGGGTCTACCGGGGGGGGAACCGGCACAAGGAAGTCCGGGGGAGGGGGGAGGGAAGGAGTGCGGTAGGGGAAGAGACGGTAGAAGGGGACTGACTCGTCGAACGTGACGTCCTGGGAGGACAGAACACGACGAGAGGAGGGGTGGTAAAACTGCCACCCTGGGGCGTCAGTGGGGAAGCCAAGGAAGACACAGGGAGCAGCACGAGGGGACAGCTTGTCCGCAGACAAGTCGCGGACAAACGCCCGAGATCCCCAGACACGGAACACAGACGCATCGCCAACCTTCCCTGTCCACAGCAAGGCTGGGGACATCGCAGGCCGAGAGACCCGGGGGTGAAGGTTGAGCTGATGCGCCGCGTACCTCACCGCAAACGGCCACAGAAAATGGGGGGCAGCCGCATGCATCATGGACGTACGAGCGACATCCATGACCATGCCAATGCGGCGCTCAGCAATCCCATTTTGCTGTGGTGAGTCCGGAAGCGTGAAGGTCTGGCGGATCCCCCGTGCGCGACAGTAGTCTCGCAGAAGGCGAGAAGAGAACTCTCCGCCTCTGTCAGAGTGCAGACGCAGAACAGGAAAGTCCGAGCCGAAGCTCTTCCTGAGCTGGAGACGAGCCTCGCGGATCCAGTCGATCAGCACCTCAGTGACCGCACCCTTGCTGCGCAAGGGGAGGACTGTGGTGTAACGCGAGTAGTCGTCAACCACCAACAGGAAGTAGCGCTCGTAACCCTGCCCACGGACGGGGGCTGGGCCCCACACATCCATGTGAAGCGTCTGCAGGGGAGCCTCTGTCGGGGGGAAGTGGGAGGAGTGAGGAGTAGCCCGGAGGCGACCCTCGACACAGGGGACACAGGAAGGTCCTGGCCCGGAGGGGAGAGGAGGGAGAGACTGGGGAAGACCAGAGAAAAGGACACGGGAAGCCATGCTCCGAAGACGGGGCAAGGAGGGGTGGCCAAGACGGTGGTGCCACAGGAGAGTCTCGTGAGACAGGAGGCGACAAGAACAGGGGGCAGACTCAGGACCTGACCGGGACGCAGCAGCAAGTACCTGACCCGACGCAGCCACCTGACCAGACGCAGGGACAGGAGGAGACTCAACGGTCAGGGTGTAGAGACTCGACCCCGGCCGACGTGAGAACGTGGCCAGGTGTCGGCCTGTGCGAGCCTCCGTGCAGTGGGTCACCCTCTGACGCGCAGGAGTGAACTGGTGAACACCCCCATCCTGCAGGTTCGCTCCACTCACCAAGTTCGTAGAGAACGAGGGAAGGTACAGACCCGACAGGGTGCCCGAAGGGGCAGCCGGACACGGGAGGACAGTGGAGAAGTGAGACAGGACAGGACCCCCAGAGGGGTCAGCAAGGGAGACCGCAACCGGCCTGGCTAGCGGCGAAAGGGTAGTGCGGTCTCGAAAGAAGGAGCGAGAAGCTCCGGAGTCAAGTGTGAAAGTGAGGGAGGACGAGGACGACTCAGTACCTGAGAGCGCAGTCTCACCAGTACCTGAGAGCGCAGACGCACTGGCACCTAGAGCAGCAGCCTCACAAGCACCTAGCGCAGCAGTACCAATGCCCGGGTCGGGCTGAAAACACCGGTAACCCTCATTCTCCTCACTATAATCCACAACATACATAGCAGTAAGGATAGCATCAAAATCAAGATCAAAGATCGCTACACCAGCCCTGAGAAGCTCATCCCAGCGAGGGATCTCACTAGCCCCAGGGAACTGCTGACGCCAAGCGTCCGTCAGGCGGCCAAAGCAGCGCTGGGTGGCGTGGGCACCCCCACACTGCTCACCCGCGCGGTCGCCGGAACGAAGAACGTAGGTGCAGGGACCAGTACCCCCACCCCTCTGACGCCCAGCGTACCACTCACGAAGCTGCTGAGGCGAAGGGATGTCCCGCGAGCGCTGCTGCTGCTGACGGTGCGAGCGCTGGCCACCACCACCGCCGCTACGCTGCTGGGTACCACCTCGACCAGCTCCACCTCCTCCACCACTACTGCCTCCTCCGCTGCCGCCTCCACTGCCTCCACCTCCGCCGCCTCCACCTCCGCCGCTGCCTCCACCACCACCGCTGGCACCACCACCACCGTCTCCGCCGCTGCTGCCGCCACCACCACCACCACCCCCGCCACTAGCCCCGCCGCCACCCCCACTCCCTCCGCCGCCACCGCCGCCACCGCCACCGCCCCCTCCAGCTCCACCCGCGCCCTTGCCCCCCTTGCCCTTGCTGGAGCGACGTCTCCCACTAGGGGCAGACGCCGCGCCGACCGACTCAAGACCAAGCAGGTCGGCAGCAGCAGCAGAGGCAACAGAGGGCAGCAAGGGGGAAGGAGAGCACCCCTCAAAGATGGGGGTGCGAGGGTCACCACGAGAAGCACCTACAGCGACTATGCTCTTCTCCGCTGCAAGGAGGGCCTTCTCGAGGAGGTCGACGGTGAGAGTGGTGGGACAGACTGCGAGAAAGTGGTCCCTGACGACGCGAAGGGAGTCAGGGAGGCGTGCGACTACGTAGTAGAGAGCGATGTACATGGGGGGGGGGTTCTTAGCGCAGAACTCAGCAGGAAGGGCGGCGCGGTAGCGAGTGTCACTAGTGCGGAGGTGCGTAATGAGGTCAGCGACAGTGGGAAAGGCAGAGAGGTCAGGAAAGAGGTAGGGAAGCATGAGACGGCTCAGTGCAGCAGTGGCAGGGGAGGAGTAGCGCGCAACTACAGCGTCGTACAAGGTCTGAGCACTCTTGTACTGACTAAAGTGCGCACGCTCAGAGGTAGGGAGGTGGCGACGCACAGCAAGACGTGCAGCAGCATCGCGGGTGGCCCACTTAGAGCGGACAGCGGGATCAGCATCAGCAGCAGGAGCAGGAGAGGCGCCAGAGGTGAGGTCAAAGAGAGAAAGGTCGTCAGCCCTGTCGCACTGTAAGAACAGCTGCAGGTCGTCTAACCAGACCTCAAAATCAATGGCGCGACCCTCAGCGTCAAAAGCTAGGACACTAGGGGTAGCCATGGCGACGACAGCGACGCAGTGCAAGCAGTAGGGAAAGAGCCGCAGTGGCAGTGGGACTGTGCTCACCAGGCAGGGCAGGTCGAGTAGGTATGCAGAAAGGCGGCTCAGCGACCTGGCGGCTCGGGTGCTGGGCGGCTCGGGCGCAGGGCGGCTCGGCTCCCGGGCGGCTCGGCGGTAGGGCAGCTCGGGGGCAGGGCGGCTCGGCTCCTGGGCGGCTCGGCGACAGGGCGGCTCGGGTGCAGGGCGGCTCGGCTCCCGGGCGGCTCGGCTGCAGGGCGGCTCGGCTCCCGGTAGTAGGGGGGGGGGGGGGGGGGGGCCGCGGTCGAGCAGGCGGCCGGGGCCGCGGTAGTAGCGGGCGGCGAGGCTGTGCGAGCAGGCAGCCGGGGCCGCGACAGGAGCGGGCGGCGGGGCCGCGGTCGAACAGGCGGCTGGGGCCGCGGTCGTAGCAGGCGGCCGGGGCCGCGATCGTAGTGGGCGGCGGCCGCGGCGTAGCGGGCGGCAGGGCCGCGTCGAGCAGGCGGCCGGGGGCTGCGTCGAGCAGGCGGCTGGGGGCCGCGACAGGAGCGGGCGGCGGGGCCGCGGTCGAACAGGCGGCTGGGGCCGCGGTCGTAGCAGGCGGCCGGGGCCGCGGTCGTAGCAGGCGGCGGCCGCGGCGTAGCGGGCGGCAGGGCCGCGTCAAGCAGGCGGCTGGGGGCCGCGTCGAGTAGGCGGCTGGGGGCCGCGACAGGAGCGGGCGGCGGGGCCGCGGTCGAACAGGCGGCTGGGGGGCCGCGGTCGTAGCAGGCGGCAGCCGCGGCGTAGCGGGCGGCAGGGCCGCGTCGAGCAGGCGGCTGGGGGCCGCGTCGAGCAGGCGGCTGGGGGGGGGGCCGCGTCGAGCAGGCGGCTGGGGCCGCGATCGTAGCGGGCGGCTGGGGCCGCGACTTAGCGGGCGGCTGGGCCGCGTGTGGGAGGGAGGCGACACGGAGGGTCGCTCGATAGCGGAAAAAAAAAAAGTTGAGCGCGCCTCGGGGCGCGCTTCGGTGGGCCCTAGGCAGAGTTCCACAGGGAACCCGCTCTATACCATGTGAAATGAGTAAGCAGGAATGAATGAACTATGAATGAAAGCAGTACAAATATGAAACCCTAACTGGGTTGTACCCCCTATGGGATACCCCACTACAGCCTACACAGCAGTATAAGCTATAGATATGTTCTGACAAGAACCGCCGCGCGCCTCGGGGCGCACGGCGGGTAGAAAACCGCCGCGCGCCTCGGGGCGCACGGCGGGAGGAAAAAGTAGCAGCGGAAGTGAGGTGGTAACTCACCCACAGGATCGATCCAAGGGGATCGACCTGCTCTGATACCATGTCAAAATTAGAAGGAAGAAAGAGGAATGAACTAGCAGAAATGGGGATACAAATAGCAAACCCTAGAAGGGTTGTACTCGCTATAGAGCACCCCACTACAGGCTAGAACATAAGAATAATATTCTGACAGTATATTCGCGAACATTCACAAAATTTAGGGAAAATATGCCACGCGTAATCAACAAGGGTCTCGATAATATGTTTTGAAAAAAAAAAAAAAAAAAACGGGTACGGTGCCCGCAAAGGGTGTTTTCACGTGGTTGATATTACGTTTCACGGAATCAGTCACAATCAACGGGGAAAAAAAAAACAAGAGGCGACGAAATCGTCTTAGGGTTGCGAAGCGTTTACGCATTTGTAAACACCAAATATACTGTACATAATACTGTAGTATAACAGTTAGTGTGCTTTATCTTGTCAGGTTTTGAAAAATGACTTCTGCAGGCATCGACCTCAAGACTTTTCCACTAATCACGGAAGCTTAACCAACTGTACTAACAATACTATTCATCAGCCAATTGGCAAAATTTGTAAATAATATTTGTGACGAATCTGACACCTCTTTAGAGTTTGTTCACCCCTCTTCTTCTCCCTCGCTAGTTGAGCTTCCCTCAAGTTTGGCTCTACCTACTAGTTCGAGTTCCTACTAAGGTGAGAACTGTCGAGAGTAAAAGGAATTAAGTTGAAAGGTGGGGCCTAGGCTTAGGAGCCTAGGCCCGAACTTAGGTGTCGAGTAGGTTTCCCTAGGCGAGGTATCGAGTGAGTTGGAAGAGAGAAATTGGAGAATGAGGTGCTTCACTATAGTTTTGAAGTACATATAGCAAAGGAAACACATAAGGTGCACCACCAATACAAAGTTTAAATAACTACACTACTGCTAGAACTACATGCAGTTATAATAAATATAATTTTGACATCCCCCCGTAACTGCATGCAGGAATAGCTAAGTGCAGAGCACAACCTGCAGAGGTACACCAACGAACAATAAAACAAGCAACAGCAGGTACACCCCCTCCATCTCCTCACCCTCCCCCTTCCCCTCCCCCACACTGCTGCAGAAGCAGCAGAGAAAGGGGGAAGAGAGGAGAGGTGGAGGGACGGCTGCTTGTTGCCTCACACCCGCCACCCCGATACCACTCCCCCTGCTCCCCCACATCCTCACACCCTCCTCCCCCAGCGGCAGCTGCAGCGGTGGGACTGAAAGAAGGAGGAGGGGAAGGGAGAGAGGTGACGCCACACTCCAACACCCTCCACCCCCATACCCTCCTCCCCACGGCTGCAGGGAGGCAAAGGAAGAAGGGGGGTGGGAAGGAAGAAAGCCGCAGAGCGGCGAAGAGGTGTCGGTGCAGATGGGTCAGGGGCGGCTTCAGGGAGTGCAGGGGCGGAAAGAAGGCCCGTCGCGGGCCAGTGCCACGGGGCGCACGACGGGTAGAATAAAAGGGCCCGATCGTGTGCCTCGGGGCACACGACGAGCAGGGCACCATCGTGTGCCACGGGGCGCACGATGGGCAGTTGAAGGGCACCGTCACGTGCCACGGGGCGCGCGACGGGCAGGGAAGGAGTCACACGCCCGTGGGCGGGACAAGGTAAAAATAAAATCGTCACGCGCCCTAGGCGCGCGACCGGAAAATATTAGCAGCGGAAGTGTAAAGCGGGCCCACAGGCCAGGACGAACTCAGCTCTGATACCATGTCGAGAGTAAAAGGAATTAAGTTGAAAGGTGGGGCCTAGGCTTAGGAGCCTAGGCCCGAACTTAGGTGTCGAGTAGGTTTCCCTAGGCGAGGTATCGAGTGAGTTGGAAGAGAGAAATTGGAGAATGAGGTGCTTCACTATAGTTTTGAAGTACATATAGCAAAGGAAACACATAAGGTGCACCACCAATACAAAGTTTAAATAACTACACTACTGCTAGAACTACATGCAGTTATAATAAATATAATTTTGACAAGAACTTCTTTAACCCATCAAGTAGATTAAGTTACGCGATTACGAGCTAGTCTAATGTTGGCCTAAGGCATATTAGTCTAGGTCGTATTGGTAGCTTTTAAAGGATGAAAATCGTTAAAGCTTAGGTTGTAAACTTGCTGCAAAGATTTTAGCTTCAGGTTTTCCATAAGCCTGCATCTGTTTTTTCTGTTTTTCATCGACTAACATCTCCTAATCTCGTGTCTTAACTGTTTAGAAGGGATGCGGGTTGTTTAAGCTAAGGGTAGAGGCCCTTTGTCTAGACTTCATCGTTTTTCCTTGCCTTTCTATGGCCCTATTCTTTGTCTCTTACTGTCAGAGGTCCACTGGTGATCCCCTATTGATCCTAGGGAAGGGTTACAGGCATGTTGGCCTGGGGGGTTATGGGCGCACTGACCCGCTACTTAACAAGCCCTTTTATCCCAATGGTCTAGTGGTTGGGATTCTGACATGATGTCAGAGCGAAGGTCTTGGGTTCGAATCCCACTGTGTGCACTTCGGGCATCCCAGTGCGGGGGGGTGTCAGAGGTCCACTGGTGATCCCCTATTGATCCTAAGGAAGGGTTACAGGCATGTTGGCCTGGGGGGTTATGGGCGCACTGACCCGCTACTTAACAAGCCCTTTTATCCCAATGGTCTAGTGGTTGGGATTCTGACACTTACTGCATATCTAGCATCTATTTCTATTGTTCTTCATCGTTTCTGCCTTTCGTCTCTACGTCGTATGCATATTTTCACTTTTTGTTGTTCCTAGATCTAGAACCGTCATATCCTCCTATTTGACGCGAAATCGCTTTAGGCCTAATCTTTCTGTCGGTTTATTCGTTATCTTTCATAATCTCATTGCTTTTCTTGCTCGTATGGCGTCTCTCTCCTTGTCCAACTTTCTCGCTCGCCCCCCTCCGCCTTGTCCGCTCACCTCTTTCCTTTGTCCGCCTCAATTTGTATCTTCTTACTCAAGTTTTACTTCAACACTTCTTCCCTCTCTCGTTCGTTCACTCTCCCTCTCTCGTTCTCTCTCTCCCGTTCTCTCTCTCTCTCTCTCTCGTTCTCTCTCTCTCTCTCTCTCTCTCTCTCTCTCTCTCTCTCTCGTTCTCTCTCTCGTTCTCTCTCTCTTTCTCTCTCTCTCTTTCTCTCTCTCCCGTTCTCTCTCTCTCGTTCTCTCTCTCTTTCTCTCTCTCTCTTCTCTCTCTCCCGTTCTCTCTCTCTCGTTCTCTCTCTTTCGTTCTCTCTCTCTAGTTCTCGCTCTCTCGTTCTCGCTCACTCGTTCTCTCTCTCTCCCTCTTGTTCTCACTCTCTTTCGTTCTCTCTCACGTCATCTCTCTCTCGTTCTCTCTCTTTCATTCTCTCTCTCTCTCTCTCTCTCTCTCTCTCTCTCTCTCTCTCTCTCTCTCTCTCTCGTTCCCTCTCTCGTTCCCTTTGTCTCGTTCCCTCTCACTCGTACCCTCTCTCTCGTTCCCTGTCGCACGCTCCCTCTCTCTCGTTCCCCCCCCCTCTCTCTCCCTCGCTATAGGTAGCAGTAGATTAATATCTGGTTTATAAGTCGTGTGTTATTGATTCCAACTTTATGTACCGATGTTCAAGCGTGTATTTGCTGGTTGTTATGTGTTTCTTTTTTCGTTTTTTTTTCCTACATACTCTCATTATTGCTTCAGTCATTTCGTCGTTCTTTGTTGCATATTTTCTGTCTTTCTTTTCTGTGCCCCCATCCCTATTATCGTCTCCTGTTTTCATCTGTTATCTACTACAATGTCCCCCCTATTATATGCCTACTCATTTTCATACTTCCGTGGACTTTGTATATTAACTTTTGTTTTACTTCTTTACTTGGAACGTATCAGTTGCTTTATGAATTTATGCCTTCATTTGTATCGTGGCATTTCAACATCTAGATATTGGTTTACGACGTCGTTTAGGTCGTGTGCATTTCCTTGCTATCTGTGTTCAATAAGCCAGCTTGTGGAGTTGCTTTTCAAAGTTGGCATCAATATCTCCCTCCTTTCCCCCCCTCCCTTCTCTTTTCACCCTTTCTGTTTCTCCCTTTCCTCCCCCCCAAGGGTTTGGTGTACATTTCGGGAAGGCATGTTCAATTTTAGAAGTCGGAAGATAGCAGTTGTGGTGCTTGTTTGTATGGTATTGTATTGTATTGTATTGATGTTTGATTGTTTTTACAGTTTGTGCATTGAGCTTTTGTGTTTGCGTGAATCTGTGTGATCTTGTATATGCATTTGTATGTGTGTATGTGTGTGGTGTGGTTGTATGCATTCATTCATATCCATTGCAATAACAATGCATGTCTGTGATTTTTAAAAAGGAAGCTGAGGTCTATCATTTCACAAAAGGTTCATTGGCACACTTAGTGACTCGTGTGCGACCACTTCGAACTGGATTTGATAGAGTTGACTTCGTTTTTTTACTTCACAGATTGTGTTGTTTCATGTTGTAGTTGATTATTAAAAAACTAAGCTATTGACCTCCCCCCCATGCTAGGCAGGGGATGCGGTAGCTTAGCTTTTGGGAAATTAACTATCACGCATTTTTATCCATTTACCATCATGCACGCGTGCGTTTTTATATTCCACATTATACGTTATGCATACTAAAGCATTCTCCATGCATAAGCATCTATTCCACTTGTTTCATTACATTCATATAAGCATGCGTGTCGAATTCATGACTCAAGTGTCAGAACATTATAGCTTACTTATTTGTCTTGGCTATAGTGGGGTATCCCATACAGGGTACAACCCAATTAGGGTTTCCTATTTGTACTCACTTCGTTCATAGTCATTTCATTCTCGTTCTATTCCTCTCATGGTATCGAGCAGGTTCCCCTGTGGGAACTGTGCTTAGGGCCCACCACTACTTCGAACTTTTTTTTTTACCCGGAGTGCGCTCCGGGCTCTCTCTCTTACCTCTGTCGACCGGCCCTTAGCCGCCCGTGCGCCGCCCGTTCAGGCCTCACGCCGCCAGCGCGCCGCCCTAGACGCTAGCGCGCCGCCCGTCCCGGCTCCGTGCAGCCCGCGCGCCGCCCTTAGCAGCCCGCGCGCCGCCCTAAGCAGCCCGCGCGCCGCCCTAAGCAGCCCGCGCGCCGCTCGCCGCCCCAGGCCGCCCACGCGCCGTCCGCGCGCCGCCCTTAGCCGCCCGCGCGCCGCCCGCCAGGCCCCAGGCCACCCACGCTCCGCCCGCGCGCCGCCCTTAAACGCCCACATGCCGCCCGTGCGCCGCCCTTAGCCGCCCGAAGCGCAGCCCGTGAGCCGCCTGTGAGCCGCCCGTGAGCCGCCCGTGCGCCGCCCGTAGCCGCCCGAAGCGCCGCCCTTGAGCCGCCCGTGAACCGCCCGTGAGCCGCCTGTGCGCCGCCCGTGAACCGCCCGTCCCGGCCCCAAGCCACCCGTGAGCCGCCCACCCCGGTCCCGCTCCCAGCCGCCCTCGCGCCACGCTGTCCCGGCCCTTCGACGCCCGAGCCGCCCGTGCCACCCGCGTCACCCGAGACGCCCGAGCCGCCCGTGCCACCTGTGTCACCCGAGCCGCCCGAGCCGCCTACGCAGCTGAGGAGCCGAGCTGCCCGAGCCACCTTTGCCGCCCGAGCCGCCCGAGCCGCCTGTACCGCCGAGCGCCCGAGCCGCCCGAGCCGCCCGAGCCGCCCGAGCCGCCTGAGGAGCTGAGCTGCTGGTCCTGTGGGGCTGCTGTTGTTACTGGGCCGGCAGAGCTGCTATGTTACCGTATTGCTGTGCTGCTGAGCTGCCCGACCCGTCCTGTCTGGTGAGCACAGCTCCACTGCTACTGCGTACCCCTTCCCGCACTGCTTGCACTACTAGTCTGTCGTCATGGCTACCCCTAGTGTCCTAGCTTTTGACGGTGAGGGTCGCGCCATTGACTTTGAGGTCTGGGTCGACGACCTGCAGCTGTTCTTACAGTGCGATAGGGCAGACGGTCTTTCTCTCTTTGACCTCACCTCTGGCGCCGTCTCTGCCCCTGCTGCTGATGCTGACGCCACTGTTCGCTCACAGTGGGCCACGCGCGATGCTGCTGCACGTCTTACTGTGCGTCGCCACCTGCCTACCGCTGAGCGCGCGCACTTTAGCCAGTACAAGAGTGCCCAGACCTTGTACGACGCTGTAGTTGCGCGCTACTCCTCCCCTGCCACTGCTGCACTGAGTCGCCTCATGCTCCCCTTCCTCTTCCCTGACCTTGCCGCCTTTCCCACTGTCGCTGATCTCATTACGCACCTCCGCACTAGTGACACTCGCTACCGCGCTGCGCTTCCTGCTGACTTCTGCGCCAAGAACCCCCCCCCCATGTACATCACTCTCTACTTTTTAGTCACTCGCCTCCCTGACTCCCTTCGTGTAGTCCGGGACCACTTCCTCGCGGTCTGTCCCACCACCCTCACAGTCGACAGCCTCGAGAAGGCCCTCCTAGCGGCGGAGAAGAGCATAGTCGCTGTAGGAGCCTCTCGAGGTGACCCCCGCGCCCCCATTTTTTAGGGGTGTTCTCCTTCCCCTCTCCTGCCCTCTGTTGCCTCTGCCGCTGCGGCCGACCTCGTTGGTCTTGAATCAGTCGGCGCGGCGTCTGCCCCTAGCGGGATGTGGAGAATAGAGCGAGAATGAATGAACTATGAGTGAAGTGAGTACAAATAGCAAAACCCTAATTGGGTTGTACCCCCTATGGTATACCCCACTGTAGCCTACACAACAGCATAAGCTACATATATGTTCTGACACACCCCCATAGGCAAAGTGGGGGAGAAAAAGGGGTCACAAGACCAGTCAAGCAAAGCAAAGCAAAGCTCAGGGTGGATCACAAAGTCACCACACAGTCCGAGCACAAGAGCAAGGCCACAAGGCCAGTTCACATGCAGGAGTACACACATATATATATAAAGCTAGACAAGCAAGAGCAGGTATATATATGTGACAGTACAAGTAAAGTCAAGAGGAGAGCAAGTGAGGCAAGACAGGCACAAGACCCAGCTAGGTGCAGAAGCGCTGATGGTCACAAGGTGCGAGTGCCTTGGTGAACACATCAGCAGTGTTGGCCTCAGAGGCCACGTACGCAAGCCGCAACTGTCCACGCTGCTGTAGCTCACGAGCAAGGAAGTAGCGAAGAGCAATGTGCTTCGTTCTGTGCTCCAGACGCTGCTCTCGACACAAGGCCAGCATGGCCTTTGTCACCGCATATGCAAGGGATGCATATGCAATAACAGTAGAGTGCGGTGCTGTGAAGCAGTATAGCAAATAGCTAAGAATGCATTGAGGTAGATAGATAAGAAGTAGTGTAGGAGGTGTAGCCAGTAGCGAAGTGTCGGTTGCAAAGGGGTGCAAAAAGGGGGAAATATGTGGGAGCGGTTGGGATGAAGGGGGAAAGGCACCGAAGGGCGAAATGTGGGATTCGAACAAATCCCAACCTCGAGCCGCACATTGGAAATGTGCAAGCCGAGGTTGGGTAAGGTCACCCACGCCCACTCACTCGATGCCTATTGTTCGGTATTCTTTCATACTAGTGCAGAGCGGCTATCCTAGCTACTACACGCGGTGGCACAGCACTAAGAAGGAACCGGTGCGGTGGGGGAGTGATTACGTACATACCGAACAATAGGCATCGAGTCGCAGGCATGGATAAATATGAGCTGCGTTGGGATAGGGTGTTTAGTCGCCGGGAGGAGGAACGAGCACGAGGTGAGCCGTCACGCGAGCGCGGGCGATCTCTGGAGCGCTCGCCGCGAAGGCCGGCATTTCGCGCAGATAGAGTCCCCGTCGCTGGGGATCGACGGGCGGAAGGGAGGCCTAGCGTGGCAGCGGGTGGAGAAGGAGACGCCGCAAGCGCGGACGGCGACGTGTGGCGAAGAGGGCATGATCGCGGAGATGGATACGGGAGCGGAGACCGGCGCGCTGTGGGAGTGTTCCGCTCGCCGGAAGAGCACGGGCGCCGCCGTGATGAGAGGGGCCGTTGGCCGGGCGTCGAGCGATTCGACGCCAACCGAGGAGGGGAGGCCGCAGAAGAGGAAGAGGCAGAGGAGGACGCAGCGAACCTGGAACGGGCGGTCGAAGACGCCGACGGAGAAGATGACGGCGAGGAACCCGCGGCTAGGATCGGAAACGCCGAGCCGGAAGGGGCGTACGTTGCCGGGGGCGCAAGCCAGGCAGGGGCAGAAGGATCGCGGTCGGGACGGTCGGAATCACGCGACCACGACGCAAGCCGCCAGGAGGAGCATTACGCGGAGAGGTCACATCAGCAGGAGCGGCGGGACTGGGGCGTGCATGCCGGCGCTGTGGGGACGCAAGGAGAACGCGGCAAAAGGGAGGAAGAGGGACCGCGCGCGTCAGGGGAAGGATCGCGGCGCCGGGAGCGGCCTTCTGTTGACCCCCGCGCACTCGACTGGCGCCAGGCTCAAGGGGGCCGGGGCGAAGACGGCGAACGATCGCCGGACAGGCAGCTGATGCATAAGGGAGGATGGGAGGGCGAGCCACGCGCAGCCAGCCACCACTGGCGGCGGGAAGAAGGACGCGAGGAGGGGCCCAGCTCATCAGAGAGGCGCGGCCAGCGGCAAGAAGGGCGCGGCGGGGAGGCACGGACGTCAGGCCCGCAAGCGCAATGGGAAAGGAGGGTGAGCAGCGGGTTCCGCTCGCCTCTCGCCCGGCAGCAGCGGGGAAGAGAAGGCGGCGGAGATAGGCGCTCGCCCGGAGATCGTCGGCAGCAAGGAAGGGGAGAAGCATGGGAACCGTCGCCAGAGAAGCAGCGGCAGCGAGAGACGAGCACGGCGAGATGGAGAGAGACACGAGTCTCGCCGGCACGAACGCGAGGGCGTGCGTGGGAGGAGAGGGGCCCGAGAGAAAGGCACGGTGACTCGGGCTGGAATCGGCGGGAGAGCAGAGCTGGAGGGGGGAGCTTAGCATATGGCGCTGAGCGAGCCCGAGAGGCCAGGGAAGGCATGGAGAGGGCCAAGGAGAGAAGGATTGGGGAAGAGCGGCTGGAAGGGGCCAGGGAATCGCGGGGAGAAGGGTGGGGAAGTACAGCCAGCGCAACGCGGGTGGAAGTGCCGGCGAGGTTCTCGGGGGACCAAAGGGTGGGGCCGGCCCTCAAGAATTACTTGATGCAGGTGGGGAACGTGAGATACCGCTGTGACAGGCAAGGCATGGACCCAATAGACTTCTTCTTGAGCCTGCCCAACACTCTGGAGGGAGAGGCGGAGACCCTGTACCGCATGAGGATGGACGAGCTGCTGTGGAGGGCAGGGAGGTACGGGGAGGATCCCACCGAGGCATTTCTGGAGCGGCTTCAGCGTCAATTCCCGGGACACACGGCGGAGCGCGTGAGGGAGTTTCAGGAGTTCAGGAGGGGACGGCCAGAATCCCTACTGACCTACTACAACCGACTGATAAACTTGGCGGAGGATGTGAAATGTTCGGACAGCAGCCTCCTCATCAGTAAGTTTCTTGGAGGCCTGGACGAAACACTGGGGGGAGGACTGAGGATGAAGGTGTACGAGTTAGGGGCGGATGCGGCACTAGAGGAGGTGTTTGACCTGGCGGAAAGGGTGGAGCTGGCACAAAGGAGGTATGAGGTCTACCTGCCGAGGCCGACAGAGAAGAGCCGCAGACCGACATGGGCGGCGGCTATGATACCAGAGGAGCGGGGGAGGGTGGACCCACACGGGGAAGAGAGAGCCGACGCGCGCACCTGCTACCGGTGTGGACAGATGGGGCACCTCCGCAGAGAGTGCAAAAACTGTGATGGATGTGGGAAGCCCGGGCACCGGAAACGAGAATGTCCGGATGCGGCGAAGTGTGAAATCTGCGGGAAGAAGGGGCACGAGGCCAAAGAGTGTTACCAGCGGGAGGGAGGGACAAGGAGGAAACCAGAGGAGCTGCAGCGGCAGATCAGCAGGCTGCAGTCTCAACTGCAGGCCATGGGGTCAGGGTGGGGAGCGGAGGCGGGGATGTACGCCAGGGACGAGGAGGGAGAAGGGGTGGAGCCGGACGTGCAGTGTGCCCTCATGGCCTGGAGAGGCAGGGAACAGGTGGGGCTGCGTAGCGGGGGGAAGGATGGCAGGCAGGAGCATAGCCGGAAGCCACGTGAGCAGGGGTCCAGGCCAGACGCGCCAGGAGGAGAGAAGACCCCAGCCCGCCACCCGCAGGAAAGACTCGCGTGCCAGACCTCGGTGCTGCTCGTGGAAGCAGGAGCGGTGGAAGTGGGGGGGGTGAAGGAAAAAACGGCGATCATTGACACAGGAGCACAGAGCGTGATGCTGGGTAAGGGGATGGCCGAACGGTTGGGGCTGATGGCCCCTGAGAGGCACGTGGCGAAGGGGATGTTAGTCATGACAGCAGAGGGAGGGGAACCAAAGTGGATGCCGTGCACCCGGACCCCCATAGAGTTGACACTGCTGCCAGGAGGGGAGCATGAAACAAGGATCAGGATGAAGTGCGGAATCTCGGAGTCCGAGGACTTTGATCTGCTGATGGGGACGGAATTGGTGTTCGCTGTAGGCATGAGCATATGTACCTGGATGGAGAAGGTGGAGTTCCGAACGAGATACTGGAAGAAGGAGGGACCATTGGGGCAGCTGCCAGTGCAATTTGTAAGGGTGGAGCCGAAGCGGGCCTATCAGGTCGGAGCAGGAGGGGCACAAAAGGGGCAGAGAGGAGCAGCAGAGACCAGGGAGGGGCCCAGGATGAAACTAATGGACAAGCCGGGGCAGTATAGCGATTGGCAGCAGCCCATCCGGCTAGTAGAGTTGTTCGGAGGAATCGGGGCAGGGCTGGCGGCAGCAGTGAGGAGTGGGATTGCGGTGCAGCAGTGGGTCTATGTGGAACTGGCACCACAGGTGAGAAGGATGGCTGAGCATCACGCGCGGAAGCTGAGAGCTGAGTTCCCGGATCTCCTGAGTGAGAAAGTAATTCAGGAAGCCATGAGCAGTACGGTGCACGATGTGAGTCAGATCACAGAGGAGCAGGTGGCCAGCTGGGGGCAGGTGGACCTGCTGGTGGCAGGATGGGAGTGTCAAGGGGTGTCATGGGCGGGAAAAGGGAAGGGAGGGGAGGACCCGAGGACGAAGCTGATGGACAACCTGTTCGACATCCTGGAGTGGCTGCAGGAGAGGCAGGGCAGAGTGGCCTACTTGCTGGAGAACCTGGATCTAGAAGGGGATTGTAGAGAGCCGATTCGGCTGGTGAGGGAGAGGATTGGCCGGCACGTGGGAAAAGGGATGAGCTGTGATGCAGCCAGGGCAGGGTCGTACGCTCACCGCCTCAAGATGTACTGGCAAAACGTGGTTCCTGTGCTGGATCTGCAGGAGGAAGCAGAGGGGATGAGGAGGGCTACAGGGAGGAGGGTGGTGGACATCCTGGAGCCGGGACGGACTCCCGCGCCAGTTTGTCAAAGAAGTTACAGCAGGCACTACCCGTGCAACCAGGTGGGGCAGGACAGGAGGGCTCTGCCCACCTTGGTTGCTTTTGCAGAGGCAGCAGGCTACAGGTGGGAAAAGGGGGAGCCCGGACCCGGGCTGATATATGACCACAAGCGGGGACGGTGGGAGGAACCGACGGCATTAGAGAGGGAGCTGGCTATGGGATATGGAGAAAACGTGACGGCAGCACCAGGGGTGAGCGAGGAAGACAGGAGGAGGGCAATGGGGAATGCCATGGATGGCTACATGATGAGGTGGCTGGTGCAGAGGATGTGGCGAGAGATGGTCTTGGGTGGGGGGCAAGAGGCAGATAAGGGGGCGGCAGCAGCAGCCCCACAAGGAGCATGGACCTGCCAGGAGGAGGAGGGAGAGAGTGGACAGTGGGGGAAGCGATGAGTGAAGAGGGAAGAGAAGCTATGCGGGGACTGCTGGCCAAGCACAGGAAGTGCTTTGCCTTCACACTGCAAGAACTGGGAAGGTGCAAAATGAAGGAGATGGAGCTGAAACTGAGCAGCACGGAGCCGGTGTTCCAACGGCGTAGGAAGATGCCGCACGGAGATGAAGAGATATGCAAGGAGAAGATTAAGGAGCTGTTGGCGGCCGGACTGATCCGGCGCTCAGAATCAGAATACGCCACACCAACAGTGGTGGCAGCGAGGAAGGACTTAACAGGAGAGATCCTGAGCAGGAGGATGTGCGGAGATTACCGAGCGCTCAACAAGATTACCGTGGCGGACAGGTACCCAATGCCGATGGCGGAAGAGATATTTGACAAGTTAGCAGAGGGGGTGTTCTTCACGACGCTGGACCTGCGGCAGGGGTTCAATCAGATAAAAATCAGGGAGGAGGACGTTAGGAAGACGGCATTTCACGGGCCGGATGGGCTGTACGAGTGGCTTTACATGCCATTCGGGCTGAGGAACGCATCAGCAGTGTTTCAGAGAGTCATGGATGCAGTGCTGAGGGACGTAGAATGTGCAGCGTGCTACATAGATGACGTGGTGATCTTCAGCACCTCCGAACAGCAGCACCTGCAAGATGTGGAGAAGACACTGGCAGCAATAGAAGCAGCGGGACTCACGTGTCACCCGAAGAAGTGTAGGTGGGGTGAGCAGACCGTTCAGTATCTGGGCTACGAGGTGAAGGGGGGGCAGATCGGGATCCAGCAAGCAAAGGTGGAGGTGCTGGATAGGCTGCGAGAATCAAAGGACAAGACAGGGCTGAGAGCGGTGTTGGGGTTTCTGAGTTACTACCGGCGATTTGTGCCCAACTTCAGCAGGCGGGCAGCGGTGTTGAACGGACTGTTAAGGGAGGACAGGACATGGGAGTGGGGGGAAGCGCAGAAGGGGGCATTGCAGGACCTGATGGCGGCGGTGAAAACGGCAACCGTCTTGCAGCTGCCAGCAGCGGACCAACCCTTCACCCTCTACACCGACTGGAGCAGCCAAGGGATGGGCGGGATACTCTGCCAGGAGGTGGAAGGGGATGAGAAGGTGGTGGCCTACGCGAGTAGGAGCTGCAACTCGGCGGAGGCACAGTACAGCTCGTACACAGGGGAGGGACTAGCGGCAGTATGGGCTGTGGGGCACTTCAGGGTCTACTTGCAGGGGCGGGAGTTCACCCTGGTGACGGACCACCAGCCACTGACATGGCTGATGACGACACCAGGGTTAACAGGCAGGAATGCACGATGGGCAATGAAGCTGCAGGAGTATGACTTCAAAATCAAGCACAGGCCAGGAAAAACCTTGCAGCATGTGGACGGCCTCTCCCGTAACCCCCCACCGCTAGAGCCAGCAGTGACCCTTGCGCTGCTGGCCAGACAGGTGGAGCTGAGCGGGGCCAGGAGAAGCAAGGGGCCGGCTGATATCTGGGAGGATGAGCAGGCTGTGAGATGGGTGAAGGGAGAGACAGGGGCAGACGAGGAGATGAGCGAGAGGGTGAGAGCAAGGGGGCACCACTACAGGTGGTACCAACAGCAGTTGCAGATACAGACCGAGGGTGGGTGGAAGCTGGTGCCGGCCCCAGGTGACAGGGAAGCAGTGATAAAGGAGGTGCACTCAAGGCTGGGGCACTTCGGGCATGAGAGGACAGTGCAGTTGCTGAAGACGGGCTGGTGGTGGGAGGGAATGCGCAGGCAGGTGCAGAAGTGGGTGGAGGGATGTGAGGCCTGCCAAAGGAGCCGAGCAAACCTGACCCAAGCCAAGGCCGAGCTGCAGTCCCTGCCCATCCGTGGGTTAGGCTTCAGATGGTCCTTGGACCTGGCGGGGGAACTGCCGCTGAGCCGGGGGGGGAAACGGTACATAGTGCTCATGGTGGAGCACGTGAGCAAGTGGCTGGAGGTGAGGGCTATCCCTAGCAAGAGCTCAAGACATGTGGCAGCAGCATTCAAGGAGCAAGTAATATGCAGATTTGGGGCGTGTGCAGAGGTGCTCACCGATCAAGGCACAGAGTTTCAAGGGGAGTTCAGGGAGCTGTTAGAGGAAGCGGGAATCACCCACAGGCGCACCTCTCGCTATCACCCACAGAGTGATGGGCTGACCGAGCGCCTAGTGCAGACACTGAAGCGAGGGCTACGGGCATATGGGGAGAAGAGGAAGCGGGAATGGGACAATGAGCTACACTGGATTGCGGCAGGATATAGGTTTGGGAAGCAGGCAGCCCTGAGAGACCATTCACCCTACAGCCTTCTGTTTGGTTGTGAGCCGGTGCTACCTGTGGGGGCACCACGGGTCCTCACGGACACAGTGACAGCAGGCACCATAGACAACTGGGTGGCCTTGTCAGAGGCCAGAGCAAGGTACCTCCGAGTGATCATGCCAGCAGCGCTAGAAAACCTACATACGGCACAGCTGAGAGACGCCAGATGTTATGAGCAACGCCAGCAGCAGGGGATGTTGGGAAGGAGAGAGAAAAAGGGAGCAAGTGAGGGGCAGGAGGTGTACCTGAAAAGGGCAAAACAGGACACGCTGGACGTCGGGGTGGGGACCGAGAGGTGGAGGGTGAAGGAAGTTCGGCCCTCGGGTATTCTCGTGCTGGAGAACGAAAAGGGGGCACAGCTGAAGAAGCACCAGACCAACACGGCCCTGGTGAGGGGGAGCAAGCCTCAACAGGCTGGTCCTGTGACACGAGCTCGAGCTACCCAAGCACGGGCACAGGAGGGGGCAGTGAGTGACTGAGGCAAGGCAGCACAGAGCAGGGAGGGTTGAAGAAGAACAACAGGAAGAAGAGCAAGTACTGATGAGGGTCACACACTCCGACAGCTGTCACCGCATATGCAAGGGATGCATATGCAATAACAGTAGAGTGCGGTGCTGTGAAGCAGTATAGCAAATAGCTAAGAATGCATTGAGGTAGATAGGTAAGAAGTAGTGTAGGAGGTGTAGCCAGTAGCGAAGTGTCGCTTGCAAAGGGGTGCAAAAAGGGGGAAATATGTGGGAGCGGTTGGGATGAAGGGGGAAAGGCACCGAAGGGCGAAATGTGGGATTCGAACAAATCCCAACCTCGAGCCGCACATTGGAAATGTGCAAGCCGAGGTTGGGTAAGGTCACCCACGCCCACTCACTCGATGCCTATTGTTCGGTATTCTTTCATACTAGTGCAGAGCGGCTATCCTAGCTACTACACGCGGTGGCACAGCACTAAGAAGGAACTGGTGCGGTGGGGGAGTGATTACGTACATGTGAGTGACTGAGGCAAGGCAGCACAGAGCAGGGAGGGTTGAAGAAGAACAACAGGAAGAAGAGCAAGTACTGATGAGGGTCACACACTCCGACACCTTGTTGTCTACGTACAGCACTGGAGGAGAACGAGGCGGCTCTCCAAGGTCAGTCAGCAGGTAGGTGAGCCAGCGAAGCTCCTGTGCAGCCTTGGCCCCTGCGTAGATCTCAGCCTCACAACTCGAGCTGAGAACCGAAGACGAGCGAGTAGCCCGCCACGAGACAGAGCCGGAGCCAAGGCTGAAGGTGTAACCCTGTGACGACCGCTGCGTAGCCTGGTCGTCAGCCCAAGAAGCGTCCGCGTGACCTGTAAGTACCACTGGACTCCGCCCTCCAAGCACTAGCCCCATGCCCAACGTACTGCACAGGTAGCGCAATACCCTCTTCGCTGCAGCCATGTGCTCTGGTCGGTGTCTCCCAAGAGCAACATAGCGTGCAAGAATGCTCAGAGGGTATGCAAGGTCAGGTCGTGTGCAGGTCATCAGGTACATGAGGCAGCCAACAAGCTCTGGGTACGGGCCACTCGACTCTACGGACTCATCCGAAGGCAGAGCTGAGAGCGAGTGGCTAGTAGACAGAGGAGTGGCCTGAGGCGAGGAGTACGTGAAGCCGAAGCGCTGAAGGACCTGCTGCACCATGTGTGACTGAGTCAAGGTAATGGTGCGGCGTGCTCTGTCCCGAGTGATCTGCAAGCCAAGGTAGCTGCGCAGTTCACCCAGGTCTGTGCACGTGTGTCTCTTCAGCAGCTCGGACTTCACGTAGGCGAGTCCAGCAGTGTCCGCTGTGGCAAAGACCAAGTCGTCGACGTACACGAGGATGTAGAACGGTGGCAGTGAAGTGTCGGTGCGCACAAACAACGACGGGTCAGCAGTAGAAGGAGCGAACCCAAGGGCCGCAAGTGTAGTCCTCAGTGTGTCGTGCCACTCACGTGGTGCCTGGCGGAGACCGTAGACTGGCCGTCGGAGGCTCCACTGGGTGCCAGGAGGGAAAGTCCCAGTGAAGCCAGGTGGACGGCGCAGCCAGATCTCCTCGTGCAGGCTCCCCTGCAAGAACGCAGTACTGAAGTCGAGAGAGTGAAGCTCGTAGTCGCGCTGAGCGGCTATGTGCAGCAGCACCCAAAGAGTGGTCATCTTCGGGGTGGGAGAGAAGGTCTGAAAGTAGTCAACTCCCTGCCGCTGGCTGAAGCCACGAGCGACGTACCGCGCCTTGAAGACAGGTGGAGAGCCCGGCGGCCGCTTCACCCTGAAGATCCACATGCCACTGACGATGTTCGCCCCAGGAGGGGGAACCGCATCAACGTAGGTGCCTGTGGACTTCCTGGAAGCCATCTCTGCATCCATAGCTGCCTGCCACTGAGAGGAGTAGGGACCCTCTACGGCCTCCGCGTAAGAGCGCGGAGTCGGGATGTCTAGTGCATCCGGGTCTCCCTCAGGAGCAAGCAGTACAGACGCGAGATGAGGTGAAGCAGCAGCCAGACACTGGAATTCCTCCTGCCTGTCCTCTAGGACGTCCGTGCCAAGAGCACATTCACCCCCGACGGACAGAGGACAGACAGACGCAGACTCAGCAACAAGACTAGCAGCGTAGTCTAGACGACAGCGAGCAGCAAAGTCAACGAGCTCAGCGACAAGAGCAGACGCAGCAGCGGACTCAAAAGAGGGGTCAGTGACGACAGTAGCAAGCAGACGCGTGACAGTAGGACTGGCAGCACAAAGGGAGTCCGACTCTGGGTCGGTAAGCACAGGAAGGGAGGACTCAGGAGGAGAAGGCAAAAGGGCACGCAAAGGAGCAGTGGACGGACGCAGAGATATCCGGTGCGTGCCAGGGACAGGAGGAGGACGCGGACGCGAACCACGACCACTAGCGCGGGCAGCACGAACAGGCAACGCGGGACGAGACGCAGGCTCACGACGCTCAGCAAGACCTCTAGTAGGACCAGTGTAAGGAGAGGGAGCAGGCAGTGGGGAGGTAGGCTCCAACAGTGACTGCGACTGGACAGGCTGTGGACACTCCACCGGAGGAGAAAGACCAAGAACCTGCTGCAGAAGCGGAACGAAGTACGGTCGAGGCCGCGCGGCAGCTCCAGACTCAGCAGGGACAGCACCAGCACCCTCAGCGACAGCACCAGCGCCACCAACACCTCCAGCGGCAGGACCTCCAGCAGCACCAGCAGCAGAACCACCGTCAGGACAGACAGCAGCAGACTCAGCACCAACGCCCTCAGCAGCCCCAGCTCCAGTAGGACCCGCAAGCGTAGCACCTCCGGGACCGGCGGCACCAGTACCCTCGACGGTCGAAGAAGCTCCAGCTCCAGCAGTACGCCTCCAGCGGCGAGCAAACCACTCGCGCAGCTCCTGTGGAGAGAGGGGCTCCCGCCGAGACGCAGCACCAGGAGAAACCCCAGGCTCAGCGGCTCCAGACGTAGCACCCCCAGGCTCAGCAGCCCCAGACTCAGCACCCCCAGGCTCAGCAGCTCCAGACTCAGCACCCCCACGCTCACCAGCTCCAGCTCCAGTAGGACCCGCAGGCCCAGCAGCTCCGGGACCGGCAGCACCAGCACCCTCAGCAGTCAAAGGAGCTCCAGCTCCAGCAGCACGCCTCCAGCGGCGAGCAAACCACTCGCGCAGCTCCTGTGGAGAGAGCGGCTCCCGCCGAGACGGAGAAACCGGAGGGCCCCCAGGTCCAGCAGTCGCAGGCTCCGCACCTCCAGGCTCAGCACCCTGAGGCTTAGCAGCTCCTGACGTAGCACCTCCCGGCTCAGCACCCCCAGCAGCAGCACCCCCAAGCTCAGCACCCCCCGGCCTCGCACCCCCAGACTCTGCACCCGCAGCAGGACCAGACTCAGCGGCAACCTCGACTGGCTCGACTGTGTCTACCTGGGACACACCTGAAGGGGCAGGAACCTAAGGGGGGAGGGGGTCTACCGGGGGGGGAACTGGCACCAGGAAGTCCGGTGGGGGGGGGAGGGAAGGAGTACGGTAGGGGAAGAGGCGGTAGAAGGGGACTGACTCGTCGAACGTGACGTCCTGGGAGGACAGAACACGACGAGAGGAGGGGTGGTAGAACTGCCACCCTGGAGCGTCAGGGGGGAAGCCAAGGAAGACACAGGGAGCAGCACGGGGGGACAGCTTGTCCGCAGACAAGTCGCGGACAAACGCCCGAGATCCCCAGACACGGAACGCAGACGCATCGCCGACCTTCCCCGTCCACAGTAACACTGGGGACATATCGGGCCGAGAGACCCTGGGGTGAAGGTTGAGCTGATGCGCCGCGTAGCGAACCGCAAACGGCCACAGAAAATGGGGGGCAGCCGCATGCATCATGGACGTACGAGCGACATCCATGACCATGCCAATGCGGCGCTCAGCAATCCCATTTTGTTGTGGAGAGTCCGGAAGCGTAAAGGTCTGGCGGATCCCCTGTGCACGACAGTAGTCTCGCAGAAGGCGAGAGGAGAACTCCCCACCTCGGTCAGAATGCAGACGCAGAACAGGAAAGTCCGAGCCGAAGCTCCTCCTGAGCTGGAGACGAGCCTCGCGGATCCAGTCGATCAGCACCTCAGTGACAGCACCCTTGCTGCGCAAGGGGAAGACTGTGGTGTAACGCGAGTAGTCGTCAACCACCAACAGGAAGTAGCGCTCGTGACCCTGCCCACGGACGGGGGCCGGGCCCCACACGTCCATGTGAAGTGTCTGCAGAGGAGCCTCTGTCGGGGGAAACTGGGAGTAGTGAGGAGCAGCCCTGAGGCGCCCCTCGACACAGGGGACACAGGAAGGTCCTGGTCCCGAAGGAAGGGGAGGGAGAGACTGGGGAAGACCAGAGACAAGGACACGGGAAGCCATGCCCCAAAGACGGGGCAAGGAGGGGTGGCCAAGACGGTGGTGCCACAGGAGAGTCTCGTGAGACAAGAGGCGACACGAGCAGGGGGCAGACTCAGGACCAGACCTGGACGCAGCAGCAAACACCTGACCTGACGCTGCTACCTGATCGGACGCAGGGACAGGAGGAGACTCAGTGGTCAGGGTGTAGAGGCTCGACCCCGGCCGACGCGAGAACGTGGCCAGGTGCCGGCCTGTGCGTGCGTCCGTGCAGTGGGTCACCCGCTGACTCGCAGGAGTGAACTGGTGAACCCCCGCATCCTACAGGTCTGCACCACTCACCAAGTTCGTCGAGAACGAGGGGAGGTACAGGCCAGACAGGGTGCCCGAGGGGGCAGCCGGACACGGGAGGACAGTGGAAAAGTGAGCGAGGACAGGACCCCCAGAGGGGTCAGCCAGGGAGACTGCAACAGGCCGATAAAGCGGCGTGAGTGTGGTGCGGTACCGAAAGAAGGAGCGAGAAGCCCCAGAGTCAAGTGTAAAGGTGAGGGAGGCCGAAGCCAACGTGGTACCTGAGAGCGCAGCCTCACCCGCACCTGAGGAAGCAGACTCACTGGCACCTAGAGCAGCAGCCGCACTTGTACCTGGAGCAGGAGACTCACTAGTACCCAGAGCAGCTGCAGCCTCACCAGTAGCTAGAGCAGCAGGTCCTATACCCGGGTCAGGCGGTACGCACAGGTGACCGGCACGGTCAGCACTAGTAGGCAATGCATACATGGCAGTGAGAATAGCATCATAGTCAAGAGCAAATATATCTACCCTCTGCCTAAGCAACTCCACCCAGTCGGGGAGCTCAGCCTCGTCGCCAAACACGGTACGCCAGGCGTCGCTCAGACGGGCGAAGCAGCGGGACTGTGTATGACTAGGTGTCCCACAAGGCTGACCAGTCCGAGCACCAGTGAGAATCACGTAAGAGCAGCGAACAGAACTGAGAGACCCTCCACTCTGAGCGTACCACTCACGAAGCTGCTGAGGCGTGAGAGACGCACGGGGGGGTCGCGGGAGCTGCATCTGGCCGCCACCAGTAGTAGAAGCAGCAGGAGTGGTAGCAGTAGTAGCGCCACCACCCCTACAGCCCCAACCAGCGTACCACTCACGCAGCTGCTGGGGCGTGAGGGACTCACGCAGACGTCGATGGGGCCGCATCTGGCTCCACGAGTAGAGGCAGGAGCAGGAGTAGCAGCAGTAAGGCAGGCAGCCAGGCAAGCCAAAAAGGGAGGCAGGCAGGCAAGCAGGCGACGCGCAGCGTGCTAGCAGGGCAGGGGCTCACCAGTGGTGGGTAGAGTAGGCTCGGCGACTCAGAGGCTCGGCAGCACGGCGGCTCTGCGGCTCGGGTGACTCGGGCGGCTCGGCGGCAGGGCGGCTCGGCAGCAACTGCAGCTCGGCAGCTCGGCGACCCGGCGGCGCGGCTGTAGGGCGGCTCGGCTGCTGGGAGGCACGGGTATAAAGCGGCTCGGCGGCGAGGCGGCTCGGCTGCAGGGCGGCTCGAGACGAAGGAGGAGGAGAAGTAGGGGAGACCACACATCTGCCACCCCTCAGCTGGCAGCAAGCGGCCCCCTCAGGTCGCCTCGACAGGCGACGGGAAAAGGGGGGGGGGGGGGGGGGGGGGGGGGGGGAGGCGGCTCGGGCGGCTCGGGCGGCTCAGGCGGCTCGGGCAGCTCGGGCAGTCAGCGGCACAGGCGGCTCGGGCGGCTCGGCTCCTCAGCTGCGCAGACGGCTCAGGCGGCTCAGGCTGCACGGCGGCTAACGAGCGGCGTGGGGGGGGCAGGACGGCGGCGTGCAGCAGGGACGGGCGGCGCACGGGCGGTGTGAGGCCGGGACGGGCGCGCGCGGGCGGCTAGGGGCCGGGACGGGCGCGCGCGGGTGGCTAGGGGCCGGGACGGGCGGCGCGCGGGCGGCTAGGGGCCTGAACAGGCGGCGCGCGAGCGGCTAGGGGCCGGGACGGGCGGCGCGCGGGCGGGTAGGGGCCTGAACGGGCGGCACGCGAGCGGCTAGGGGCCGGGACGGGCGGCGCGAGGGCGGCTAGGGGCCTGAACGAACGGCGCGCGAGCGGCTAGGGGCCGGGACAGGCGGCGCGCGGGCGGCTAGGGGCCTGAACAGGCGGCGCGCGAGCGGCTAGGGGCCGGGACGGGCGGCGCGAGGGCGGCTAGGGGCCTGAACGAACGGCGCGCGAGCAGCTAGGGGCCGGGACAGGCGGCGCGCGGGCGGCTAGGGGCCTGAACGGGCGGCGCGCGAGCGGCTAGGGGCCGGGACGGGCGGCGCGCGGGCGGCTAAGGGCCGGGACAGGCGGCGCGCGGGCGGCTAGGGGCCGGGACAGGCGGCGCGCGGGCGGCTAGGGGCCTGCAGGGCAGGCCGAAAAAGTGAGAGCGAGGGCCCGGAGCGCGCACCGGGCAGAAAAAAAAAAGTTTAAAACGTGGTGGGCCCTAAGCACAGTTCCCACGGGGGAACCTGCTCGATACCATGTGGAGAATAGAGCGAGAATGAATGAACTATGAGTGAAGTGAGTACAAATAGCAAAACCCTAATTGGGTTGTACCCCCTATGGTATACCCCACTGTAGCCTACACAACAGCATAAGCTACATATATGTTCTGACACGGGAGACGCCGCTCTGGCAAGGGCAAGGGGGGCAAGGGAGCGGGTGGGGCCAGCGAGGGCGGTGGAGGTGGAGGTGGAGGCGGCGGAGGGAGTGGGGGTGGCGGTGGAGGGGGTGGCAAGGGGTAGGGGTGCTAGTGGCGGCAGTGGAGGCGGGGGTAGCGGCAGCGGTGGTGGTGGGAGCGGAGGTGGCGGAGGCGGCGGCGGTGGAGGCGGAGGCGGAGGCGGTGGAGGCGGAGGCGGGGGTGGCGGTGGTGGAGGTGGTCGGAGTGGCACTTCGCAGCGGAGCAGCACTGGGGGTGGTCAGCGCCAGCAGCAGCAGCAGCCTTCTCGCGACATCCCCACCCCTCAGCAGCTCCGTGAGTGGTACACGCAGCGTCAGCGTGGTGGGGGTTTTGGTCCCTGCACCTACGTTCTTCGCACTGGCGACCGTGCTGGAGAGCAGTGTGGGGGTACCCACACCGCCCAGGGCTGCTTTGGCCGCGTGACGGACGCTTGGCGCCAGCAGTTCCCGGAGGCCGCGGAGATCCCCCGCTGGGGAGAGCTGTCTAGGGCTGGTGTAGCTATCTTTGATCTTGACTTTGATGCTATCCTTGCTGCCATGTATGCTGTGACCATTAGTGATGAGGGTGACTGTTACCGGTGTTTCCCGCCCGACCCGGGCATTAGTACTGCTGCTCTAGGTGCTAGCGAGGCTTCTGCTCTAGGTGCCAGTGCGTCTGTGTTCTCAAGTACTGGTGAGGCTGCTCTCTCAGGTACTGGTGATGCTGCTCTCTCAGGTACTCCTGAGTCTGCGCTCTCAGGTACTGCTTCGGCTTCGGCCTCCCACACCTTCACCCTCGACGCTGGAGCGTCTCGCTCCTTCTTTCGGGACCGCACCACCCTCACGCCGCTTAGTCGGCCGGTTGCGGTGTCCCTGGCTGACCCCTCTGGGGGTCCTGTTCTGTCTCGCTTCTCCACAGTCCTCCCGTGTCCGGCGGCTCCCTCTGGCACCCTGTCTGGTCTCTACCTCCCCTTGTTCTCTACGAACTTGGTGAGTGGTGCTGACCTACAGGATGCGGAAGTCCACCAGTTCACCCCTGCTCGTCAGCGAGTGACGCACTGCACAGAGGCTAGCACAGGTCGTCACCTGGCTACCTTTACACGTCAGCCAGGGTCGAGCCTGTACACACTGACCACTGCTTCTCCTCGAGTTGCTGAGTCTGGTAGGGTCCCCTCGTCAGGTCAGGTGTTTGCTACACCGTCCAGGTCCGGTCCTGGGTCTGCCCCCTGTTCGTGTCGTCGCCTGTCTCACGAGACTCTCCTCTGGCACCACCGCCTGGGTCACCCCTCTCTACTTCGGCTCAGAGGCATGGCCTCTCGTCTTCTTGTGTCTGGTCTTCCCCGGTCCCTCCCTCCCCTTCCTCAGGGCCCTGGCCCTGCCTGTGTCCCCTGTGTCGAGGGGCGCCAGCGTGCTGCCCCTCACTCCTCCCAGTTTCCTCCGACAGAGGCTCCGTTGCAGACGCTTCACATGGATGTGTGGGGCCCTGCCCGCGTCCGTAGACTCGGTCACGAGCGCTACTTCCTGTTGGTGGTTGACGACTACTCGCGTTACACCTTAGTCTTTCCCTTGCGCAGCAAGGGTGATGTCACTGAGGTGCTGATCGACTGGATCCGCGCAGCTCTTCTCAAGCTCAGGCATAGCTTTGGCTTTGACTTTCCTGTGTTGCGTCTGCACTCGGACAGAGGCGGAGAGTTCTCCTCTTGCCTTCTGCGTGCCTACTGTCGTGCGCGAGGCATCCGTCAGACCTTCACACTTCCGGACTCACCGCAGCAAAATGGGATTGCAGAGCGCCGCATTGGCATGGTCATGGACGTCGCTCGTACGTCCATGATGCATGCGGCTGCCCCCCATTTTCCGTGGCCGTTTGCGGTCAGGTACGCGGCACATCAGATCAACCTCCACCCCAGGGTCTCCAGGCCGGAGACCTCCCCAGCCCTGCTGTGGACGGGGAAGGTTGGCGATGCGTCGGCGTTCAGGGTCTGGGGATCTCGGGCGTTTGTCTGCGACTTGTTTGCGGACAAGCTGTTCCCTCGCGCTGCTCCCTGCGTCTTCCTAGGGTTCCTACCCAACGCCCCTGGGTGGCAGTTCTACCACCCCACCTCTCGCCGTGTTCTGTCCTCCCAGGACGTCACGTTCGACGAGTCGGTACCCTACTACCGCCTCTTCCCCTACCGCACTTCGTCCCTCCCCCCACCCCCGCTCTTCTTGGTACCAGGTCCCCCCCCGGTCGACCCCCTACCCCCTCAGGGTCCTGCCCCTTCAGGTGTGTCCCACGTAGACGCGGTCGAGCCTGTCGAGGTCAAGGTGACTCTGGTGCTGCTGTGGGTGCTGAGCCTGGGGGTGCTGAGCCTGGGGGTGCCGAGCCTGGGGGTGCAAAGCCTAGGGGTACTGAGACTGGAGGTGCTTCGCCCGGAGCTTCTCCGGGTGCTTCGTCTCGCCGAGAGCCACTCTCCCCGCAGGAGTTGCGTGAGTGGTTTGCCCGGCGTGCTGCTGGTGCTGGAGGTTCTTCGGCTGCTGGAGGTTCCCGGGGGTGCTCGTACTGGGAGTACTGGAGCTGCTGGGCCTGCGGGTTCTACTGGTGCTGGTGCTGCTGAGCGTGTTGGCGCTGAGACTACTGCTGGCGGTCTAGCTGGCAATGCTCCTGGTGCTGCTGGAGGTTTTGGAGCTACAGGAGGTGCTACTGGAGGTGCCGCTGGAGGTGCTACGGGGGGCTCAGGAGCTACTGGAGGTGCTGCTGGAGGTGCTACTGGAGGTTCTGGAGCTGCTGGGGGTACTGGTGCTGTCACTGCTGTTTCTGGCGTCGCCTCGCGGCCCAGACCGTACTTCGTTCCCCTCCTGCAGCAGGTTCTTGGTCTTACACCTTCTCCTAGTCCTTCTCCTCCTCCCTTAGAGGGTTCACAGCCTGTCCAGTCAGAGTCACAGCTACAGCCTGCCTCCCCTTTGCCTGCTCCTTCTCCCTATGCTGGTCCGAGTGGGGGTCTTAGTGAGCGTCGTGAGCCTGCGTCTCGTCCTGCGTCGCCTGTTCGTACTGCGCGCACTAGTGGTCGCGGTTCGCGTCAGCGTCCTCCTCCTGTCCCTGGCACGCACCGGATGTCTCTGCGTCCGTCTTCTGCTCCTCTGTGTGTCCCTTTGCCTTCTCCTCCTGCTTCCTCTCTTCCTGCTCTTGCCGACCCGGAGTCGGACTCTCTTCGTGCTGCCAGTCCTACTGTCACGCGTCTCCTTGCTACTGCCGTCACAGACCCTTCTTTCGAGTCTTCTGCTGCGTCTGCCCTTGTCACTGAGCTCGTTGACTTTGCTGCGCGCTGTCGTCTAGACTACGCTGCTAGTCTTGTCGTTGAGTCTGAGTTTGCCTGACCTCCGTCTGTTGGGGGTGAGTGTGCCCTTGGCACGGACATCCTTGAGGACAGGCAGGAGGAGTTCCAGTGTCTGGCCGCCGCTTCACCTCATCTTGCGTCTGTACTGCTCGCCCGTGAGGGAGACCCGGATGCACTAGACATCCCGACTCCGCGCTCTTACGCGGAGGCGATAGAGGGTCCCTACTCCTCTCAGTGGCAGGCAGCTATGGATACAGAGATGGCTTCTTGGAGGTCCACAGGCACCTACGTTGACGCAGTTCCCCCTCCCGGGGCGAACATAGTCAGTGGCATGTGGATCTTCAGGGTGAAGCGGCCGCCGGGTTCTCCGCCTGTCTTCAAGGCGCGTTACGTGGCTCGTGGCTTCAGCCAGCGGCAGGGAGTTGACTACTTTCAGACCTTCTCTCCCACCCCGAAGATGACCACTCTTCGGGTACTGCTGCACGTTGCTGCTCACCGTGACTACGAGCTGCACTCTCTCGACTTCAGCACTGCATTCTTGCAGGGCAGCCTGCACGAGGAGATCTGGCTGCGTCGCCCACCTGGCTTCACTGGGTCTTTCCCTCCTGGTACCCAGTGGAGTCTCTGGCGTCCAGTCTACGGTCTCCGCCAGGCGCCACGTGAGTGGCACGACACACTGAGGACTACGCTGGCGGCACTTGGGTTTGCTCCTTCTACTGCCGACCCGTCGCTGTTTCTGCGCGCCAACACCTCTCTGCCGCCGTTCTACATCCTCGTGTACGTCGACGACTTGGTCTTTGCCACAGCTGACACTACTGGACTCGCCTACGTGAAGTTCGAGCTATAGAAGAGACACACGATTACTGACCTGGGTGAACTGCGCAGCTACCTTGGCTTGCAGATTACCTGGGACAGAGCACGCCGCACCATTACCCTGACTCAGTCACACATGGTGCAGCAGGTCCTTCAGGGCTTCGGCTACACGTACTCCTCGCCTCAGGCCACTCCTCTGTCTACTCGCCACTCGCTCTCAGCTCTGCCTTCGGATGAGTCCGTAGAGTCGAGTGGCCCGTATGCAGAGCTTGTTGGCTGCCTCATGTACCTGATAACCTGCACACGACCTGACCTTGCATACCCTCTTAGCATTCTCGCACGCTATGTTGCTCTTGGGAGACACCGACCAGAGCACATGGCTGCAGCGAAGAGGGTGTTGCGCTACTAGTGTAGTACATCGGGCATGGGGCTAGTGCTTGGAGGGCGGAGTCCAGTGGTCCTCACTGGGCACGCAGACGCTTCTTGGGCTGACGACCAGGCTACGCAGCGGTCGTCACAGGGTTACACCTTCAGCCTTGGTTCCGGCTCTGTTTCGTGGCGGGCTACCCGCTCGTCTTCTATCCTCGGCTCCAGTTGTGAGGCTGAGATCTACGCCGGGGCTATGGCTGCCCAGGAGCTTTGCTGGCTCACCTACCTGCTGACTGACCTTGGAGAGCCGCCTCGTTTTCCTCCAGTCTTGTACGTAGACAACAAGGCCATGCTGGCCTTGTGTCGAGAACAGCGGCTGGAGTAAAGGACAAAGCACATTGCTCTCCGCTACTTTCTTGCTCGTGAGCTACAGCAGCGTGGACAGTTGCGACTTGCGTACGTGGCCTCTGAGGCCAACACTGCTGATGTTTTCACCAAGGCACTTGCGCCTTGTGATCATCAGCGCTGCTGCACGCAGCTGGGTCTTGTGCCTGTCTTGCCTCACTTGCTCACTTCTTGACCTTGCTTGTACCTTCACATATATATACTCTTGCACTTGCTTGCTTGGCTCTTGTATATCTCAGTATATGATCTTGCATGTGGACTGGCCTTCTGGCCTTTGAACTTGTGCTCGGAATGTGTGGTGACTTTGTGATCCACCCTGAGCTTTGCTTTGCTTTGCTTGACTGGTCTTGTGACCCCTTGTTCTCCCCCACTTTGCCTATGGGGGTGTGTCAGAACATTATAGGTTACTTATTTGTGTAGGCTATAGTGGGGTATCCTATAGGGGGTACAACCCAATTAGGGTTTCCTATTTGTACTCACTTCGTTCATAGTCATTTCATTCTCGTTCTATTCTTCTCATCAAGTAATTATCATTGCACCGATCAGCACGGTAAAAATATAATGCAAACATGACAACAAACTATTACAATGAAGGAAAATCATTCCCCAAAAGATAGTGAACAATATCTAAAACTTCTCAACATGCACAGTATGGGAAGGGTATTACTGTAGTTTACGAATTTTATTTTCGTGTTTTAATAAATATAAATATGAAAATAAAATTTGGCAAAATCGATTGTAAAGGGTTGCTTCGCAACTTAAAAAAAAAAAACGCGAATGGTCACAAATGAAACTCCCGCCTCAAAAAGATAATACCCAAAACGAACCTGGATACATTTTCGGATGAATCAACCCTAAACACAATTCGCCAGGTGTTTAGGGTTGATCCGTTCCCGAACCGTCGCCGTTTCCGATTGGTTTTTAGTTTTTTTAGAAGTTATCTGATTAGTTTGGCTGCGAGCGGGGAATTTTGTAGAGTTTCAAGAGTTTTTGGCGGGAGTTACATGTGTGACCTCTCGCGTGATTTTTTAACCTGTTTTGAGTTACTAAATCCGTGACCCCACTTACCAAGCCCGTCAGCAAACCCGATAGGGTGATCTCACGCGTTTTGTTTTTACCACTCACGTTATCGAGTCCCATATTGGTTACTCGTGACATAATTTCCCCGAAATTTAGCTACTTTGTTGATCACGACGCTACAGTGCTACACCCCATGCGCAAAACCGATCTTTTAGCCAATCGATCCGCTTCAGGTGACGTGTCCTTAGGGCGACGTCAGGTTGTACAACTTTTTGTACGCCCTCTCTGGTAAAATTCGTTTCAACACGGTGCAGAGCGGTAGTCGTCGAAAAATGCTTTTCACTGTGTGTAATGACCTGACCTCGCCCTTACGATTAGGCAGGGGAAAGTACATCCCAGCTCCTGTGTTTCGGAGTTCTCTCATATTTAGCCTCCGATTTACCAAAAGGCAGGTTTTTTTGGGATTTCTCTCATGCGAGGCCCAAAGTATGTTCAAAACTGGTCCTGCGGGACAAAATTTTCGACACGTGTCCATTTTCGCGTCAGTTTTTTTTCGACGGGGTTAAAACCAGAAAACCATTAGGGAACCAGGACACAATTTCGGGAAGGATCAACCCTAAATACGGGGACCCGCTAGGTGTTTAGGGTTGATCCGTCCCGCAAATGTGTCCTGGTTCCCGAGGAGTTTTATGTTTTTTGCACCCGTCGAAAAAAAATAATGCGAATTGGACACGTGTCGAAAAAAAATTCCCGCAGGACCAGTTTTGAACATAATCTGGGCCTCGCGTGAGCAAACTTCCAGAAAGTAGTACTTTTTTAGTGAACCTGGAGCTAAATATGAGAGAAATCTGAAACACAGGAGCTGGGATGTACTTTCCCATTAGGCAGTCTTAGGGCGTATCCCATGAGTTCATTTGGGTAGAAAATCATATTATTTACGTAATTTCGACAAAGCAAAAGAGTGTACACTCTGACGTGAAAAACACGCAGCGCGTCAGCACAGCGCCAAACGAAATTGACCCACGCGGAGTCATAGCCCCACCCACACAAAAATCGTCATCCGAACATGGGCCGCGAGCGGTAACCGGCCACAGTGCGAATCAACTGTGCTCTTTGCGAAGTTTAGTTTTTTCTTCGCGCGACTGAATGTGGGCGAAGTCTCTGATTGGGGTAACGTAATGGAGGACCGGTACGAAGTGATCTCACGTACCTTGTACGTGGGATAGTACGAACATCTTGACGTCCTAGGCGTGTCATCCGGTGCGTCATTGAATACGCATGTCATGCAGGGAAGGGTTTCAGACGGGAAACAGGGTTACAAAACTGAACTTGAACTGTAAACGAACTCGTGAGACACGCCCTTACCACTTCGTCAGCTGTTAGGGTAAGTATTCATGTCTATGGCACGAGGGTGAAGTAAAAGCGGAACTCTCTTCTGGAGGGTGACGGCCATTCACTTCCGGCGAGGCCTCCCGTTCGACGTCGAACCCTAGAAAATCGTTCCGAGTGTAGAACCAGTGATCACTGTCTCCTTGACGTTGCGCTTTAGGAGATCGCTGCGGATAGACAAGGTGATTGTTGTCGTCTTCTTGATGCGCCATGGCAAATCGAACGGATCCAAGGGCGCGAACGGTTCACGGCACGAACCCGCAGAATCTGGTGGAGAAGATTCTGCGCGCCAAGATCTATCAGAACATTTACTGGAAGGAGCAATGTTTCGGCCTCACAGGTTCGTCTTTTCGACTTCGAAAGAGGAATTGTTCATTTAATTTTCTTTTCTTTCGTTCTCATTGCGTCAGCTTTTCGTCGCCTTTGCCGATGAACTCGATGCTGCGTCCTCTTGACCACTTTCTCTCAAACACTGACCTTCTAACCCTTAGACCTCGAGATTATCGGATTATCGTTATGTTCCGCCGTTTCCGCCCTCCCCCCGGCCCTCCCCTCCCCGCCTCCCGATACCTTTCGTGACCTTTGTCGCTGTTTCGCGTTGCGAGTTTCGGTTCCGTCTCTTCCTGTCTGCGTTTCTTCACCCTTATTTCCACTTATGCCACTTGAGTTTCTTGGGTAAATATCGTTTTCCCGGTTCCCCTGTTTTCGTCCCCGTTCCTGCAAGCAATTAAATTTCTGTAAATAAAAACCCTTCATTTTTCGTGGTGTTTCCTCCGTCTCTTCGCGGCAGCTGAAACCCTGGTCGACAAAGCTATGGATCTGGACCATTTCGGAGGAACCTTCGGAGGAAATCGCAAGCCCACCCCGTTCATGTGCCTCATTCTCAAGATGCTTCAGATTCAACCCGAGAAGGAGATCGTGGTCGAGTTTATAAAGAACTCAGATTACAAGTGAGTACGTTACTTGATGTGTCGACGGTCACATCTGCGTGGTTTTCAAGATTCTTCAGTTTTTATCGTTTTTTTCGGGGATGCGAGTTGGGCTTTTTAAGGGGCGACGACGCTCTATTGTTGGAATTTTGCAACCTATATCGTCTCCTTCCTTCCTTCCCCCCCTCCCCTCCTTCCCGCCTCCCCCTTCCACTCCCCGCCCCCCTTATACCCCTCAGGTATGTGCGGTTGCTTGGAGCGTTCTACCTGCGGCTGGTGAGCAAGCGCATGGACGTGTACCAGTACCTGGAGCCACTCAGCTCAGACCTACTCTTTCCATCACCCAACTCTCATACCTGCCATTCCCCTCCTCTCTCCCATGCACCCCCTTCCTTTCTCCGCAGGTACGTTCGCCTGCTTGGAGCGTTTTACCTGCGGCTGGTGGGCAAGCCAATGGATGTGTACCAGTACCTAGAGCCGCTGTACAACGATTATCGGAAAGTGCGGAGAAAACTGGAGAGTGGAAGTGAGTTATTTGTTCTCGCCTATCTATCGTTATCGTTGTAAGTTCTAGGTGTGTCTAGGTTTGTATATGCGCTAGCCTGGGAGCCACCAGGGACGTGTACCAGTACCTGTGAAGCCACTGTACAACGACTGTCGAAAGGTTCGAAGGAAACTGGAGAGCGGAAGTGAGTTCCCATTCTTGTCCATCGTTATCCTTGAGAGGTCTCTAAGTGTGGGCTAGGTGTCTTAAGTTTCTGAGTGTGCTAGCCCGAAAGCCACCAGGGACGTGTACTAGTACCTGGAGCCTCTGTACAACGACTACCGCAAAGTGTGGAGGAAACTGGAGAGTGGAAGTGAGTTACTGCTCTTGTCTTTCATTATTGTTGAGAGGTTTATTTGGGTAGGTTTCAAGTGCTCTAGTGCAGAAGCCATTTCGGACGTGGAGCCAATTCTAAGCGGTATAAACTCGTACCTGGAACCTTTGTACAAAATTATTAAGGAGCTTCTCACACTCGACTCCAGTCACAACATCGCTTCACCACTCCCCCTTTCCCCCTCTGCCCCACCCCTCCCCCCCCTCCTCGCACTACCTCGTGCCTCCAGCCTTTGTGTTGGAGGAGTTTATCGAGAAGCTCCTCGCACGTGGACGAGTTTATCGAGGAGCTTCTCACACTCGACTCCAGTGTGACATTGCTTACCCCCGCCCGTCCCTCCTTTTCCCCATCCCCCTCCTTTCGTTCCCCTCTCCCCCCATCCGTGCACTACCCCACACCTCCAGTGTTAGTGTTGTCGCATGTGGACGAGTTCATAGAGGAGCTTTCTCACGCTCGACTCCAGCTGTGACATCACCTCACCTCTCTCCCCAATCGCCCCCCCCACTCGTTCCCTCCACTCCTCCCCCCCACTCGTACCCCCCACTCGTCCCCCCCACTCGTCCCCCCCACTCCCCCTTTACTGTGCACTACCCCACACTTCCAGTGTTTGTGTTGTCGCACGTGGACGAGTTCATACAGGAGCTTCTCACGCTCGACTCCAGCTGCGACATCACCTCACCTCCCTGCTCCCCCATCACCGCCCGCTCGCCCCCTTCCACCCTTTATTTCCCCCTAGTGTTTGTGTTGTCGCATGTGGGACGAGTTCATAGAGGAGCTTCTCACGCTCGACTCCAGCTGCGACATCGCATTGCCTCGCATACCTCGCAGGTATGAGGCTTGCTTTGATTCTAACCTTGTTCTCTGTGGTCTATGTTTGCACGTGTTTTGCTCATGGTTCGAGCCCTTTTTTGGTTTTTTTGTCTGTCATGTATTTACATAATTCAATGTGCAAGTCTTCCGGCAGTTTTACTATCTGGTGTTTTTTTTATCTTCTTTTTTCCAGATGGACGTTGGAAGCAGCAGGGCAGTTGGAGCTGAGAAAGAGTGGGTTGGATTATGACGAGATGGAGGAGGAAGAGGAAGAGGAGGAAGAGGAGCCAGAACCAGTTGCTGATAAGGTACGACCTAGTCCTCTTTCCGCTCCTGTTGAATGCACGGATGAATGCATGAGAAAGATTCCTAATTCATTCGTGCATTCCATGTATATTCTCTTTGTTTCTTTTTACAACCTGTTTTTGTTTCGAATTTCTCCCGTTTTTTGTCCGCACATACATGTGTGTCCAGGCTGAGGAGAAAGATCGGTATCGGGGAAAGAGAGGGTGACCGAGACAGGGACAGGGACAAAGAAAGAGATAGGGACAGGGACAGAGACAGAGACAGAGACAGAGACAGGGATCGAGACAGGTATGTGCCACTGTATTCAGTATCCCACTGTACTCAGATAGTTTATTTCAGGTACTTTTTGTCTTTGTTTTCCTGAGCAACGTTTGGTAGTGTTTGCAAAGTGCCCATAGCTATTTGTTGTTTGAATTCCGCTCATTAACTCGATAGGGAGAACAGCCGACTGTGCATTTTCTGGGAAGCATCCTCTTGGGAAGCGTCCTGAAGCATGCTGCAGTTGTGCGCGCAAGGCGGCAAGAGCTCATCTTTTCTAGGCAGTCCTTCAATGACTTCTTGTCATTGCAGGCTGCCTTTCCCAGATGGCCCACTCACTCTTGTCCCTCGTTTTTTTCATGGACGAGGGTTGCCTTTGTGTCATATGTTCTCCCAAGAACAACCTATTTTTGTACTCCTTATAGAGTTCTTCAGAGCTCCTTGAGTGTGCAGTCATGGGTATCAGTGCTTCCAGGTTTCCCAGTGCTGGCAGTGCTCTGAGAGAAGTATAAAGCACTGAACATCATTGGGTGTTTTTTGGTGTGGTTCATAGATGAATAAAGATGAAATGAGTAGCGTGAAGTGCGCTTAAGGTCAGATCTGTACACCAATAACATCTCTCTGTTTGTTGCCTCTTTGCTTCCACCTTTGCAGGGACCGGGATAGAGACAGGGACAGAGTAGGCAGGGAGAGAGAGAGAGAGAGAGACAGAGACAGAGACAGGGACAGGGACAGAGACAGGGAGAGGACAGAGACAGGGAGAGGGACGGGATAGGGATAGGGACAGAGATTGGGCAAGAGACAGGGGGTAGGGAGAGAGACAGAGACAGGGACAGGGATAGGAATGGGGGAAGAGACAGGAGCAGGGAAAGAGATAGGGGTAGGGATAGGGAGAGAGACAGGATGGGACAGGGACAGGGAGCGGGAGCGGGATAGAGACAGGGACAGGGATGGTGATTCGAGGAAACGCGATCGAAGAGATGAGGCGGCTGACGAGACCAAGTAAGTATGCTTCCATAGGGTTTACATCACCAAATCTCTACACAGCACACATATATCCTTTGTTGTCACATAGTCGTTGTGCTGCATACATTGTTTCGTTTTAATGTGGCAGGGAGAAGAGAGCAAGAAAGAAAGAGAAAGCAGCAGATGGGACAGATCATGAGGATCCTGAAATCGCGGAAGCCAACAAGCTTCGTGCGAAGCTTGGATTGAAGCCGCTTCGTGCTTGATTTTTTTTTTTCATAAATATATCCTTGTTGGAAAATTGTTGTTTTGCTCGTATCAAATCTCCAGAACGAGAGAAGGTCGAACACATGTGATCTGGCCTGACAGTCACAATGCTTCCAGATTTTATTCATATATTACTACCAGTATATCCTGAATCATTGTCAGTGTTACACTGAAATGAGTCAGTTCAAAAAGTTGAGTCCTTTTCCTGGCAGTGGCTGCTTCACGGGGATGCGCAGCGCTTCCCTCAACCCTGCCAGAGACCAAGTGCAGAGGGCTTTCTAGGGTTGGTCACAGATGAATCGCTTCATGCCATTTCCTGAAAATCAGATTCGGTACACAAACAGACTGTATTATCCAAGGTCACGATTTTGGGACGATTCTGGACGCTGTGAGGCAGAATGTCGTTAACAAACCTGCCGCCTTCCCTGAACGATATCTCGAACCAGCTTGGTAGAAGCTTCACCCAGTTGAAGTGAGTCGGTTGAATGAGGTGAATATATAGTACGCTTAGAACCTATGCAGAGTTTGACACTCTTTATCTGTTCCAGGACCACCTTCTCAAAGATTGACAAGTGCGAAGACCCTTCTCGACAAAGCCAGTTGCTGGAAGATGTCACGCCTAAACTTAGAGAGTGCAGAAGGTGGATATGAAAACTCTGCCGTTGCGTCGAAGTTACGTAGTCGCGTTACTGAGCAAACGGATCTTATTGCAGGTTGATTCAGGAATTCGAGCGTGACATGAAAGACCAAGAAGCTAAGAACTCACCAGAAGTTAACAAATTGCTGCAGGAGAAGAAAAGGAACCTTGTGAAAGATTTGAACGCCTTCGTCACTCTCAAAAAAACGTTCGTACATGGTGTAATCATTCATGTCATTACCCCAGCTCTAATCATGAGGCTGTTTTTGCAGCTACCAGAGCGCTATCCAGGAAGGCCAGAAGGTGAAGCTGAGCGAGGATGGGAGAACGGCTGAAGTTGTGGGAGCTCCCAGGCTAGCATCTGGTAACAGTTCCTTCCTGGTTGACGTATGAATTTCCATCTGGCTCCGCAGCCGTACTGATCTTTCATTCCTGATCTCCCTGCAGCGATGACAATGCTCAGCTGATGGAGGAGGGCAATCGTGTGATGGGACAAGCGGACCAATCTGTTCTAAGATCCAAGCAGGTTCTTTCTTGCTTCGAAGACCTTTGTCGAAGGCGATGCATATGTTTATTACCGTATGTGCTTTTCGTGTTTCAGGTAGTTGAGAACACTATCAACATTGGAGCAGCAACGGCCACGACTTTGAAGGACAGGTATGGCGCTGAAGATTCTGCCTTGTAAGTGCGGTGTTCTTACTCTTGTGTGACGCGTGCAGACCGAACAAATGGAACGGATTGTTGATAAGCTTGACAATTTAGAATTCTCCCTTAAGCGGGCAGCCAAGCTTGTGAAGGCATTGGGCCGACAGGTGAGTCAGATGATGGTGAGTGCTCTCTTTTCCCTAAACCATGCGACCTGCTTAACACAACCACTGAAGCAGATGGCAACAGATAAATGCATCTTGGCAATGCTGGCGCTTGTTATTCTTGGAGTGATTGCCATCATAATCGTCAAGGTGAGTTGGGGCCTTTGCTCCAGTGACTATCCCTGACATCTTCGCCTGAACTAACTCTCAACTGGTTGCAGATCGTGGACCCGCATAACAAGAAGCTAAGTGACTTGGGTCCCCAAGCTCCTCCAGCTTCAAACTGAATCTTGTCTTCGAATGTTATCCAGTGTACAATGTCATCATTAAGCAGAAACATTCACTATATTACAAGCAGCATATGCTCCCATTCCCGTTTAAGACCCCGTTCCTAGTTGCAATCCACGATATGCAGTTACAGCACAATTCCTCTCACATCACCCCCATGACGGTACTTCACAAGCAAGAAGAACTCCACGGGAATGATAAGATAGAACTACAAACCGTAGTAAAGGGTCTCTTGCTGCCCATTCACTATCAGGGTGAAGGTTGCCGCCAGGTGATCACCTGACATGGTAGCTCCCACCAGAGCAGCCATAAACTTCTGCAGTCCCAAGACGCCGGCCGTGGTAGCAGCTCCCCGCGGGGATTTTCACGTCGACAGTCTTGGAGCAAGTGAACACTCCCTTGATGTTCGATGTGAAGGGGCATGCTAGGGTGAGAGGGGCAGACTTGTCGGCTCCGACCTGACCCACCAGAGAGACCTTTGAGTTGGTGTTTACGCCCTTGGTGAAGGCCAGGTGCACCTCGAGAGTAACCTTGGTGTTGCTGCTTGACGGGCAGAGAGAAGGGGCAGAGAGAGGGTGCAGGAAAGAGGGGGGACAGAGAGAGTGGGCAGAGGAGGTGCAGATAGGGGTGCAGCAGAGGGGGGGCAGCAGGACACAAGAGGTAAAGCAGGTGAAGGGAAGAGCACAAGCTGAGTTTAGTTTCACGCCTCTGATGAGGGCCAGGTGCTCTTCCAGGCTGACCTTGGTGTCGCTATATGGCGGGGGGATAGAGGGGAGGCAAAGAGGGGGGCAGAGAGGGGGGGCAGAGAGAAGAGGGGGGGCAGCAGAGGACACAACAAGTAGAGCAAATATAAGTCGATTTGCTTGCTTGTAGTCTTATATTCTCGGAAATTTGTCATTCTAGGTTTCCTCTCTGACCAGCCTCACCATCCCAAACCCCTCGAATGCAGCCTCTGGATTGGCTTTCGCCGTTACCACTCTCATCGCAATAGATGTTCCGAAATTACGAACTCACGTGCTGGTGGCGATGCGGATCTTGGCTCCCCCAGCCACGGTCCCCGAGAACATGGCTTGGAATCGGCCGCCTGACATGGATGGCAGCACTGCGAGGCCTGGCACATGGGAGGGGCGGATGGGCGCATTGGGAGAGTCACAACGGGAAAAGGCGGAATGGGGGGGGGATGCACGAGGAGGGGTGCATCAGGGGGATTGCAATGGGAAGGGTGCATTCACAGAGTCCGCCGCAACGCAGTATAACTTGTTCTGTCACGAGTAATCATAACGAATGGATGGAAGAAGAACACAATCTGCTTTGCCGGATTCATAACTAGAGCGTCCGTACCAGTATCGAGAGATCCGATCTTCGCTAGCGATCCTGACGCGGTAATCGCGTTGCCGTTCACATCCGCGTGCGACACTTCGGCCCCGACACCAATCAAGGCGCTTCCTAGAGCAATGGCCCCCCAGTCGAGCCTAGTCAGGTCCCATACACCCGGAGCCACCAGTTTCCATTGACTGGCGTCCGACGCCAGAGACGTGCCATCGAGTAAGACGTCCGTTGGCGGTTCGACGGTTCCCGCCATGACCACCCGGAGAACCACCGGGAATAGGCCCGTGCTGGGGTGATGGGAGCGCGAGGAGCGGGCGGGGAGAGGGAGGAAGGGGGGAGTATGAATAACACGGAGGTTTCAGAAGTCAGCAGAAACGGCGGTTTATCAGCGGCTGGGTTGGAGAATCTTCGTGATATGGAGGAATGAAGGAATGCGACGGCACGGGGAGACTTTTGGAAGGCCGGACTTACTCGGCAGGCATACGCACGATCACGGTCCCCTGCGATTCGTATGACGACACCACCAGAGCACTGTAGAATGCTGCAAAGATATGGAGTGGGAACGGGAGAACGAGGGGTTAGCCGCTGAGACCGCTCTAGTCTCAGAATGGTTAACACAAACTGAGCGTGACGCTGGGTCAAAGCGGTGACGCGTATGGACTTACATGATTTCGAAGAGGTTGCTGGAACGAATTTCTTGATATCCGCGTCCGCGACCTCGAACGCCGCTGAAGTCATGGTGACAGGCGCCGCGCAGAGGAGAAGCACGAGTCCTGCGGCGAAAATCAAGTGTATCGTGTATGATTTTTTGTTTTCAGCGTAAATCGATGTAAAATACAACCGCAGAGGCTTCGATTTCTTTCAAAGATGAGGGTAGCTGTAATGAACGGGCCATCTGAATTTTGCGCCTTGAAGATTCTTACCAGGAAGGCACATAAGGCAGGATACGAGCCAATGCGGAATTGCGAGGCGGGCCATGACGACACGTTTGAGTGAAATGCCGTGAACGGACAATGGAGGTAGAAAGAATTAGCAGAAGAAGCTCGGTCTGGTCTGGAAGAAAAATGGGTAGGAGCGAGAATGAGCACAAGTGCAAGCGGGATTGCTGCTCGAGAGGTGAAAAGCACGATGTGAACTGATGAATGTTGTGAAGTATGTTGAGTTATGTACTGTGTGGAGTCGTCTGCTTGGGAAGAAGGATGGGGTAGAGGCGGATAAGCTTGGCTGAGGAATTTACGGAGGCTTACAGGGGATTAATATGCGTTGCAGAGAGATAACAATGGATAGAGGTGGGCGGAGGAAGGAATGGATCGGGTGGGGCGATGGGATTGGAGGTTAGAATCAGGCACTGCATTATTGGGTGTCCGAAGCGCGCTATTTGAAAATCGCATTGGTGTGTTTGGTTGGCAGAAATAAGTTTTTGCTTCCGATGAAGTGATTGGGCGAGCTCATCTTGAAAATCTGCCCGCCCTTGTTGGGCAGCAATAATGCAGTACCAAATATTTCCATGACACGGGGCAGAAACCTTACGTGCGAAAGTTGACATCCTGAATTACCACCACCCTCTGTGGCACCCCACTTGCGAAGGGTTTCGTCAGAAGTCGCTGATCGTTCAGACACCAACGAAAAACCCGTTTCAGCGACACAAACCCAATAAACAGCTCCCTTTCAACCATCCTCCTTCACGGTCAGCCCCGTTCATTTTAGGATTCAGTGAACCGCGACCAGCAACAGCCGCAGCTGACGGAGTCTGACGGCTCTGTCAGATGAGGAACGGAATTATTGGTGTGCTGATTTCCGTCAGTTTTATTGTTCTTCCTCCTCCCTCTCCCCATCGCCTTCAAACGGTCACAACCAGCCAGCCACACGGTAAAGCTCAAAACAGTTTTCCACCGTGTGAAACCGTCCTGCGCCATGAAGCACCCCTTCGCCTCATACATCTCAACCAGCCAGCCAGTCAATCAGTTTCCCAGTTTTCTTCCTAGCTTTCACCATTCAGGAACGCGTACATAGCTCAGCCTATTCCTGCCAACTAGGTTCCATCGGCGCAGCTGAGACGCGAACGTCTCTTGCTTCGTTCCGTGAATAACGGAACGCATGAAGCCTCTATTATTTCACTTCTCCAATGGAACGCGGACGTTTGCATTATCGCTGGACCCTGGCCAAATGGTTGACGGACCGACAATGACGGTCCGGGTTTCGCGCTTACCTCACACAAAGCAGCTGAGCGCTGCGTGTTTCACTTCCACCCTTGGACGCAAGCCTTCTCATCCGTAAATCGTTTATTACCACATCAGAGCCACATCCTTTTCTCATCAACAGCCTTTCTCTTCCCTAAACATTCCTTTCAAAGAGCTCCTTCTTCTCTTAAGACCGCAAACACTGTTGCAACCGCGAGTTCCTTTCACATCAGTGGTATCGTTTAGGGCTTCTCAGCGACACAACAGAAACACCCGCAATGGCTCTCCCCCGTGTTCTCACGTGCCTCCTCATCATCGCCAGTACGACTTCTCATCAACCTATGCCTCTCTCATCGATCGCTGGGCTGTTAATCAGGCTTATGAAAAAAAAAAAAAAAACCCATCGCCATGCTTTTTTCAAACTACGTCGTATTTCGCTGTCGTTTTAATCGTTTTTCATCATTCTGATGAACTTGCTCTTATCATTTGTAATCATTCCAATGAACTCGCTATTATAAAATTTCCATTATTCTGGTTAGCTTGCTTTTTTCATTGTCATCATTCTGATGAACTTGCTTTTGTGGTCCTCTTCAGGCGTGCTGCTCTCGTCGTCACTTCCCGGAGCAGAGGCGGTGAGCGAGGCGGCCAAGCAGCGCGCCGCGCGAAGCGGGCCTCGCGTTCGTCAAGGCCGTCCTAACGATGCTCTTCCCGCCGCCCACGCCCGCCGCCAGTCAGTGCCTCCATCCTTCCCTATCGCTCCCCGCTCCTGCTTGAAATCCTTTCTCCAGAAAGTTCGAGTCTGAATTTTGTGGAGATTTATCGTTAATTCTTTTAACGTGATAAAATGGCTGTCGCGTTTTGTGTCAGTTCTCGTAATCCGTGACTCGAGATGGCTCTCCATCATTGCCACGTCGGATAATCACCCATCCTCATCACCCGCCTCCTCCCCTTCTCATTGCCATGTCGGATGATCCCCAATGCAGAGTTTTACAGCGCGGACTTCTCAGATCTGAACGTGGCAGGGACGTTCAGCATCGCTGTCCCTCCAAGTAAGTATTTGTTATCAGGACTCTAAACCCGGGATTCAGAGTTGAAAGTTTTGTGGTTCAATTCGGGGTCAGGGTTTCGTGGTGGGAGCATAGCATACGCCTTGTCGCAAGCAGCAGTGTGGGTGTGGTGGGGGAGCATTGAGCCGTGCTCGCGAGCACTGACGGCAGGGACGGCTACAGGACGACCCAGGAGTGGAGATATGTTTCTGCTCTCCCTGCCCCCCTATTCCCAATTTCTCCCCCCTCTCCCCAAACCCTGTCTCTCCTGCCCTCCCCCTTTCCTGCACAACCTTGGGGTGTCATGTCCTGAAATTGTAATCCCGTTTGGTGAAAATTCTTTTCTTTATTCTTTCTTTTGATCGTCTTTCCCCAACCTTGCCAGGTCCGCGACCAAGCCGTCGCAGTTCCGCCTGACCGCTGCAGGCTCGCCCTATCCGCCGCAAGAAGTGACTCTGAACGCGAGAACTCCGTCGTGCTGGGCTCGCTCGGAAAGAACTTGCAGTGCTCGCAAGTCGCGCCGAGCGTGTGGGACTGCTTCGGCCAGACCAAACTGACCCAGGCCGACATCAACAACATCGGGTTCACGGTGGCGTGGGGGTTCGCGTCAATTCGTATGCGTTGAGTCTCACGTACATGGATGCACACAACATGGGGCTTGTCGTCGACTCCAACGCGAACCTCGCGGTAGCCAAGGCAAACTCGAAAATGGAGCAAGTCTTTGGTACGTTGTGTGCCCCCCCATCCATCCTGGTACCCGGTTGTGTATTTCTGTTTTCTTAGCTGTCGTGAGGAGCAGTCGTGTGTCGACTGACAACCCGAGATTGCCCATTTCACCTCTTTCGCTCACATGAAACAAGGTTTCAAGACGGGCAGTTAACTAACTCAAGTCAATGTTGCTGCAGGTAAAACCGATCTGCTGGCTGGGTTGCCGCTGGAAGGTTCCAGGCAGGAATTAACAGCGAGAAGCTTAAAGAGGAGCCTGTTTGCCGTCTCCAACATGTGAGTCCCTGTACAGCTGCAATGGAAATGTCAATCCTGGTTCTCACATGCCAATCTTCTTTTCCTAAAATTCACCATCCACGCACAGATCTCAACCCCACTGCCTCATTTCTCTCTCCCCTTCTGCTTCTTCTCGCAGCAACCGCAAGTGCAAGCTAGACGTGAGCATCGTGGTAGTCTCCCCAGATGCCCCCAAGTCAGCAACTCTCTCCGTCTGACCCTGCTTCTGCTGAAACACCGACCTTAACCTTTCTTGCACATGGTCCCAGCCCGCCCGGCGTGTGGCTCTGCGAGTGGCTTGATAACTTTCCGAGTGTGTCGGGTGCTGCTGGCACTGAACGCTGCATATGCGGCTGCTGCCAGCATGCGTGCTGCGGCCCTGCCAGGCTCGGCAGTGGATTCGGTGATTAAGCTGACTGTGGAGCTCGGAATCGCGGGGGACACTGCTGAAGGCACGCTGCGTTATGCTCTCTGAACGAACTCTGTCAGGACTGCTCTGTTCCTCACAGGGTGGTGCCAGCCACACCAGGAATTTATGGAGAGAAGGTGTTAGTGGCAGTGAGTAAGTGTAGGGGGCCTACTGCTTCCTCCTCTCTGAAAGAGGTGGCACTGCCATGTTTCCTCTGTTTGCGTGCAACTTCCTGTAGTGCTTGCTGCATCTAACCTCGTGCCCTGTTGATGGTGCATCTGCATTCTTGTTGTACAATGTCCTTGTCATGCAAACTGTAAGACTTATATAAAGCGCCACCTTCTGTATCATTGGAATGAACCAATCTTTTTATAACAATCACAACTAGCTTACAGTAAACAATGTTTGACCTTATGTAGTACAGTAAGTCGTTACTGTCATAAGGTCAAGGTTAGTGGCCTCCAACAAGCTCCGTCCTTACAAACCACGCACGCCACAAACGCATAGAGAACACATGATCCAGTAACTAAACCGATCGAATTAGTATATGAATTTCCGTCCACACCCCATGATCCCTTTTCCTCCGATTCATTGCACTCTGATCTTCCACGGAGTAGCAGGTCAACTGCAACGAGCTAGGCTAATCCGACAGACAACTCAAGTGCTGCA
>CANXME010002528.1:600000-807500 GCA_948144175.1 Closterium sp. NIES-65
TCAAGAGCCCTACGGTGCAATGGAGATAGTGGCAGCTGATGTGTGTGGGCCATTGAGGGAAAGTTCAAGGCACGGGAGCCGGTACTTCGTCACTTTCACTGACCTAGGGACTAGGCACACGTGGGTGACAGAAATCAAGGACAAGACAGAGGTGTTTTCCAGTTTCTTGGACTGGATGGCTGAAGCTGAAAGGCAGAGTGGGAAGCAGCTGAAGGTGTTAAGGACCGACAACGGTGGGGAGTTTGTGAATACGGAGTTCAACAGTTTTTTGCGCACGAAAGGAATACTAAGGCAGCTGACGGTCCCATACACCCCACAGCACAACAGCATTGCGGAAAGGGTGAACAGGTCACTCTTAGATAGTGTGAGGACCATGCTAGCTGATAGCGGTCTTCCACTGAAGTATTGGGGAGATGCCTTGGCGATGGCATGCTGGGTGAAGAACAGGTTGCCTACCAAAGGCCTTGCAGCAGATGTGACACCGCATGAGGCATTCTATGGGAGGAAGCCGAACATGGGGTTTGCGAGAGTGTGGGGCTGCATGGTACAGTATAGGGAGCCAGCAGGACCGAATCACAAGCTTCTACCAAGGAGCAAGTGGGGAATCAACCTTGGGATGTGCACGGTGAGCAAAGGCTGGGTGATTAAAGACGTGGAGAAGGGGAAGACAGCAGTGACCAGGGATGCCATCTTCTATGAAGATGTCAATTATCTCCAGTGGAAGGGGGTAAACCAGGAGATAGCAATGGGAGTAGCAGCTGCGCTTGATAAGGTGGAGAAGCTGCTTGTGGAGAAGGAGAACGAGGGGATAGGGTGTGATGAGGAGGAGACAGGAGGTGGTGCGGATAAACCTACCAAGGAACCTATATTTTCGGAGCCAGCGAAGAAAAGGGTTGTAGAGGCGGTAGCAGATGTGGAGGAAGAAGGGCGCCATGAAGGAGAGCTTGGAGAGACATGTGCCGAGGAGGAAACTCAGAGTGTGGAGGATGTGGAGAACAGTGATGGGTCAGCAAAGGAGGATGGGAGTAGCCCATGGAAGCTGATCGATAGTGTCGCTACTTGTGAAGCTGCTAAGGAGATAAATGAGCTGCTGGAGGATGGAGCCATAGTGATAGGAAAGGAACGAGGGCTTGACGAGATATACGCAGCGACAAAGGAAGTGAGTAAGAACGTGACACCGGCTGAGGAGTTGGGGCGCGGTCTGAGGGTCAAGAAGAAACCAGCTAAGTTTGTTCCACTGGTTATGACACCTTGGAAGGATGTGAGGACCCATCTGCTCTTGGCTGCAACTGCAACGGCGCTAGTGTCACAGGGGAGTTTGGAGAAGTATAGCCTGCCTAAGGAACCCGTGACTGTTGAAGAAGCCTTGGCAGGACCACAGAGGGAGCAGTGGATGGCTGCAATACAGGAGGAATTAGACACTCTAGCAGAGAGAGGCACTTGGGAGTTAGTGCCTATGCCGGAAGGAAGGGCAGCAGTGGGTGTGAAGTGGATTTTTAAGATCAAGACAGGGGATATGGGGCAGCTGGAGCGGTTTAAGGCAAGGTTAGTGGCAAAAGGGTATACTCAGGTCGAGGGGGTTGACTACAACGAGACCTATGCCCCCGTGAGCAAGCTTACAACCGCAAGAGCATTCCTAAAGGTGGTAGCAGCAAGGGGTTATATCATGGTGCAGCTGGACATCAAGAATGCATTTCTGCATGGGGTAGTGCGAGAAGAGTTGTACATGGATCAGCCAACCGGGTTTGAGGATGGCACGGACAGGAAGTGTAAGTTGTTGAAGGCGTTGTACGGGCTGAAGCAGAGTCCAAGAGAGTGGTATAAGGCGATGGATGAGAGGTTGCTGAAAGGAGGGTTCCATAAAAGTGAGTGTGACCGAGCATTCTATTGGAGGGGAGAAGGAGAGAAGAAGGTGTACTTGTTACTCTATGTGGATGATATCCTCATAGCAGGAGCTTTACCGACTGAGGTGGAGAGCGTGTGTGACCATCTTGCTGAGGTTTTTCAGGTGAAGCATATTCCTAGGGCAACGCTGTTTTTGGGGATGAACCTGGAGCGGAATGTGGAAGAGAAGAAGCTCTTCTTGTACCAGAAGAAGTATTGCAACAGGGTGCAGCAGAGGTTTGGCCAGGGTTTCATCAAGGAGATCACGACACCACTCAGCGGCATGGCAGCAAATGATACCGAGCAGGAAGAGGATGTGAAGCAGGGAGGAGGAGAAAAGAAGGCACTGCAGATGTACCAGTCGATGGTGGGATCGGTTTTTTATCCGGTTGCATGCACAAAGGTCGACATGGCGTATGCGGCGAGTTATTTGAGGCAGCACGTGCAGCAGGGAAGGAAATGGCGAGAGATGAAGCGAGCACTTAGTTATTTGGTGCAGCATGAGGATGAGGGACTTCTCTTTGAGGGAGGAGAGGAGACTTTGCAGCTGGTGGGATATGCGGATGCCTCACATGCATCGGACAAGAAAACAGGGAAAGGTGCCTATGGGTATGTGTTCCTTCTTGGGGGCACTGCTATCATGTGGCAAGCGAAGAAATTGGCGGACATAGCATTGTCAACTGCTGAAGCGGAGTACATGGCACTCTTCTTTGCGTGCCAAGAGGGAGTGTGGCTGAGGAGACTGATGAAGGAGTTCGACATCACCATTGAAGGACCTACTGTGGTGAAATCGGACAGCAAGTCAGCCATTGACCTCGCTAGAAACGACAATTGGCACGGGAGGACCAAGCATATGAACGTGAAGTATCTCTGGGTGCGGGAGCAGCTTGAGAAGCAGCACTTCAAGTTTGAGTTCGTTCCCACTCAGGAGCAAGTGGCAGATTTCTTGACCAAGGTGGTACCTAGGTCTAACTTTGAGTATTGCAAGGAGAAGGTGGGGATGCGCAAGTTGCAGGAGCTTCAGGGGAGTGTGAAGCCGAACTAGACTCCATGAGGGCTGGAGAGGAGCAGGGGAGTGGAGGTGTGGTTCACGAACCACAGGGGAGGTTGTTGGAGTGGTTCGCGGAACCACACTAACGACGGCGCTCATAATTCGGACCGACGACTACGACGGACTGACAGTGGCGTGTTGAAAGTGCCTTGGGAACCAGAGAGGAAGCTCGACATTGCTTGGGAGCTACGGCAAGAGAAACACGAAAGGAGTGAAGAAGATTATTGACGGGTGAAAGAGAAGTGAAGAACCAGGGAGAAATTGGTTGACGGGGGAAAATGAGTGGGTCAACCGAGGCGTGTTCAACAAGGAACCAAATGCGGACTTCAGGCTCGTTCGACGAAGGTGGAAAAGGTTGTGTGTGCGACGCGGGATGAAACGAGGCAAGGCGTAACGTGTTGAACACGTTTGGTTACCTAGCTCACTTGTGTACCTTGCTTGAACCTATATATTTGTTGTACCAGTTTGTTGGAGTAACACTTTTTGGAAATTCTCTCGCTTCAAATTGTGCTGCACACTGATTGGTCGAAATTTGTGACACATCGTAAGACTCCCGTCAGATTCGCGTCAAACCTACAGAGAAGCCTTTGTGAAGGCTTAGGCAAGCAACAGTGATAGAAATTTCAGCTGCGAGACTCCCGTCAAAGCCCCGCGAAGGGCCGAATCTGTTTCACTCGAGTGTAGGGCCCGTGAATGCCCCGTGAAAAGCCACGCAAAGCTGATTTCGAAATCAGGACGCGTCAGGATCGCGTGAAGGGCCCGTTGAGGCCCCGTCAAGGCCGCGTCAGCCTCCCGTGAGGCGTTTCGCGACTAACAGGTAGTACCCCCCATCCTGCTCTCCCCGCTCCGCTCCTTCACTGCTTGCAAGGATCGTAACTAGCACCATCCTTGCGTCGTTACAGACAGCGCCGTTAATAACCGATGCGTCGCGTTTGCCCAAGTGGCGATTCGCAGCAACGAGGTGGCATGATGCGGTGCTGCGCGCTGCTTGATGGGCTGGAAGCGCGCGACATTGATGCCTGACAACTAACGACGAGACGGGCTAAGCTCTGGAATGGGAGAGATTGTGTAAATGGTGAGATGAATGAAGGGGAGTGCATGATGTGATGCCTCCCTCCTGTCCTTTCTCGTTCACCCTTTCCTCTGTCTGCTTCTCGACCCCTTGAGTGAAGCCTTGTTTCTCCAGCTCCAAATTTCTTCTTCACTATTTCGCGCCTGCTTCTAAATTCCGATTTATCCCATTCGAGTTTGTCTCCTCTCGTGGCGTTGCTCCTCTCCCCTCTGCCCCCTATCGTGGAGCGCTAGCAGTCGGTCTGTTGAGAAGCGCTTGTTTCTGACCCGCAGTTCGTTGTTGTGATCTAGCGCTCCTGCCACACACCACACCAGGTACGCACGGTCAGTCTACCAGATGAGTGCTCATCCAGTGCTGCTGCACCGCTCCTGCCTCACTCTAAGATCCGACCACATCCTGTCTCTCTTCACGTAAGTCCTGCTCTGCTCCTTATTTTCAACCTTGCGTAAGCCCGTACCACTTTTCAACTTGCTTGCTCTGTGCATTTCGTGCGTGCTCATGCTCGTCGTGCCCTCTTTCAGGTCGGCTTGCCTCTACCATGAAGTACTTTCCAGTCTGTTGTTCCGTCTTCATGTTATCCATCGACTTCGATTCTTTGTTCCTCGTTCTCCCCTTTGCTCAGCCAGCCACTCACATTCTATGCTTTTGACCATAGATCTTTAGGGATAGTAATGTGACACAAGAATAGAATCGTGGAATTTAACTTCAACCACTTTCGAAACCCCCATAATTGTGATTCGTACTCTGTCTGCCCCGTCCTGTGCCCCAATCTGCATGATATTTTGACGCGCTAGATTGTGCTTCTACTTGAGGTGCTCCACTCCACTCGATCCATTCCTTCGTTCTGCTTTCATCTCACGAGGTACGCATCTTCGTTTGGGATATTTAACTGTCTCCTTCATTCGTCCGTCTCGTGGTGTGGCATCAGTGTCGTGCATACTTCCTCCATGCACCTCTCTTTTCGTCAGTCTCAAAATGCATTTCGTTTTGTCTTCATCATCATTATCATCACCTGTCCACTCTTAGCCCATTCGTGCTCATTCCACGCGTCATCATCCCTCTCTAGTCTCCGCCTCTCAGTTCCTGGGTCTCCGCTGATACCTTGTTGCAAGCCCTGCTGCCTTTTTTCCCCGAAATTCCTTCACTGTAACTTCACTCTTTTGCTGCTGCTCGCCCTCAGCTGTCATCTTGTTCGTCCAAGCGATCCTGTTTTACCTGCCGCCAATCCCATCTCCGTGTCCACCTTGTCTGTTCGTCTCCATCCAAGGCCTGATTGCATGCTGAGCTGTGCACTCAAACATGTCTGTTTCCAAAATTCTCAGTATCCGCGTTCTTATCTTCAAAATATAGCTGTTTTCCACCAGTATCCCTTTCTGCTCGTTTCACCCGTAATTCCCCCCTCTTTCTACTCTCTGCCTTTGAACGCATGTACCTTGCCTTAGTACTTCCCCTCACCACCTCAATTTCTTGCCATCTTTGCTGCCCTGTTTTCCTGCTTCCTCTTCACTGCACCTTTTCTCGTTGGCCGCACCCGTTTTTAATCTCTGACCATCTTGTCATTCTTCCATGCAATCCACTCTACTCGCGCCCGTCTCGTCTCCATTCGCTGACCGGGAGGCCGTCCTCGCCGCCTCCTTGTCTTCCTTCTCCTTTCACGTATTCATTCCCCCCTGCTGCTGCTGCTGCTGCTGCTGCTGCTGCTGCTCATAGCGTCCTTCGCTGCTACATCTCATCCCCGCCTCCTCCTCCTGCGTCCTCCTCCCTCCTCTGATTTTTCAACTACACGCGCCCTTCTCGTCACTGCTTCCTTTCTTCCCTGCTCCTGCCGCATCTCGCTTCTCCTCGCTCACGTTTATGCAAGGAGGTCAAACCATGGTGACTCTTTAGCTTGAGTCAATTTCTCACTCCTAATATAGACTTGTCTTACCACTTTTGCTCTCTCTTGCGCTATACTTTCATATCTTCTCATAGCGTGCCTGCTGTGTGGCTTCCCTCACATACGTGACCGTGGTAAGGAGTAGAGCTTGCATGGCTACATCGCATATAGTCGTTGTCAGGCCTTATCGTGCCAGGCTGAGTTTTTTTGGTTTGTTACCATGGCTTTCCCCCCGCCTCATGCACATCTATCCCGCCTTCCTCCTCCTGGCTTCCATCCTGGCCCATTCGTGCTGGTTTTACTGCCTCTCCTTGCGACCCTCACCTCACCTATTTGCATAATATGAAGGTGTGGTGCAAGTGACGATATCTGTTCACACACTGGATGCAACAGTTTAGTTGTGGAAGAGTTAATAGCATGTAGTTTTGTGCTTCTAGTCTTCTCTACCTCTCCTTTCCCTTCTTCTTACATCACTACTTTTTTCTTTACCGCTGTTGTACCTACGACCTTCGTACTGCCCAGCCCTGCTCTCGATACTTCTGACTGAAAGTCGGAGTGAACACCGTGTACATCACCACCCCATGCAATCCTGTGGCTCGCCACGGTTTACAACCCTTTCCACTCTCAGCTCGCCGCCCTTCATCCTCTGCCTTCATTTCCGCATTGCTTCAGTAGTTTGCAGTGTCCCTTTTTGGTAGTCCCCGCTTACATTTCTTGCCATTCTGCCTGTCTCCTCTGCTCCTCCTGTTTTGCTGCCATCTAACTTCATGCCACGTGCATGTGTATGCACAAGCATCTCCTCTCATTACTTGAGCTGAGTATGTGCTGCGATCATTCCCTCGCTTGTTATGCTTCTTCAATCCTCTCATATCCACATGTCTGCCTCGTTCCTTATGCCCGTGGAATAATTTCTTCTCTTGTGTGCATTCGTCCCCTTTTTTTTGCATTTCCGTCAAGGCACTTGACCCTACCTTATTCAGGCCTTGTCAAATTTCGAAGGGCTGCAGTGAAGGAGGTGGCTGAACAGAAGGATAAGTCATAGAACGAGGGTTGTTGTGGGGGTTTTATTGGAACACATGGCTGCTGAGAGAGTGATGGGTACATTGATTGAAGAGGTCAAAGAGGCGGTGCTGGCAGCAGTGAGAGATGAGCTGGCTGCACACAAGGAGGAGGTGGATGAGCTGCGGCACATGTTGACAGCAGTGAAGGAGGAATTGGCTGCGCACAAGCAGTCAACTAAGTTGCAGCTGGAGGAAGCACAGCAAAAACGAGTGGCAGAGATGAGAGTGCAGGTGGCGGAGAGGGAGAGGGAGCTGGCTGCATTGAAGGGGAAGCTAGCTGAGCATATCAATGCTGGCATGAAATTGGATGTTGACCAAAAGATTAGCCAGAGTGAAGGTGATGAGAAGTCTGCATGGGAGGTGAGTAAGACTGCAGGGGAGTGAGTAAGACTGCAGGGGAGTGAGTAAGACTGCAGGGGAGTGAGTAAGACTGCAGGGGAGTGAGTAAGACTGCAGGGGAGTGAGTAAGACTGCAGGGGAGTGAGTAAGACTGCAGGGGAGTGAGTAAGACTGCATGGGAGGTGAGTAAGATTGCAGGGGAGTGAGTAAGACTGCAGGGGAGTGAGTAAGACTGCAGGGGAGTGAGTAAGACTGCAGGGGAGTGAGTAAGACTGCAGGGGAGTGAGTAAGACTGCATGGGAGGTGAGTAAGACTGCAGGGGAGTGAGTAAGACTGCAGGGGAGTGAGTAAGACTGCAGGGGAGTGAGTAAGACTGCAGGGGAGTGAGTAAGACTGCAGGGGAGTGAGTAAGACTGCAGGGGAGTGAGTAAGACTGCAGGGGAGTGAGTAAGACTGCAGGGGAGTGAGTAAGACTGCATGGGAGGTGAGTAAGATTGCAGGGGAGTGAGTAAGACTGCAGGGGAGTGAGTAAGACTGCAGGGGAGTGAGTAAGACTGCAGGGGAGTGAGTAAGACTACAGGGGAGTGAGTAAGACTGCAGGGGAGTGAGTAAGACTGCAGGGGAGTGAGTAAGACTGCAGGGGAGTGAGTAAGACTGCAGGGGAGTGAGTAAGACTGCAGGGGAGTGAGTAAGACTGCAGGGGAGTGAGTAAGATTGCAGGGGAGTGAGTAAGACTGCAGGGGAGTGAGTAAGACTGCAGGGGAGTGAGTAAGACTGCAGGGGAGTGAGTAAGACTGCAGGGGAGTGAGTAAGACTGCAGGGGAGTGAGTAAGACTGCAGGGGAGTGAGTAAGACTGCAGGGGAGTGAGTAAGACTGCAGGGGAGTGAGTAAGACTGCAGGGGAGTGAGTAAGACTGCAGGGGAGTGAGTAAGACTGCAGGGGAGTGAGTAAGACTGCAGGGGAGTGAGTAAGACTGCAGGGGAGTGAGTAAGACTGCAGGGAGGCGAGTAAGTCTGCAGGGAGGCGAGTAAGACTGCAGGGAGGCGAGTGCTGTGTGAACTGTCAAACAGGGTAAGCATGGTTTGACAGAGTAAGCATGGTTTGACAGGGTAAGCATGGTTGGACAGGGTAAGCATGGTTAGACAGGGTATGCATGGTTGGACAGGGTATGCATGGTTGGACAGGGTATGCATGGTTGGACAGGGTATGCATGGTTGGACAGGGTATGCATGGTTGGACAAGGTATGCATGGCTGGACAGGGTATGCATGGTTGGACAGGGTATGCATGGTTTGCTATGGTCATACCTTTTCTTGTCTTTCCCTCTTCATCCCTCCAGCGAATCAAGTCAGCATCCCAAGGAACCGTTCTTAGTCTAGCGAATCTCAATGGCCTCTCAGACGCCATCCTCGCCCATGTGTCCACCATGACGCATCTGAAGAACATCGACTTGGTCTTTGCCTCAGGCTTCAGTGCAGAGGGCATCAAGCACCTCTACAGGCTGCCACAGCTGGAGACGCTCGACCTGGATGGCACAGATGTCTCCGACAGTGCCTTGGAAGGCATTGGGTCCTCGACCAGTCTGAAGCGTCTCTATCTGCAACAAACCAAAGTGACTGATGGTGGGCTGCGGCACTTGAGAGGCCTTTCCTGTCTCAAGGCATTGTTGCTTTCTCACTGTAAGGGAGTGACAGATGCTGGCATGGTGCATGTGGGGAGGTTGACAGGGCTGGAGAAGCTTGCTCTGGATGGCACGGCAGTCGCGGATGATGGGCTGCGTCAGCTGACTGCCCTGACCAAGCTGACTATTCTCTGGACGCCAGATCATGGTTTCCTTCAAAATGATGCTGTACGCAGGTGGATAGGCAGGAAGGGCGGCAGGGGGTGATGATGTGAAGGTACCGTAGGTGAGGTGAAGGGGAGTTGGACTGTCTAGGGGAGACAGATGAGAGGCGTGGGGGCAAGGGGTGTGAAGATTGAGTGAACTCATGCATGCGGAGGAGTGGGGCAGAGTGGTGGTTGTGCTGGACTTGCATACTTGCATGGGATTGGAAAATGGTCTTAGATCCGTGCCTTGCAGCCGGACAGCTGGATGTGCAGAGCATTAAACCAGCAGGTGCATGATGAAAAGCTGCATGGTACCGGTATTTTGGTGCCTGCCTTGTCTTGAGTGCAGCAGGGTGTATAAATTCTCCTTACTCATTGAAACAGCAGACTTTGATTGCATAGTAGTGTCTGTCTTTGATTCTCTTCGAGTTAGTTGAGGTTTGTATGAGCTTTTGTTTCACAATACCGTATGAACAAATCCCGAAGTCATGCATGCATGCATACCCTAACATTGTCCATTTGATAATACTCCACAAAAATATCATATGGTATAATCATCTGAAGACAACATGCACCACACCGTATCTCTGTTTACAAAGCTTGGCTGCTGGGCATTGTGAAGGTTGTGTTGGCTGGGGTGTGTGGCATGGCACAGATGGCAGAGGTGAAGCAGGAAGGAGTGGGCCTGCGTCTGCATGGGTAAAGGAAACATGTGATGGATGCTGCTGCGCACTTGGAACCTCACACTGAATGCCATGCTCGCTTCTCAAAAGTCAACCTTAGGCCTCAATAATTCTTGCACCACTGCCTTCAACAGCTGTGAACATCAGCAGGTGGCAACACAGTGAGACGAGCTGCATCCCTGGTGCTGGAAGGAAGGGAGTCGAGTGGCACCCAGTTAATGAGGACCTCCATCTCACCCAATTTTTAGTATGTATGCGGAGTCTGTCACCCGCAGATCAGCAAAAATTGTGACGAGACAAATTGAAGGGCATGAGTGAAAGGGCAGGCATACAGTAAACAACGGGATGCGTTCTAAGAGTCAAGTATGGGATGGGGTATGGGAATGAGGTGTGGGATTAGGTATGGGATGACGTATGGGATGAGGTATGGGAATGAGGTATGGGAACGAATAAGGTGCACATGCTGTCTACTCGTTATGAATGAGATCAAAACTCACGCACATGGCTGGTCATGTGGCTGGCATACAAGAGACTTCCAGCATAAGCTGACCCCACTCCCGCCACGCTTCTTCTGCCGGTGCAACAAACTTTACATCCACTGACGTGCTTTGCCACCATGACAATGGGGTAAGAATTGCGAGCCGTTTGCACCGGCTACTAGAAATAGCTAAGGAGAGACAGGTTTAGGAAAGAAAGGACAGCTGAGAGAGTAAGAATTTTCCATACTTGAAAGGCAATTGGAGTTTGTGCGGTGCGGCACCTCTCTGCTGCCACCAGCAACCATCCACCACAAAGAAGAGGGAGGCGTGTGTGAGGGCGATGGAGGGGGAAAGGGGTAGGTTGTAGGTTGAAAGATATGGGGGGAGCAAACAAACGAGCAGCAAAGGATGGCAAGAAGGCCAATGAGCAGAGGGACAAAAACACGAGCAGCACAACAGGAAGTCGTGATGTAGGCGGTGCCTACGGGTGCGATGGCTATAGTGCTGCTAGGCTCAGATGGGAAACAGATGGGAAGGTGATGACGGGTAGGGAAGGAGGACTTGAGACGTATGTATATAAAGAACAATAACAAAGAAAAATAGAAACACAAGGGCAAGAAGGCAAAGACAGATGAACGAGGGTGACACGGGGTGAAGTGATGGGCACGGTGCCAAGAGCTGAAGCGAGGGTGACAAGAGCATCTCACGTTGAGAAACGAGCAGTGTGAGTGTAACGCCTGTGGGGCTTACACATAAGGGTATGAGAGCATCCGCTGCGCCTCAAATACAACCCTCGTTTTGACCCAGTGGGTAGCGAGGTGTTACATTTGGTCTCAGAGCCTGGGGTTTGACTCCCGGCTGGGTCACATTTGAATGTGCCAGTCGCGAACCCAGTGAACGATCCGCCGCTGGCCTGGCCCACCAGCGAAGTCGCTGTAGAGCGAGATTCAGGTCCTTGCGAGGGCCGACTCCCTGCCCAACGAGGACGTTGGCTCCAGGGGGGGACGAGTGTAACGCCTGTGGGGCTTACACGTATGAGAGCATCCGCTGCGCCTCAAATACAACCCTCGTTTTGACCCATTGGGTAGCGAGGTGTTACAGTGAGGAAGGGTTGATTGTGCTTCGTCATCAGTCCCCCGCCATATCCACACAAGAGTTTGTGCATCACACAACGAGGGCCTTTCTAACCCTAGTGGTCACGCCCAATGATCGGCTTGTCGGTCGTTGACTCGTGGTGGCAGCGAGGCACAGCAGATCCAGCCCCCAATTCATCGACGAATCTAGGCTACGTACGATGCAGGTGAGTTGGATGGCACGTCATAACACCTGGAGAGGAAGCACAGAACTGTGAATGCTTTTGATCATGTTGCTTTGCCGGAAGATGAGGGATGGATGGATGGGATGGGCGATTGGTGAAGTGGTGCTGCAAAGTCATGAGGAACGTTCATGGTGCTCAGCTCATGCAGCTAGTATACTAAGCCTGCAATCAGGCCAATAGCGATCAGCAGCCTGCCTGCCTGGACCTTGGCCAGGCATACACTAGGCCAGACACACCCAGGCATACAACCTAGGCCAAAGAGTTTAGCCTGGGCCAGACATACAGGGTAGATAAAAACATTCAGGCGAAACCCGACATACAGGCTAGGTCAGGCATTTGTAGGTCGGGCATGCAGGTCCGGTTAGGCCAGGCATAGAGGATAGGTCAGGCGCAAATGTCAGGTCGGGCAAACCCACATTAGGACAGATCAATCGCAGGGTAGATGAGCCAGCTGCCAACGGTAAGACCCACGCAGGCAAGACTGTGGTGGATAATGTGCTCCTATGGGGAAGTGGGGAAGGACTCGTTCAGCCACACACACCTTCAGACACGACATGTGATCATGGCATGTGCCCCCACCGCACCTCTTCATTCTTCACACGCCTAAAAGCCCTGCACGTTCAGTGTGCAAAAAAACGAGTGCAGATAATAGTGCTGTCACAATGTGGCTGCTGCCTTGCTACTCCCTCCCACGCCTCCCTCCTGCCTGCCTCCACCCCAATCGCCAGTGACCAACTTCACCGCCACCACTGCCGCTGTTGCTGCACCCCATGACTCTGCCATGCTACCCAGCCATGTGTCCCAGCGGTGAGTTGGTCTCCCTACTGCCCGCCTGCACCTAACCCAACTCGTGGCAGACCAGCTTCACCGCCACCACTACTGCTGCATTCCGTGTGACTCTGCCATTATGCGTAGCTGTGTGTACTCGCGATGAGTTGGCTTTCCACCACTAGCGCATGGTGAACGAGGAAGAGGGAGTGGAAGATAGCTGGTGATCGCATGCACAGGAAAATCATTCACTCTGCAGCATCTGGTGAGGAGATTTTTGAAGCGCCACGAAAAATCGCCTCCCATAAATTCCACCCACTTGTCCTGTAATGCTAGATGGCTCTGTCATGCTGCCAGGCTGTGTGCTGCAGGGAGATGGGCACCTCACGACTGGTTAATGAAAGGTTGGTGCTGGAAGAGAAGAGGAGGGGAGTTTGGGGGGGTAGTGCACAAGGTAGGGGAGTACTTCAGAGCAAGGAGGGGAAAGGTGAACAGCAGGTGCAGGTGTTGCATACTGAATGAATGCTGAATGGGAGGGACACGAAAGACGGTGGACGGGAGCGGGGAGGGAATCATTTGAGGGTCATGAGGTGGTACCTTTTGCAACAGTACCTCTGATGCGATGACCTATACACCATCCACGAGGGTGGTCAGCTCCTTGCGCCGCTTCACCTTCACTCTCTCCTCCACCCACCAAGGTGGCAAACCGACTACTGCTTCAACTAGACAAGGTTTGATGGACCGTGCATGCTCTTGTATAGACTGGGAGAAGTGGCACAGCCGCAGCAAGTGAGCTGCTGGCTTTAGAAAGCAGAAGAGGGTTGTGGGGGGAAGGGGTGTTGATGGGAGGAGAGGGGCCCGATGAAAGAGGGAGGGGGGAGGAAGGGGAGTGTGAGACAATTAAGGGAGAAGGGATACGGAAGGGGGTTGGGGTGAAAGGGAGGATTTTTCAGAGAAACAGGCAAAGGAATAGATGCTTAAAAAGGGAAATCATAATGCAGAAGGGCGAATCAATTCAATAGGCATGATGATGGTGGTGGAGACACATGACATGTGGCACCGCAGTGCAGAAAAAACATAGATTCGCCTTACAAAAACAGGTGCATAAGAAGTGTGCGTGGTGAGGGGAGGAAGGGAGAGAATGCAAGACATGAAGAACACTCATAGTGATCGGTTGAAGAGCACCTTTCAGTTCAGGGTTGAACACACCTTCAGACACGCCATGTACCTGCACCTCGTCATTCTTCAACAAGCAACGAATGAGTTAACCGCACTCTGTCTCAAGCAGTTGTCGATTCATTCTTCCATCAACCCCACTATCGCTACACATCCACGGAGTCTGATGCCTCGTTCTCCCTGTCATGCCTCCCTCCTATCCACCTCCCTCCTTCCCCCGCTGACCCACTTCACCCCCACCACTGCTCATGCTGCGGCCAGCGGCTCAACCAGAGCATGCCGACAGGAGCAGTGGCCAGCATATCTACCCAACAATACCGCCCACACTGCTCCTGTCGCCATGCTCACTGGTGGTAGAGATGAGTTGGTCCACTCACGGTTAGTACAGGACAGCAGCTGTGCTGAGATGAGACCATGGTGGTAGAGATGAGACCATGGTGGTAGAGATGAGACCATGGTGGTAGAGATGAGACCATGGTGGTAGAGATGAGACCATGGTGGTAGAGATGAGACCATGGTGGTAGAGATGAGACCATGGTGGTAGAGATGAGACCATGGTGGTAGAGATGAGACCATGGTGGTAGAGATGAGACCATGGTGGTAGAGATGAGACCATGGTGGTAGAGATGAGACCATGGTGGTAGAGATGAGACCATGGTGGTAGAGATGAGACCATGGTGGTAGAGATGAGACCATGGTGGTAGAGATGAGACCATGGTGGTAGAGATGAGACCATGGTGGTAGAGATGAGACCATGGTGGTAGAGATGAGACCATGGTGGTAGAGATGAGACCATGGTGGTAGAGATGAGACCATGGTGGTAGAGATGAGACCATGGTGGTAGAGATGAGACCATGGTGGTAGAGATGAGACCATGGTGGTAGAGATGAGACCATGGTGGTAGAGATGAGACCATGGTGGTAGAGATGAGACCATGGTGGTAGAGATGAGACCATGGTGGTAGAGATGAGACCATGGTGGTAGAGATGAGACCATGGTGGTAGAGATGAGACATTGGGGGTAAGAATGAACCCATGGTGGTAGAGATGAGGCCATGGTGGTAGAGATGAGGCCATGGTGGTAGAGATGAGACCATGGTGGTAGAGATGAGACCATGGTGGTAGAGATGAGACCATGGTGGTAGAGATGAGACCATGGTGGTAGAGATGAGACCATGGTGGTAGAGATGAGACCATGGTGGTAGAGATGAGACCATGGTGGTAGAGATGAGACCATGGCGGTAGAGATGAGACCATGGCGGTAGAGATGAGACCATGGCGGTAGAGATGAGACCATGGTGGTAGAGATGAGACCATGGCGGTAGAGATGCGACCATGGTGGTAGAGATGAGACCATGGTGGTAGAGATGAGACCATGGTGGTAGAGATGAGACCATGGTGGTAGAGATGAGACCATGGTGGTAGAGATGAGACCATGGCGGTAGAGATGAGACCATGGCGGTAGAGATGAGACCATGGCGGTAGAGATGAGACCATGGTGGTAGAGATGAGACCATGGCGGTAGAGATGAGACCATGGTGGTAGAGATGAGACCATGGTGGTAGAGATGAGACCATGGTGGTAGAGATGAGACCATGGTGGTAGAGATGAGACCATGGTGGTAGAGATGAGACCATGGTGGTAGAGATGAGACCATGGTGGTAGAGATGAGGCCATGGTGGTAGAGATGAGACCATGGTGGTAGAGATGAGACCATGGTGGTAGAGATGAGACCATGGTGGTAGAGATGAGACCATGGTGGTAGAGATGAGACCATGGTGGTAGAGATGAGACCATGGTGGTAGAGATGAGACCATGGTGGTAGAGATGAGACCATGGTGGTAGAGATGAGACCATGGTGGTAGAGATGAGACCATGGTGGTAGAGATGAGACCATGGTGGTAGAGATGAGACCATGGTGGTAGAGATGAGATGGACCCCTCCCAGTTAGGACAGGCCAGGTGCTGCTGGTGGGTAAACTGAAGGGAAGGGAGTGGTGGGAGTCGGGGTGAGGGCGAAGAGGGCCAGGGCATAGAGCAAGGAAGGGGGAGAAGATAGGTGATGGAACTGCCCTCGAGAAATTGGTGCTCAGATTCTTTGTGTACCAACATATGAACACCAGAAGCACCATGCTGGGCGCGTATGGACCCAGGCAAAAGGACAGAGGTTTGAGCAGCTGCAATGGATGTAAGAAGAGAGAGAGGGTGACAAATGATTTAGATTATCGACTCAGCTTCTCTCACCTCCGCGTTGGCATGTCCCCCTGCGTGCCATCAATTGAGAAGCCATCTTCACCCATGGCATGTGCCGATACCAGCACACCTGCCTCCCATCTCTCTTCATTTCCACGTGGAGTTTACAATACATGGGAGCATGGGGGCATGGGGGCATGGGGGCATGGGTGCATGGGAGCATGGGTGCGTGGGAGCATGGGTGCGTGGGAGCATGGGTGCGTGGGAGCATGGGTGCGTGGGAGCATGGGTGCGTGGGAGCATGGGTGCGTGGGAGCATGGGTGCGTGGGAGCATGGGTGCGTGGGAGCATGGGTGCGTGGGAGCATGGGTGCGTGGGAGCATGGGTGCGTGGGAGTGCGTGGGAGCATGGGTGCGTGGGAGCATGGGTGCGTGGGAGCATGGGTGCGTGGGAGCATGGGTGCGTGGGAGTATGGGTGCGTGGGAGCATGGGTGCGTGAGAGCATGGGTGCGTGGGAGCATGGGTGCGTGGGAGCATGGGTGCGTGGAAGGGTGTGTGGGTGGGTGCGTGGGAGCATGATTCGAGCATGACGGTTTGAGAAGGGAGAAATGCAATGCGCTATATTGGGGGCGATGGAGCAGCATGCATGACATCTGCCCTTGCAAACACAATCTAACATTTTTTGCTTCACATCTGCCTTCCGTCGCATCATCATGCCCTGCATCCTGGTCAGCTCACAGTGTTCTAAAAAAACCTCGTTCATGCCCGCTCTATGAGACAACGCAAAAGGCAAATCAGACATGCGTCCTTCGAGAGACGATAGTATCAAATATGTCTATTGCATTACAGATTGCACTAGGATATCTAGGCAGGCCTGCCCTATCTTGCCTGAGGGGCTGCAAGATTCTGAGTGTGATAGGCACAGGTCGATGCAGCAGCATACTACACCCAGGCAACATAACGCCCTCCAGCATCCTCATGCACACCCCTGCTGGGCCCAATATGTGCTCACCCCTACGACTCCCACTCCTTGCACACTCCTTCCATGCACTCCTCCATTCTTCACACCCCTTGCCTCCACGCCACTCCTCCAAGCAGTCAGTAAACTTTGCTCTCATGTCATCTCCCTCCCCCCTCCATCACCCCCTACCCACCCTACCTCCCTATCCACCTTCGCACATTGGCATTGCAAGCAACATTTCCATTCGGCAGTTGGAGAGTTGTCAGCTTGGTGAGGGCTGTCAGCTGCTGCAGCCCATCACCCGTGACTGCCGTGTACTCCAGAAGAAGCGTCTCAAGCCCTGTCAGGCTCCCCACATGCACCATGCTGGCATCTGTCACACCCTTGCATTTAGAAAGCCACAGCACTTTGAGAGAGGGGAGACCTGTCAATTGTGCCAGCCCAGCATTGGTCAGCTTGGTACGATTGAGATAGAGCTCCTTGAGATTGCTCAAGGACCCAATGCCTTCCAAGACACTGTGTGAGATGTCTGCGCTGTTGAGATCTAACGTCTGCAGCCATGGCAGCTTGTAGAGGTGCTTCATCCCCTCTGCACTGAAGCCTGAGCTCGAGGTCATGTTAATGCACCTCAGATGAGTCATTGTGGACACATGCCCGAGCATGGCGTCTGAGATGCAGCTGAGACCCGTCAGAAGCAAATCAGTTACTTCTGATGCTGCCTTGATTTGCTGGAGGTGATGGATGAACAGGGAATGAATGAAAAGAAAATGATTGGTAATCAAGACATTAGCAAACAATGAACCATCCATACCCCGTGAAACATTTGCACTCAGCACTCACCTCCCATACTCTCTTTTGAACGCCTTCAACATCCATCTTCATGCCAGCATCCTTTTGCACCGCAACCAGCCACCCTTTCCCTGCCTTCTTCTCCCTCTCCCTCTCCTCCAGCTGCCCTCTCATCTCCGTCAAGTCTGCTGCTCTTCTCCTCTCTACCTCCTGCACCTCCCTCCTCCTCTCCTCCCTCTCCCTTGCCAACTCCCCCTTCACTCCTGCCAACTCCCCCTTCACTGCTTCCAGTTCTGCAGTCACCTCCCTCTCCCTCTCCTCCACCTGCCCTCTCATCTCCCTCATCTCTGCCACTCGTCTCCTCTCAGCCTCCTCTGAGTCCTTCTTGGCTGCTGCCAATTCCCTCCTCATCCCTTCCACCTGCAGGTGAAGTGCTCTCATCATCTCCATCGCCTCTTTCCACTCCTGTGATCCGGCCATACTCCACAAGTGGATGAAGCAACCTCTCCCACTCTCTACATCCCAGGACGGGCAGAAGAACGGTAGCAATGAGAGTGTTAGTTAGACGTGAATTCAAGGGCGAGGGTGGAGGGTTGGGAGACAAGGGCAGAGGAATAAGTTGAAGCGATGGAGGGGAAAGAGAAGCCACCCGGTTGACAGTGTAGCGAAGGGTTAGTTGGAGAAGGGAGATGGGCGATTGCACAATAAGGGCGCGTGTGATATTTCTTTGAACTTCCGAAAGCTCGACCTTTAGAAAGGTTATACATGGTGAAATACAATTGAGAGATTTTCGCCACGGTGCAAAGTGGTTGAAGTTCGAACTTTGACCAAAACCCTAAGATCACACGCGCCCTAAGATGCAGTAGGAACAGAGGTGAGCAGCCAAACCATAGAGGAGAAGGAGCAGCAGGGGAAGAAGGGGATAAGCAGCAGCAGAGGACGGGAGACGAAGCGGCGGTAGGGGGGGAGGAGGCAGGAAAGGGAGGGGGAGCGGGAGCAGCAGGGCAAGGAAGAGATAAGCAGCAAAAGCAGGGGAAGGGGGGGCAAGCTGCGGAAGTGGGGGAAGGAAAACAGCCATGCACCGACGGTACGAGAGGAGAAATGAGACCAGATAAGGAGTCAAATGGAAATAGCAGGAGTGAGACATTCCAATGGGCGAAACAAGCAAGTGACAGTCAGGTGTGAACTGGTCGTGTTAAGGGGAATGGGGGGGGGGGGGGGGGGGGTCGGGAGGTGCAAGAAAAGGGCACTGAAATAAGTCCCACTCCCCGTCCCTCCTACCCCGTCTACTTCTGGACAGAAGTAGACGGGGAAGCAGTAGTGAGCCAGGCTGCGGAAGAGCGGCCTCAACGAGTACGAACGAGCAAGCGAGCACTAAGGAGCGAGCGACATACACGATCAAGCGAGCACGAGCGGACGAAGGGTGGACAGGCGAAGGGCAGGAAGGGCTAGTGGGCGAGAGAGAAGAGCAGGGTAATGGAACGGGATGCAGGAGATGCATTCTGGGTGATGGAATCGAAGCAGCAGCAAGGGGGGTATGCAGATGGAAAGGAGAGATATGCTGACAGGCAGAAAAGTGCAGAGAGAAAAAGCCATGAGGGTTGAGATTCCGACCTCATGAGGTGAAGGCGATCAAAGAAATGAATGGTATGGATTGCGGGGGTCTGGCAAATCAGAATGCACGCAGGGTATGGAAGCAGCAGCTGCGAACGGACGCAAAAGGAGTAACACGACATAAGGAAGGGCAAGAGAATGAAAGAGAAGAATCCATGAGGGTGGGCAGAGATGCCAACCTCATGACACAAGATGAAGGGAAGAATGACGCGGATTGCAGCACGCCAACTGGAAATCCAATATAGTAACAGGAGGAACGAATAGGATGCGTACAGGTAGGGATGACCGGATGCGGGCATATGTGACAACGAGTGGAGAAGTGGATAGAGGTCTGTGCCGTAGAGAAGGATGACGAGGAAATAGCTGGATATTATGAAGGAACGCCAAGGGATGCTCTGCTCACCTCACAAGATGATAGCAGAGCGAAGAGCTATCTGGCGGAGTGACTGAAACGTAACGCAGGGTATGGTGGCAGCGGGGAAGTGGCAACCGAGGGGGCGTGCTACCGTGAGTGTGGCTGATAACCTGTGTGGATCGAAGGAATAAGGCACAAGGCATGGGGCTGAGATAAGAGGGAGGAGGAATGGGAGAGGAAAGAGCGGAGACAGTGGAATTTACGTCAGAAAAGAAGATCCATCCATGGCAATAAGCTTGTGGGTAGGAAGTTTTGCATTATAATAATCATCACGACGATTTAACGAGACAAATGGCCATCTAAGAAAGATGAGGCAGGTGCACAGGTGGTAACAGAAGTAGCAGCAGCAGAACGCATGGGAAGAGTACTACAAAACGGTAAGAGGCAAGCTGAACTGAAGCCGAATATAAGGCAGACGTAAGGAGCAGTTACAATGAGGCTGGGGTGGACGGGGAGGGGCAGGGCTCATGAAAAAGTGGAGCAGGGAACAAAGAGGGTACGACAGACAGCAGAGGCGCGGCAAATGGCCTCGTGCGTACCTGGTGTGTGTAAAGGTGGCAGGTGAGGCAGAGAGCCAGCTGTTCCGCAGCAGCAGACCGACAGACACTTTTTCGTGGCCAGGCGCTTGACTGAGCTCCACTGCCGGCGAGGGTGAAGGGGCGCGCGGGGAAGGAGGCGCCGCTTCTCAAAAGAGGAATCGACAGAGCTCCGCAGCCAGGGGGGAGAAAGGTGGTGAGAAACGGAGAGGAAGTATGCTAACAGGAGGAAAGTGGCAGAAGAGAAAAATGACTAGATGTTTGACTATATTCCGAAGTGAAGGAACAAGGAGAGGAAGGCAGAGGAGGAGGATGAATGAGCTCATTCAAGGAGGACAGGAGAGAGGCATGTTTTGATCGGAGGTGCCATAAGTCAATCGCGCCGCACGCATGTCATCCGTTCGCCTCGCACGCCCTGTCATGCTTTCGCCTCACACGCCCATGCGTTTCGTGCTTTCCCCCCGGATGGGTAACCAATTCATCGCATCTGTTGGGCTCTTCGACTCTCAGTCGCCGTGGGCAAGAGTGACGTGACACCGTCGACATGACACGGCATACGGCGGTGCCACTGTTTCTCGGAGAATTCTCGAATACACCGCTTTGCATGCGGTGCGAGTGGGCCGTCATCGTTAGAAAGCAGACGATGTGAAGTGGACACATTCCTCGCGCAGCTCACATGGAGCAATGCCACGTTTTGTCACACTGTTGTTGAAACGTTGCTGGCAGGGAAGTAGCAGCCTTAATAGTTTAGGAAAACGAGTTTAGAGTGCTCTCTGGAGTTCTCTGGAAATTGCACTATGACTTCAACAAATTTCACACACAATTTTACATGGTGCATTCACAAATCGAGTCGCACTACCAAGTCGCGACACTCTGAATTTCTTATTGGTAACTCTACCACTTGAAATGAACCTTGCCGTGAAATTCAGAGATTGATTGCGATGCGGGATTGGTCGGCGAGTTTGATTACGGGGCTGTAACTTCGTCGGCGTGGTTGACGAAGTCGGCGAGGCGTCGGAACTTGGGTGTTCTGCGTTTCGTAATTTTCGCGCGAGGGTTTGAGTTGGGCTGCGCGTCAGGACCTGGTCGCCCAGCTGCAGGTTGAGGCGCTTGACCAATCGGAGGTTTGGGTGAGGTGGCGGTTGACTTCCGCCCACCTGCACTGTACTTGGCAGCATTCGGCTGCCACACTGTTACATTACTTCCCCCTCCAAGTGGCGCCGTCCACGGCGCCAAACCGTGGCTGGTCAAGTACCCATTCACAGCAGTTGTGGCACGGTCAATTTGGCTCTCAGGTTCCCACGAGTCTTCACTAGTCGGCTGATCTTTCCAGCGAACGAGGAACTCACGACCATGAGGTGTGTCACGGTGAGCAGTGATAGATGCAACCTCAAACAGGTCGGGGCTGCCTTCGAACATTGGTGGCAGTTGGCGTGTGGCTGGACGGTCGTGTGAAGGTGCACGGAAAGGGCGGAGGCGCTGGACATGGAAGACGGGGTGAATCTTCATATAGCTGGGTAGTTGGAGACGGTAGGTGACTGGTGAGAGGGCTCGGGTGATGGTGAACGGGCCGATGAAGCGAGGGGCGAGTTTTCTGGTTGTGCCTTTGCGTAGGAGAGGTAGGTGGTCAGTGGAGAAAAGCACTTGATCACCAACGTTGAAGCGGATGTCTTTGCGGTGAGAGTTGGCATAGCGGGTCTGCTTTGCTTGTACTTTAAGGATGGAGGTGCGAGCGGCATCAATGGCTGATTCGAGTGAAGTGAGGAACTCAAAGGCTGCTGGTGTGTGTGAGAGGTGGGAGGGTGGGGTTGTGGGGAGGCGTGGGTGCTGTCCGGTTGCGAGGTAGAAGGGTGACTGACCGGTGGAAAGGTGGGGTGTGCTGTTGTATGCGAGTTCAATGGCGGTGAGGTGGAGATCCCAATCAGTTTGGCGAGCGGTAACTTGTGCACGAAGGGCATCTTCAAGCGTGCAGTTCATTCGTTCGGTTTGTCCGTCCGTTTCGGGGTGATACGCTGTAGAAAACTTTAGCCTTGTGCCATGAAGCTTAAAGAGGCTTTGCCAAAAGTTGCTCAAGAAGCGAGGGTCGCAGTCTGAAATTATGGCGGATGGGAGACCGTGTAGGCGGACTATGTGATCGAAGAAAAGGCGGGCTGTTTCGGGTGCGGTGACGGTTGTGTGGGTAGGGATGAAGTGGCTCATTTTGGAGAGTCGGTCGACGACGACTAGGATAGCGTTGTAGCTGCGGGGTGTGCGGGGCAGATCCATGATGAAGTCCATGGTGACTTCATCCCACACTTTGGTAGTTGGAGGGATGGGCTGAAGGAGTCCGTAGCGGTTGGTGGTGCGTGCTTTGAGTTGTTGGCAGGTGCGGCAGGTGCGTATGAAGTCACGCACATCAGCATGCATGCGTGGCCAATGGTAGTTGTTGGAGAGGCGTGCGTAGGTCTTCTCAACGCCTAAGTGGCTGCCGGGAACGGTGTCGTGGTATTCGGAGAGTAGCAGCTGCCGTAAGGAGCGATCAGCAGGAACACAAATGGTCTTGGTGACGGTGTTGTACCAAAATGGGTCTTCAAATGAGTAGGTCGGGTCCTCGGGTGCTTGCTTGACAAAGAACAGGTCACGTTTGTAGGCGCGCTGAAATTTCGTGATGAAGGTATCATCCCAAGTGATGCTGCTGATTCCATGGAGCTGCAAGGGTGGGTTCGGAGTGTGAGGTGGAGGTGATAAGGTCGGGCTGGTTGGGGAGTGGTGGGGCTGGTTGGTGGTTGGTTGGGGCTGGTCGGTGGGTGGTGGGGCTGGTGGTGGTGGTCGGGATAAGATGTCGGCTGGGTTGAGTTTTCCGGGGCGATAGATAATCTGAAGTGAGGGTACGAACTGCTCCAAAAACTCAGCCCATCGGGCTTGGCGGCGGCTGAGCACGGGCTGTGTTTTCAGGTGTTGAAGAGGGCGGTGGTCGGTGTAGACGGTGACGGGTTGCAGCTCCACGTAACAGCGCCATGTCTTGATTGCGTGGACAATGGCAAGGAGCTCTCGATCGTGTGTTGCGTAGTTGCGCTCTGCCGGTTGAAGCTTGCGTGACTCAAAAGCGAGTGGCTGCATCCCATGGCCGTGGTCTTGGCAAAGAATGGCACCAACAGCGACATCGGAAGCATCGGTCCATATGAAGTATGGGAGTGAAGGGTCGGCGACGGTGAGGACTGGTGCAGAGGTGAGTGCTGATTTGATTGAGTTGAAAGCGGTCTGCTGTGGTAGTCCCCATTGAAAGGCAGCTCCTTGACGGAAGAGATCGGTCAAAGGGGCGCAGATGTGAGAGAAGTTGAAAATGAATTTCCGGTAATACTTGGCGAGGCCGATGAAACTTTGCAGCTCCGCTACCGTGCATGGGGCTGGCCAATCAGCAAGGCACTGAACCTTTGCGGGGTCCATAACAATGCCCTTGGAGCTGATGACATGGCCGAGAAAGCCGATGCTTGAACGGGCGAAGGTGCACTTGGAGAGCTTGGCGTAGAGGCGGTGTTGGCGAAGCGTGTCGAGGACGATGCGTAGGTGCTGAGCGTGTTCCTCGAGTGACTTGCTGAAAATGAGGATGTCATCGAGGAACACGATGACAAATCGGTCGAGGAAGGGCCGAAAAATGTCGTTCATGAGTCCCATGAACGTGGCTGGTGCGTTGGTGAGGCCGAACGGAAGTACTCGGAACTCGAAGTGGCCGTAGCGGGTGCGAAACGCCGTCTTGTTGACGTCGTCTTCGGCAAGGCGAATCTGATGGTAACCGGAGCGTAGGTCGAGCTTGCTGAAAACCGTTGCTTCCCCAAGCATGTCGAACAACTCCTCGACACGGGGCAGCGGGTACTTATTCTTGATAGTGATGGCGTTGAGGGCGCGGTAGTCGATGCAGAGGCGCAGGTCACCTTCCTTCTTGCGAGTGAAAAGCACGGGGGCAGCGTATGGTGAGGTGCTGGGGCAGATGAAACCCTTCGTAAGAAGGTCGTCGAGTTGTCGTCGTAGTTCCAAAAGTTCAGCGGTGCTCATGCGATAGGTTGGGCGCACGGGCGGTGTAGAACATGGAATGAGGCGGATGCTATGGTCAATGGCACGCTCGGGTGGAAGTTCGGCGGGTAGATCATCGGGAAACACATCCGTATAGCCGTTGAGCAGATTCTGTATGGTTGGGGGCAGAGAAGTAGCTGATGCTTCAGATTCGGGAGCCGTGAAGATGACTAGGAGATGATGAGGAGGAGGTGGTGAAGGAGGGGTGGGGCCTGGTGGGTTGATAACTTCAGAGGCGGGGCGGATGATGGGACGTCGTGGCTGCTGCTGGGTTGGGTGGGGTGGAGAAGGAGGTGTGTTGATCACTTCGGGGGAGCCGGGTGGTGTTGGCTGCTGCGCGGGAGCTATGCGAGGAGGGAGAGGGGGGATATGGGAAGATGGAGATGGGGCAGGTTGGGGTGGATGGGTTGATGAAGCTGAACTGGTTGGGGATGACCATGGTCGGCGAAAGGAGTGGGATGGAAGGTCGTAGTTGCCGACGGTGACAGTTCCGTTGCGCCAATAAATCCGCGGTCCAAACTGGTGCAACCATGGCCGACCGATAACGCCTTCGTACCCCTCGAGGTGCAGCTTCTCGAACGTGACCATCGCCTCTAGACTTCCAAACATGCAATGCACGGGGAGGAGGGTAGGTCCGCAGCGCCGCCGGGTACCATCTGCCATGATCACGTCCTGCAGGTTGCTGTTGGGATCTTCAGGGAGAGAAAGTTCAGCAGCAATTGAGGGAGAGAGAAAATTAGCGGAAGCACCGGTATCGAGCAGAAAGTCAACGTAGCGATTCTTTATTTTTGCGTATAGAATGATGGCGGGGAATGGAGCGTTTGATGTGGTGTAGAGTTCAGAGGTGCCGATGAATAATGGGGTCGGGAGAAGCGGGGCATGTGACGCGCCAGAGGTCTGCCCCACTGCTACTGGCACTGTCCGTTTCCCCGTCCTTCGTTTGGGCTGCGACGATTCGGGCAGTTACGCTTGATGTGCCCAATCTTCCCGCATTGGTAGCACATGACGTTTGAAGCATTTCGCGGCTGCCTCTCCATCATTCCCAGCTCCATGGGTGTAGGACCATTTGCACAAGCAGCTGGAGCGTGTTTCGTGTGACCCATCATGCCGTTGAAGCGTTGGAACGCAGCGAAGTTGATCGTGTCGAAGCGTTCCGCCACACGGATCATATCGTCCATCGACGTACATTCGCGAAGCTCCACTTCGGTGCGAATTTTTGGTTTCAGCCCGCGCTTGAACTTGTCCATCTGCTCGGAGGCAGGGATGTCGGGAATCTCCAGCACCAACTCCCGGAAGCGGTTGACGTATTCGGCTACGGAGCGGTGTTGGCGTAGTGCAGCGAGGTTGTCACGAGCGCGTTCAATCGCGTTGACAGGTTCGAAGTTCATGGTGAGCGATGCTGAAAAATCTTCCCAGGTTGAAATTGTAGCGTGGCAGCTCTGCCACCAAGTAGCAGCAGCACCTCGCAACATCATGCCGGCGTGGCGTGCCCATTCGGCTTGGTTCACGTGGCACAGGGAAAGGTACTCCTCCATTTGGAAGAGCCACCTTCGCACAGGTAAGTCTCGTTTTCCAGGGACAAACGGCTCAGGTTCAGGTGCTTTCAGACGTGCAGAGACCACAGCAGGTGCTGGCGCCGGCACCTGTGTGCCCAGGAGTCCACGTTCCTGGAGTTCGCCGAGGATCCGGTCACGCACCTCACGTTCGGCGCATATTGGCAACAAACTCGTTCCAGAGTTCCGGAGTCATATCCGACGGCCCAGCCATAGGGTCTAGAATATGGCAGGAGCGTGCGAAGTGACTAACCAGGCTCTGATACCAGTGAAACGTTGCTGGCAGGGAAGTAGCAGCCTTAGTAGTCTAGGAAAACGAGTATAGAGTGCTCTCTGGAGTTCTCTGGAAATTGCACTATGACTTCAACAAATTTCACACACAATTTGATATGGCGCATTCACAAATCGAGTCGCACTACCAAGTCGCGACACTCTGAATTTTTTATTGGTAACTCTACCCCTTGAAATGAACCTTGCCGTGAAATTCAGAGATTGATTGTGATGCGGGATTGGTCGGCGAGTTTGATTACGGGGCTGTAACTTCGTCGGCGTGGTTGACGAAGTCGGCGAGGCGTCAGAACTTGGGTGTTCTGCGTTTCGTAATTTTCGCGCGAGGGTTTGAGTTGGGCTGCGCGTCAGGACCTGGTCGCCCAGCTGCAGGTTGAGGCGCTTGACCAATCGGAGGTTTGGGTGAGGTGGCGGTTGACTTCCGCCCACCTGCACTGTACTTGGCAGCATTCGACTGCCACACTGTTACAGTTGTTGTGCATCGCCCTTGGCATCATCCAATCCGATGCACTCGATAATCTGACCGCGCGACGCTTCCAAGGCGCTCTAGTACGTTACGTCATCATCCCTAAGGGATGAGAAGCAAGGGTGAGAGAAATGGCACCACTTCAATATAGTCACGTCACATGATCTGAAGGCATCGCATCACTGGGTTCGGACATCACAGATTCCTGTTCAAGGAGCCGCTCTATATGCTGGTTCGCATTTCCAATTTGGGTAACAATATGTTACAGCTCATATATGTGTTGAGGTTCGCCCATTTGAACCACTACCTTCACGAACCCTGTGTGTCCCGTCCGAACGAATTCAACGTCTTGGTTTTGCTGGACTCGCGAACTCGATCGTGAATAGGCCCTGGGCACTGAGATTCCAATTCCAAACCGAACGAATTCAACTATCATGCTACCGCCAGAGCGAGATTGAAAGCATTCGCGGGACGACTTATTAGGTCCATTTCTAGGAGTAATATGCTGCAAGTCGAACCTGCGATTTGCTCGCGCACTAGGGTATAGATCGGTTGATGAGTTGATCTTGCCATTCGCACAGCTTCGATGTCGCCACTGGCCGCGAAAGTGGCGACGCGCGATGTAACGCATAACCTACTCTGCCTCATCTACCGCTAACTTCCTAAGTCAACATCGAGAGACTTCCTCGATGAGAAATGACGTGAAGGCAATCGGGAAGGTTGAGTTGGAGAAGAACATTGGTTTGGTTTTCCCAACCCTCAACCTTGAGGCCTGGAAACTTCCAACCCATCAAAGTGAAGATTGGAAAGGTTGGATTTCCAACCAATCAAGTTGTGCCAGTTGTTGTTACAATCCACACAAACTTAAAACAGCCATACAATTGTGCTAAGTTGGGTTTTTCCCAACAAAACTAAATTGCCACCTAGGCTCCAAGCCTATTAGCTCCCCAACCATGGAAGCCATGGTTGGGAAAAGCCCCAAGGGGTATAATGGAAGGGGTTGGAGCTCTCAAGCTCATTCCCACTTCCCAACTCCAACAATCTAACTTGGAAATGGGATTTTCACTCCAAGTCTTTTGGGTTCTCCTAATAAGCTCCCCTACACAACTAGACTTGTGATTTTTCAAGGACAAGCTCTACAAGAAGCTCCTACCTACTTATTAAAGCTTCATCAACCTTCTTCAAGCTCCCTTTCTCCTCTCAAGCTTAGGAGTACTATCAAGGCTAAATTACCCCTTGGTGGGATTAGTTAATCTTGAAAGCCTTGTATCTTGATTTTATAAATGTTGTCAAGGGTGATTTATATTTAACACACGGTTGCCCGTTGTTCTAAGGGCCATGATTGTTACATTGGTATCTAGAGCTAGGGTTATCCTAAGCCTAGTGGGGATTTTGCCCTATAGATTCTTTTTTTTATATAGATCTTGGAGTTGTGGTTTCTATTTAAGAGAACACTCAAGATCTGGAAGCTTGAAGAGTTCAATATCTACAAGATCTACAACTGCAATTTCAAGCTAAGAAGAGAGATTTATCTCTCTTGCCCACCTTTTGGTGGAAGACTCTCTACTGTTGAGTAGTGGAGTATAAACTTGGATCCGGAGGATTTGTTGAGGGTTATACAAGTTCTCTTCATTGAGATTTGGATAGACCCTGCCCTTTCACTTAGGTGATTGGGAGTGCTTGACAACAAATCTGTTACCTTGGGTAACTTGGATTATTCTGTAGAAGAAATTTCTTTTATAAGAATTTCTTGCTTTACCATTGAGGTGGTAAAAAGACTTTAACAGAATCAACCCAGATCTTACAAGCTCCCTTAATCCTTATGGCATCTGGCCAAGAGAAGGATATGGCAAGGGAGGAAGGGCCCACTGCACCTAATGAGGTGGTGAACAATGCTGCTGAGATTGACCTCAATCAAGATGCGGCAATGGCTGACATTGAGTTGGATGATATTGAGGACTTGGACCTGGACCTTGGAGATGAGCATAACCATGGTGAAGCTGAGAACCATGATGAAGCTGAGCACCATGGTGAAGCTGAGAACCATGGTGGCGCTGACAACCTTGGGGAAGAGGATAACACCGGTGGAAAGGAGGCCACTGGTGATGAAAATGACTTCACTGAGGGTGAAGGCATGACTTATCCTATCTCCGAGGAGATTGTCCAACTCCAGGCTAAGGTGGCAACTCAGAATATCACCATCCTGCAGCAGCAGACGTCCATTGATGGACTCAAGAAGCACACTCAGAACCTCGAGGCTAGACTGAGCATTACCATGAAGGAGGTTACAGAGTTCCGTCGCAGCCTGGGCACTAAAAAACGCCAAATTGAGTGGCTTCTGAAGACTTGCAAGAATCTGCATGCATCGTTCAACAAGTTCAATGAGCAGTTGACACATCTTAGGAGGGAGGGTATTTACGAACCTCCTTCTGGGCGTAGATCCGCTCCTGCTGCTCAGCCGACACCCGCTCCGCCCGCACCCCCGGCGGTAGGTGCTGCGACGGCTATGCATCAGCCACCTCCAACTGGGACCTCGCCCTTTGGGTCTCTCGCGGCGCCTCTGCCTGAATTTAACCATAACAGGACGGAGGTGCAGCCTTGGCTCGACCTGGTGGATTCCACCATGATCCTTGCAAATGTGCGCCCCGAGGCTCGCGTCACTGCAGCTACTCGTGCGTTGGACGAGGTGGCCCGCAGGGCCGTGTATGGTGCTAAGAAGCAGGCACAGGGACCGTTTGAATGGCCAGAGTTCTGCACCGCGCTAAAAGAGGTATTCATGGTCAAAAAGTCCAACCTAGAACTGCGCGGACGCCTTGAGCGTATCAAGTGTCATGACCGTTCGGTGCAGGAATATGTGGTCGAGTTTGAGGCCGCAGCACGCTTGCTCCAAAAGCCCTTGGCTGAGGAGGAGATGATGCACATCTTCATGAAGGGCCTCCCTGTCAACCTGCAGCAGGCACACATGACCGGCGGCATGACCAATTGGACGACTTACAAGGAGATGAAGGAGCAGGTGATCAAAACCGACAACATCATTCGCACGTACATTTTTGGCCCCGAAAAGACAAGCCTGCAGCCCCGTGCTGAGGGCTCTGGTGGTCATGGGAACCGGCCCCAGAATGCGAAGGGTGGAAGCGGTTGGAACAAAAGGCCTTTCCAGCAGCGTGATCACCAGCCTGGCCCACAGGCCAAGAGGCCTAACGGAGGGGGAGGTCATGGACCTAACAAGCCGGACTTCTCCGACAAGCAGTGCAGAGGCTGTGGAAGGATGGGGCACGTCATAAAGCAATGCCGTGATAAGAATGCTATCAAGTATTCTGGGAAGCCTAAGCCAGGCGGAGCTGGACCTTCTGGAAAGAAGGATTTTCAGAAGCCCAACTAGGGTGTGGGTACCTAGTTGGAGGAGTAGATCGAGTGGATGAGGCATATGTGCTATGTGATGATGATATATTAAAGCTAGAGAAGCTTGTTGATTGCAAAATCTCTTGTTTGTTTGTGTTATGAATGAACTTGCAGAGTGCGCAGTAAAACGAATATCAAGAATGAACTGAGTACTGAATTCAATGGAAGTGACGAGGCCTAAATAGGGGAAGTCCTAGCAAGGCGGGGAGGTTGGGCGAGATGGCTCGGTGATGGTTGCAATTGGAGCGGAGGCCGATTCGGGAGTGGCTCGGTGCGACGAAATAGGAAGGTCAGGTTCGTCGCGTGAACCTCGGGATGGCCTCGCTAACGAGTGCCTCAGTAAGGAATTGTAAATCCTTACACTCTCCCACCTTCTAAATAAGGCAGCCCTATACTGAAAACAGGCCCCACACTAGCAAGGATGCCGTAGATCTCCCCTTCAGCTGAATCCGACGGCTGAAATGCCTTTGACAATTTTTTTGAAAAGGTTGGAATGTAGGCCGTTGATGAAGTACGATTTTGATCTGACGGTCGAAGATGAACTGGCCCAATATGAAGTAGAGGTTGGAATGTGGGCCGTTGATCGAGCAAATGTAGATCTGACGGTCGAAGCAGTTGCGAGTTTGGGGGGAAGCTGCTGACGCGAAATTCAATCGCGATGTAGCAGAAACCGTTGATTGTATCGGTGCGATCGCGAGCGTCCGTCGTGCTGACGCAAACTGACAAAGTCAGAAAGGACCAAGAAAACGCCAAGGAAAGAACAGTGCACAGCACTTTCTCCCCCCCTCCAAGAAAACACTCCAGAAAGTTTCCCGCAGCTGCGCCGAGATGAAAACCAACAAAACCAGATGTGAAGTCCCACTGAGAGAACCGTGGAGCGGAGAATGCCGGGTGAAATTGCGACGGTGTGGAAAGTCGATGACGAAACCAAGTAGTATGTGCCCCAAAAATCGTCGGGGACGAACCAGAAGATGTAGCCCGAAAACCGAAATTCATGTTATCGAATACTCGAACTGAACCTGTGTTGTCTTCACGTGCCAGAATCCTGCAGTATCTTCAGCAGTTGCAGCTGGCAGCACCTGACATGGTCAGAAATAAATGCAGTTGTCGTGGGCTGGTCGGGTGGATGGGTTTGTCGCTAGTAGAGTTGGAGCGGTAGTATCCCGAAATCCTCTGGCCGTAAAATCGGGAATGTTACGAGTGTCGTCAAAGTCGGCGATCGAAGGCGATTGGCAGCGAACGTGATAACGAGAGATGGCGAAGGTCGTCAAAGTAGTAACCGTACCGAAAATCACTCTGGTCGAATTTGCCGAATGCTGTATCCGTGTCGAATGACGTCACCACCTCCGGCGGGTTTGTCCAGACTCGCCGAACCCTTTGTCGTAATCAGCCGATGACTCCTGAGCAGATATGAAAAATTACAGCTGTCTCTCCCCCCCTCCACTGTTGCTGCTGCCACCTCCAGTTCGTCGTAAGTCGTTCGTACCCCTGAAAACATCCGTGTAGTTCCCGCGCTGTTGCCCCACGTAAATGTCGCGCGCTTTTAACCAAACGCCGAATGCTCCTCCGAAATTGTCGGCGCTCCTTGCCGTAAAACCTGTAAGTCCCACGGACAAACTCCGAAATTGTCGCTCGAATCTAACCCCGGAAATCCGCAGTCGCAGTTGCAGTAGCAGTTCGCCTCCGAAAATCTCGGACGTGCTATAGCCGCCCACTCGGTCACTATCAGTTTCCTTCGGTTTACCCGACCCCAGCATGTGGGTGTCAAACATTATATATGTTGTTGTAGTTATTTAGGCTACAGTGGGTTAGCCTATAGGGGGTACACATTTCTAGGGTTTCCTACTTGTACTCATTTCACTGTTAGTTCATCCATTCTTGTTCAACATGGTATAGAGCAGGTCCTTCCTAGGACCGATTCTTAGGGCCCACCACTACCTACCTACCTACCTACCTGCGCCCTAGGGCGCCTCGGCTTTCACGCCCCTAGAGGCCCCGTCGGCCCCGCGCTCTCGTACCTAGAGGCCTCGATCGGCCCCGCGCTCGCCCTTAGAGGCCCCGAATCGGCCCTGCGCTTACCCCTAGAGGCCCCGATCGGCCCTGCGCTCGCTCTTAGAGGCCCACGTCGGCCCCGCGCTCGTCCGTAACGGCCCCGATCGGCCCCGCGCATGCCCTTACGGGCCCCGAACGGCCCCGCGTTTGCCCCTAGAGGCCCACAACGGCTTCGCGCTCGCCCTTAGAGGCCCTGAACGGCCCTGCGCTCGCCCTTCAAGGCCCCGAATCGGCCCCGCACTCGTCCCTACGGCCCCGGGAGGCCCCGCGTTTGCCCTTACGGCCCCGCGCTCGTCCCTCACGGCCCCTTTTCAACCCCGCGCTCGTCCCTAACGGCCCCGATTGGCCCCGCGCTCGCCCTTAGAGGCCCACGTCGGCCCCGCGCTCATCCCTAACGGCCCCGATCGGCCCCACCCGCTCCCCACGCTCGCCTCTTTAGGCCCCGAACGGCCCCACCCAGAACGAGCCGCCCGAACCGAGCCGCCCAGTCCGAACCAAGCCGCGCCGCCCGAACCGAGCCGCCCGACCCGAGCCGCCCAGCCCTAACCGAGCCGCGCCGCCCGAACCGAGCCGCGCCGCCCTACCTGTACCGAGCCGCGCCGCCCTACCTATACCGAGCCGCACCGCCCTACCTAACCTTTGAGTGCTCCTCCTGCTTTTCCCGCTGCTGCTACCATGGCTAGCCCTCCTGAGCTAGCCTTCGATGCTGAGGGCCGCCCAGTGAAGTTCGACACCTGGCTTGATGACCTACACCTCTTCCTACAACTCACTGCCAAGGAAGACATCTCACTGTACGATCACGCCCTAGGCCACGCTACTGCTCCTGCTGCTACTGCTGACAGCACGGCCCGCTCACAGTGGCAGACTCGTGACGCCCATGCTCGCTTCGCTATTCGCAACTCTCTGCCGATAGATGAGCGCGAGCACTTTGGGCAGCACAAGACTGCGCGGGCACTGTACACTGCTGTTGTTGCCCGCTACTCCTCACCGGCCTCTGCCGCACTAGGCCGTCTCTCTCTTCTCTACCTGTTCCCCGACTTAGCTTCTTTCCACACAGTCGCTGATCTCATCACCCACCTCCGCACTAGTGAGGCTCGCTTCCGCGCTGCTATGCCTGATGAGTTCCTTGCCACGAACCCACCCCTGCTCTGGCTCACTCTCTACCACCTAGTCACGCGCCTCCCTGACACTCTGCGCTCAGTCAGGGACCACTTCCTAGCTCGCTGCCCCACTGAGCTCACCATTGCCCTCCTCGAGAAGGAACTCCTTGCAGCTGAGGCTAGCATAGTCGTTGTAGGTGCCTCTCGTGGCGACCCCCGTACCCCGTTCTTTGAGGGGTGTTCTCCCTCCCCCCTTCTTCCCTCTGACGCCTCTGCTGCTGCTGTCGACCTCCTTGCTGCTGAGAAGGTCGGGACTGCGTCTGCTTCGAGCGGGCGCCGCAGCGGCAAGGGCAAAGGGGGCAAGGGTGGTGGTGGTGACAGCGGGGGTGGCGGTGGTGGGGGAGGTGGTGGTGGCGGGGGTGGTGGCGCGGGTGGGGGAGGTGGCAGCAGTGGGGGGGGTGGCGGCAGCGGCGGGGGAGGTGGCCGGGGCGGAGGAGGTGGTGGGGGTGGCAGTGGACGAGGCAGCGGCCGGGGTTGGGGTGGTCGAGGAGGTGGTAGCGGCGGTGGTGGTCGTGGAGGCACTGGCGGTGGCCAGGGCCAGCAGCACACTCCGTCGCCCCAGGAGGTCCGTGAGTGGTACTCTCAGCACGGGGGGGGGGGGGGGGGGGGGTGGCCTTAGCTGCACGTACGTCATTCGCACTGGTGACCGCACTGGCCAGCCGTGTGGGGGACCGCACGCCACACAGCGTTGCTTCGCTCGTCTGAACGACGCTTGGTGTGTTCAGTTCCCTCAAGCCACTGAGCTGCCCCGCTGGATTGATCTTCTGAAGAAGGGGATTGATATCTATGCTCTAGACTTTGATGCTATTCTCACTGCCATGTATGTGATGTCTAGTAGTGGAGAGGGTGCTGAGTACCTGAGTGTCCCGCCCGACCCGGGCATTAGGACTCGTGTGTCTGCCGCTTCAAGTACTTGCGTGTCCCCTGCCCCAGGTGCTGGTGAGGCTGCTGCTCTAGGTGCTTGTACGTCTGCCCCCCCTAGTACTGTGTCGACTGCAGCACTGCACACCTTCACGCTGGACTCAGGTGCCTCTCGCTGTTTCTTTCGTGACCGCATTGCCCTTGAGCCACTTGCTCGGCCAGTAGCTGTCTCCCTCGCTGACCCCTCTGGGGGTCCGGTCATTGCGACCTCCTCCGCTGTCCTTCCCTGTCCTGCGGTTCCGTCGGGCACACTGTCAGGTCTCCACCTCCCCTCGTTCTCTACGAACTTGGTGGCAGGTTGTGCACTCCAGGACGGGGGTGTTCACCAGTTCACCCCTGCCTACGAGCGTGTCACACACTGCACGTGTGCTCGTACAGGCCGCCACTTGGCTACCTTCACCCGGCAGCCGGGGTCGGACCTGTACACACTGACTACTGCCTCCCCTCAGGTCGCTGCGTCTGCGTCTGCGTCCGCGTCAGGTCAGCTGTCTGCCCCCTGCTCGTGTCGCTCTCTCGCGCACGAGACTGTTCTCTGGCACCACCGACTTGGCCACCCGTCTGTGCAGCGCCTTCGTGCCATGCACTCCCGGTACCTTGTCTCTGGTCTTCCCAGGGTCCTCCCTCCCCTCCCACCCTCGCCTGCTCCTCCCTGCCTTCCCTGTGTCGAGGGGCGGCAGCGCGCCGCTCCTCACTCCTCCTCTTTTCCCCCGACGACTGCTCCGTTGCAGACGCTCAACATGGACGTGTGGGGCCCAGCCCGCGTCCGTGGTCAGGGTCAGGAGAGGTACTTCCTGATAGTTAATGACGACTACTCGCGCTACACCACGGTCTTCCCCTTGCGCACCAAGGGTGAGGTCCCTGATGTTTTGATCCCTTGGATCCGCAGAGCTCGTCTCCAGCTGAGCGAGCGTTTCCGCTCGGACTTTCCTGTCCTGCGCTTGCACTCTGACAGGGGTGGTGAGTTCTCCTCCGACCTCTTGGCAGCCTGCTGTGCTGAGCACGGCATTGAGCAGTCGTTCACGCTTCCGGCCTCTCCACAGCAGAATGGGGTTGCGGATCGCCACATTGGCCTGGTCATGGAGGTCGCTCGTACCTCCTTGATCCATGCGGCTGCCCCCCACTTTCTGTGGCCGTTTGCGGTCCGGTATGCTGCGCATCAGCTCAACCTCTGGCCCCATGTCTCCTTGCCGGAGACCTCGCCCACACTGCTGTGGACGGGGGAGGTTGGCAATGCGTCGCGTTTCCGGGTCTGGGGATCTCGAGCTTTTGTCCGCGATACGTCGGCGGACAAGCTCTCCTCTCGTGCTGTTCCCTGCGTCTTCCTCGGCTTTGTTCCGGACGCGCCTGGTCGGCAGTTTTACCACGCCACCTCGCGTCGGGTCTTGCCCTCTCAGGACGTCACTTTTGACGAGTCTGTCCCCTACTACTGCCTCTTCCCCTACCGCACTGCCCCGCTCCCTCCCCCGCCTCTCTTCCTCGCGCCAGGTGCTGCTGTCGTAGACCCCCTCCCCCCTCAGGGTGCCGCTCCCTCAGGTGTGTCTCAGGTAGACCCGGTCGAGCCTGTTGAGGTTGCTGTCGACTCTCGTCCTACTGGGGGTGCTGAGCCTGGGGGTGCGGAGACTGGGGGTGCTGAGCCTGGGGGTGCGGAGACTGGGGATGCTGAGCCTGGGGGTGCGGAGACTGGGGGTGCTGAGCCTGGGGGTGGGGACACTGGGGGTGCTGAGCCTGGGGGTGCGGAGACTGGGGGTGCTGAGCCTGGGGGTGCTGGGTCTGGAGGTTCTGACTCTGGAGGTGCTGGGCCTGAGGGTCCTACACCTGGACGAGGCCTCTCCTCGGAGCAGTTGCGTGAGTGGTACTTACAGTACTGCAGCCTCCGGAGAGGTATCTCTGAGGCCAGACGCACTACAAGGACTGGTGCTGGTACTTCTCCTCCTAGTCGGGAGCTCCCCTCCCGTGAGCGGATCCGTGAGTGGTACGAGCGGCGCTGCACACTTCGGAGTGGCGCGCCTCGTCTCACGGACTCGGCTGCTGCTGGTGCTACGAACCCGGGCGTTGGAGCTGCTGCTGGTGCTGAGGACCCGGGCGTTGGAGCTGCGGCTGGTGCTGTGGACCCTGGTGTTGGAGCCACTGCTGGTGCTAAGGACCCGGGCGTTGGTGCTACTGCTGGTGCTTAGGACCCGGGCGTTGGAGAGGCGGCTGTTGCTATGGACCCTGGGGTTGGTGCTGCGGCTGGTGCTGAGGACCTGGGCGTTGGAGGTGCTGCTGGTGCTGCGGACCCGAGTGCTGGTGCTGTGGAGTCGGGCGTTGGAGCTGCTGCTGGTACTGGTGCTGCCGCTGGGGGTACTGGTGTTGTCCCTGCTGTGTCTGGAGTCGCCGCGCGGCCTCGGCCGTACTTCGTTCCGCTCCTTCATCAGGTTCTTGGTCTCTCGCCTCCTCCTGGTCCTCCTCCCTTAGCGTGTCCACAGCCTGTCCCGTCACAGTTACAGTTGCAGCCGGCCTCCCCACTACCTGCTCCTTCTCCTTACGCAGGCCCTACTGGAGGCCTTATTGAGCGTCGTGAGCCTGCGTCTGGCATTGCGTCGCCTGTCCGTCCTGCTAGCGCTAGTGGTCGTGGTTCGCGTCAGCGTTCTCCTCCTGTCCCTGGCACGCACCAGATGTCTCTTCGTCCGTCCACTGCTCCTCTGCGTGCCTCTTTACCTTCTCCTCCTGAGTCTTCTCTTCCTGCTCTTGCCGACCTGGAGTCGGACTCTCTTTGTGCTGCCAGTCCTACTGACACACGTCTCCTTGCTACTGTCGTCACTGACCCTTCCTTTGAGTCCACTGCTGCGTCTGCCCTAGTTGCTGAGCTTGTCGACTTTGCTGCTCGCTGTCGTTTAGACTACGCTGCTAGCCTCGTCGCTGAGTCTGAGTCTGTCTGTCCTCTGTCCGTCGGGGGTGAGTGTGCCCTTGGCACGGACGTCCTTGAGGACAGGCAGGAGGAGTTCCAGTGCTTGGCCGCTGCTTCACCTCATCTCGTGTCCGTACTGCTTACCCCTGAGGGAGACCCGGATGCACTTGACATCCCGACTCCGCACTCTTACGCGGAGGCGATAGAGGGTCCCTACTCTTCTCAGTGGCAGGCAGCTATGGATGTAGAGATGGGTTCCTGGAAGTCGACAGGCACCTACGTTGACGCTGTCCCCCCTCCTGGGGCGAACATCGTCAGTGGCATGTGGATTTTCAGGGTGAAGCGACCGCTGGGTTCTCCGCCTGTCTTCAAGGCGCGTTACGTAGCTCGTGGCTTCAGTCAGCGGCAGGGAGTTGACTACTTTCAGACCTTCTCTCCCACCCCGAAGATGACCACTCTTCGGGTACTGCTGCACGTCACTGCTCACCGTGAATACGAGCTACACTCCCTTGACTTCAGCACTGCGTTCCTGCAGGGCAGCCTGCACGAGGAGATCTGGCTGCGCCGCCCTCTTGGCTTCACTGGGACTTTTCCTCCTCGCACCCAGTAGAGCCTACGGCGGCCGGTCTACGGTCTCCGTCAGGCACCGCGTGAGTGGCACGACACACTGAGGACTACACTTGCGGCTCTGGGGTTTGCCCCCTCCACTGCTGACCCGTCGCTGTTTCTACGCACCGACACCTCTCTGCCGCCGTTCTACATCCTCGTGTACGTCGACGACTTGGTCTTTGCCACAGCTGACACTGCTGGACTCGCCCACGTGAAGTCCGAGCTGCAGAAGAGACACACGTGCACAGACCTGGGTGAACTGCGCAGCTACCTTGGTTTGCAGATCACCCGGGACAGAGCACGCCGCACCATCACCCTGACTCAGTCACACATGGTGCAGAAGGTCCTTCAGCGCTTCGGCTTCACGTACTCCTCGCCTCAGGCCACTCCTCTGTCTACTCGCCACTCGCTCTCAGCTCTGCCTTCGGATGAGTCCGTAGAGTCGAGTGGCCCGTACCCAGAGCTTGTTGGCTGCCTCATGTACCTGATGACCTGCACACGACCTGACCTTGCATACCCTCTTAGCATTCTTGCACGCTATGTTGCTCCTGGGAGACACCGACCAGAGCACATGGCTGCAGCGAAGAGGGTGTTGCGCTACTTGTGCAGTACGTCGGGCATGGGGCTAGTGCTTGGAGGGCGGAGTCCAGTGGTCCTCACTGGACACGCAGACGCTTCTTGGGTTGACGACCAGGCTACGCAGCGGTCGTCACAGGGTTACACCTTCAGCCTTGGTTCCGGCTCTGTTTCGTGGCGGGCTACTCGCTCGTCTTCTGTTCTCGGCTCCAGTTGTGAGGCTGAGATCTACGCAGGGGCCATGGCTGCTCAGGAGCTTCGCTGGCTCACCTACCTGCTGACCGACCTTCGAGAGCCGCCTCGTTCTCCTCCAGTTCTGTACGTCGACAACAAGGCCATGCTGGCCTTGTGTCGAGAGCAGAGACTGGAGCACAGAACAAAGCACATTGCTCTCCGCTACTTCCTTGCTCGTGAGCTACAGCAGCGTGGTCAGTTGCGACTTGCGTACGTGGCCTCCGAGGCCAACACTGCTGATGTCTTCACCAAGGCACTTCCGCCTTGTGATCATTAGCGCTTCTGTACCCAGTTGGGTCTTGCCTCACTTGCTCTCCTCTTGACCTTCTTTGTACTGTTACAAATATATATTGATGCTCTTGCTTGTTTAGCCTTATATATATATATATATATATATGTACTCCTGCATGTGAACTGGCCTTGTGGCCTTGAACTTGTGCTCGGAATGTGTGGTGACGTTGTGATCCACCCTGAGCTTGCTTTGCTTTGCTTTACTTGACTGGTCTTGTGACCCCTAGTTCTCCCCCACTTCGCCTATGGGGGTGTGTCAAACATTATATATGTTGTTGTAGTTATTTAGGCTACAGTGGGTTAGCCTATAGGGGGTACACATTTCTAGGGTTTCCTACTTGTACTCATTTCACTGTTAGTTCATCCATTCTTGTTCAACAGTGGGTACAATCGAGAACCGGGGACTGCCATGGGTTATTCCGAGACCGAATTTCACGGAACCTAGTGGCATCAACGCCGTTGACTCCGTAGTCGAAAACTGCTCCCGTCGATGTCGCTTAACAAAAACTCCTGTTTCTCCCACCAGCGCTTTGCAGATGTTTCACCGCATTGCTCGTCGCCGGTCGATAGGTTCCCGAAGCTACGACTGCTCCCACGCTCCCTTTTTTCTGAAGAATTTCCCGAGGTGTGCGTTTAAACACCGGGGGTCCTAGGCATCCTTGCCGCTGTGTTTCTTGCCAGGCAACTTTGGAAAGTGCCCTTCAGGCGAAGTCCCCCAACGACTCAACCGCACTCCAAGAAGCGAAGAAATACCCGCAGCTTCATATTTTTTTGGTCGTTTCACCCCCCGACAATTCCGCTTCCCGCCGTTCACCCAGCGTCCGCATTTTTCCGATGGGGTATAGTCGTTGTTGCCCGCGCGAACCTCGGCCACGGTGGAGGGGCAAAAACTATCGGAGTCGGGGACCCTTAATTAAAAGGAACAGTCGCCCAACCGTTTTGCAGCCCATCGCAACCGTCGCGCCACTAAAACTCCACAGCTCCCGGTCCCTGCTTTGCCGCTGCGTCGTCTCCTCGTGTAGACGCCCGGGTCAGGAAAAACCAGCGAACCGCACCATTGTTGTTATGCGGCGCCCCGATTTTTTCGCGTGCTGTTTCACCCAGCCCGCTTTTGTCGGAGTAGAACAGTGCTGCAACTCCCCTTTTTTTTTCTGTACAGCTGTTGAACGAGCACCAACCCAAGTGCCTTTAACCAGCGCAGGGTAGGCCCGTGTTCACCCCCGTTATTCAGCCAAGTAAGTTGACTGCATGAGTCAGAACTAAAACTTGGTGGGGATGGTGAGGTTCGGGCGACGGAAGGTCACAGGCCGTTCACACCGGCTTTTAACCTGCCCTTCACGCCGTTTCTCGACCCCCGCGTAGCCGTCGGGCAGTTTCTTCCCGTGTGTCCCGGCGGCATGTACCGACTCCTCCGTAAATGTCGGGGTAGTACGTTGAACGCCGTTTAATCGTGGGTCGCTTGCACCTGTCCCCGAAAACGACTTCTCTGGTAGGAGAAACCGCTCTCGAAACTGCCAGCCAGCTTGCAACAACTCCAGGCACGCAGCGTCGCACGAGTCGTTTTCCGAGGTTACGGGCCCCGGTTTCCCTCGTCGCCTGCGCCCCACTTCTGCTAAGTGCGATATGGCCACTCCGCTTTTCGTTGCAGCCCGTAAGTGTCGGCGGGTCCGAAAATCCCGTCTGTCCACGTGCACTTCTGCCGAAAGCGTTGATGACGCGCCCGCCAATGCAGTACAGGCCGCTGCACTTAACACGTCGGACGGGACGGCAGTTGACTCCCGCATAAATCGGGCAGTCCTCGTGGCGTCTCTCATCATCACCAGCTTTTTCAGACGCAAACTCCATTTGCGCCTGGCGAGTTCCCCAGCCGATTTTTTCTTCACAGCAGATCCGAAATTGTCGCCCACGGTGACGCACGTCCGCTGTCGCCAGCTGCCGAAACACATTCCGCGAGTCATGCGCACAAAATGACGATGAGCCACCGCTGTCACTTGCCGCATGAGACGGACTCCGAAATTGTCGCGCAGTTGTTGACTCAGGTCCGACGGCGTCAACTGCCACACACGTTGACGACTCCGCGAATTTCGTGCAGGTGCCGATGCAGGTCCGCTGACGCCAGCTGCCACACAAAACTTCCGAAATCGTCGGTAAATCGCAGCAGAAATAACTCACGTTTCACGTCGCGACAGCTACAGCTGTCCGTTGCCCGGGGGGAGGGAGGCCACGGTCGATCGCGACCGTTCGAGGCAAGGATCTGGCGGTGCCGAAGGAGTACCCGTAAAACCATGGCCGCGAGGAGCAACTAACTCGTTCTCCTGGCCGGCCTACGCAACTCCTGGACCCCAAGACATCCTTCCTCGTCCCCCCCCTCGAGGGGTATTACACTCTAAAAGCGGGGTAGGCTAGGAAAGTAGCTCTAATACCAGGTGTTATGAATGAACTTGCAGAGTGCGCAGTAAAACGAATATCGAGAATGAACTGAGTACTGAATTCAATGGAAGTGACGAGGCCTAAATAGGGGAAGTCCTAGCAAGGCGGGGAGGTTGGGCGAGGATGGCTCGGTGATGGTTGCGATTGGAGCGGAGGCCGATTCGGGAGTGGCTCGGTGCGACGAAATAGGAAGGTCAGGTTCGTCGCGTGAACCTCGGGATGGCCTCGCTAACGAGTGCCTCAGTAAGGAATTGTAAATCCTTACAGTTTGCCTCTTCTTTTTATAAAAACTCCGTTTTTTATCCTCGATCGTACCCACTTGAGAAAATTTCCATGGAAGCAATGCAAGATAAAATTTCAATTATTTTCTGTGGCTTGGACATTCTGCATTCTGTCATTGAGATTGTGAGTCGTTGCACTCAAGAGCACCCCCTGACTTCGGTTGCAGACTCGCACAATGAAGGGCGAATTGTTCCATGTGCTTCGTGGATGGCCGGTCCTAGCGGCGTGGGACAAGGGACACCATGTGTGGTGGACCAAATCTCAGTCACATGGACGCGCTCGTCACAAGGTCAAGGTGTACTTCAAACCTTCGACGAGTATTGTGGCATGTCCTATTCGCCCAAAGCATCAACAAAATTTGTTGCTTGCGGGTAGCGTGAACGGGGATAATGCAAAAATCCTTGTAGACACGGGTGCAACTGTTTCCCTCTTTGACGAAAAGTGGGTCACAGCACGCACGATCCTAGTTGAAGGACCGTCTTGCCCCATTCGCCTTGGTGATGATAGCATCATCCCAAGCAAAGGGCAGACACGGATCAACATGGAGATCGAGGGTTATCACGAAGAGATCCGCGCGTATGTTTTTCCCCTTCTCGCAGGTGTCGACCTTGTCCTTGGAATGGATTGGCTTCGAGCGAATGAAGTCAAGCTCGATTTCCAGGACAATACTGTCTCATTCTTAAAGAATGGTGGCACATTCCAATGGAAAGTGCCTAAGGACTTGATCACGAACGAACAGCAAACGTCGAAGCGTCCCGATGTGAGTTTTGCGCTCGCAAACGAGTTCGGACAGCATGTTCGACAAGCCGATACCTTCTTTGTGGTACAGCTTGAGAATGCTCAACACGAGATGCCTGGGGTCGAGGATTTCCCGCCTCAGATGAAAGCACTGGCGGACGAGTTTGCAGAGGTTTTTGAGCCCATCCCAGATGGCCTTCCTCCGGACCGTGCTGTCGGTCACACCATTCCAGTGGAGCCTGGAAAACTCCCACCTTTTAGACCTCTGTATTGCCTCAGTCCAGCTGAGTACGAGGAGGCTAAACAGCAAATTGAGGAGTATCTCAGGAAGGGATGGATTGAACCAAGCGCATCACCTTACGGAGCGCCGATCTTGTTCGTGAACAAAAAGGGCGGAGGGTTACGCATGTGCGTAGACTACCGTGCTTTGAACAAGATAACGGTGAAGAATAGGTATCCCCTACCGAGAATAGAGGACCTGTTCGACAAACTCCAGGGTGCCCAGTGGTTCAGCGCGTTGGACCTCGCGCAGGGGTATCACCAATTGTGCATCACCAAAGAAGATGTACCCAAGACGGCTTTTCGATCGCCGTTTGGTCATTTTCAGTGGCGAGTGCTGAGCTTTGGCTTGACCAATGCTCCTGCATCTTTTCAGAGAGCTATGAATGAAGTCTTTCGCGAGGCGATTGGACAGTTCGTTTTAGTCTATCTGGATGACATCTTGGTTTACTCCAGGACGGAAGAGGAGCACACGCGACACCTTAAGTGGGTGTTAGGGAAACTTCGAGAGCATAAGTTTTATGCTCGTCTGTGGAAGTGTCATTTCTACAAACGCGAGTTGGAATATCTTGGCCATCTCGTGGGAAATGATGGTCTCAAAGTAGACCCAAAGAAAGTTGTCGCAGTCCAGAACTGGCCGGTACCACAAGATGTGGGTCAAATCAGGTCGTTTTTGGGACTGGCGAACTATTTTCGTCGATTCTTGCAGAATTATTCTACCGTTGTTGCCCCATTGACGGCCCTCACTCGCAAGAGTAGTGCTTGGAAATGGACACAACAATGCCAAAAGGCATTCGACGAGGTCAAGCGATTGCTGACCAATGCTCCGGTTCTGGTTTTACCAGATCCGACAAAGCCCTATGAGGTTGTTACTGACGCTTCATTGATTGGGATTGGGGCGGTCCTCTTGCAAGAAGGGAGACCAGTGGCATTTGAGAGTCGAAAGCTCTCCCCGGCAGAGCAGCGCTATACGACGTCCGAACAAGAACTGTTGGCGGTCGTTCATGCGCTACGAACATGGCGATGTTATCTAGAGGGTGTGGAATTTGTGGTTACGACTGATCACTGTCCAAACACCTACTTCTCCACCCAAGCCACGCTTACTCGACGTCAAGCCCGATGGGTGGAACTCCTTAGTGGGTTCACCTTCGATATTCGATATCGAGCGGGTTCAACGAACCTCGCTGACCCCCTCAGCAGACAGCCGATAGGGGCAGCAACACGTCTAGACGACACAGAGAATGCGGCAGTATTTTCTGCTTGCTTCAGTGTCCCAACAACGGCCCGAGTGAGTGAGATTACCTTCAGTGGTTTCCTGAAACGCATCCGCACAGGGTATCAAATTGACTCCTGGTTTCAGGACCCACGAAACACTAAGGAACTCAAGTGGGAGCATGAGCTCTGGTGGCGTAAGAAGGAGATCGCTGTACCTCACGTAGGTAGCCTGCGGAACGATATTCTGGAAGAAGTGCATGCCACTAAGTACGGAGGGCACCTAGGGGTCAAAAAGACCAGGTGGGCCTTGAGTGATGTATACTGGTGGCTGGGATTGGGCACTGAGATCCAACAATTCGTGGCGCACTGCGACGCATGCGCACGAAATAAAACGGACACAAAGAAGCCTGGTGGTTTGCTTCAACCACTCGAGATCCCGAATGAACCTTGGGAGAGCGTATCCTTGGATTTTATCACGGACCTTCCTAAGACTCGTGATGGCCATACAGCGATCCTAGTGTTTGTGGATCGTCTGACAAAAATGGTGCATTTCGTGGCTACTACAACTGACGTATCCGCGGAAGATACGGCCAAATTGTTTGTGGCACACGTTTTCCGCTTACACGGGTTACCACGTGTATTGGTGTCCGACCGGGATCCGCGCTTCACAAGCCGGTTCTGGCAAGAAGTCACACGGACACTAGGAACGAAGCTTAAGTTGTCATCGACGTTCCACCCACAAACCGATGGGCAGACGGAACGAACAAACCGGACACTTGAGCAGATGCTTCGTTCATTCATTGGCCCAACTCAGGATGATTGGGACGAGTTGTTGCCTGTCGTTGAATTCGCAGTGAACAATTCAGTTCATGAAGGTACACGTGAGAAACCTTTCATTCTGAACTATGGTCGGCATCCCACAACGCCTGCTACGCATGGGATCGGCGGATTGAAAATTCCAGCCGCTAAAGACTTTGTTGGCAAGCAGCAAGAAGCGCTTAAGTCTGCTCGCCATTGGCTACAACTCTCTCAGCAGCGACAAAAGTCTTACGCCGACATGATGTCAGAACATTATATAGCTTATGCTGTTGTGTAGGCTATAGTGGGGTATCCCATAGGGGGTACAACCCAATTAGGGTTTGCTATTTGTACTCACTTCACTCATAGTTCATTCATTCTCGTTCAAACTTTCTCATGGTATCGAGCAGGTTCCCCTGTGGGAACTGCACCTAGGGCCCACCGCTAGTTCGAATTTTTTTTTTTCCTGCCCGGAGCGCGCCCATCCCGAGTCGAGCCTCGGGCCCTCCCTCCCCTAGCGGCCCAGCCGCCCTCACATCGCGGCCCCGTCGCCCCTGATCACGCGGCCCCGCCGCCCCTGCTGTCGCGGCCCCGCGGCCCCTGCTAGCGCGGCCCCGTCGCCCCTGCTGTTGCGGCCCCGCGGCCCCTGCTCCCGCGGCCCCGCCACCCCTGCTGTCGCGGCCCCGCGGCCTCTGCTCGCGCGGCCCCGTCGCCCCTGCTGTCGCGGCCCCGCGGCCCCTGCTCAAGCGGCCCCGTCGCCCCTGATCACGCGGCCCCGCCGCCCCTGCTGTCGCGGCCCCGCGGCCCCTGCTCGCGCGGCCCCGTCGCCCCTGCTGTCGCGGCCCCGCGGCCCCTACTCCCGCGGTCCCGCCGCCCCTGCTATCGCGGCCCCACGGCCTCTGCTCTTGCAGCCCTGCCGCCCCTGCTTTCGCGGCCCCGTGGCCTCTGCTTTCGCGGCCCTCGCCGCCCCTGCTTTCGCGGCCCTCGCCGCCCCTTCTCTCGCGGCCCCGCCGCCACCTACTCTCGCGGCCCTGCCGTCCCTGCTCCAGCGGCCCCGCTGCCCCTGATCTCGCGGCCCCGCCGCCCCAGCGCCTACGGCCCCGCCACCCCTGATCTCGCGGCCCCGCCGCCCCAGCGTTCACGGCCCCGCCGTCCCTACTCTCCCGGCCCCGCCGCCCCAGCACTGCAGCAGCCGAGCCGCCCAGCAGCAGCCGAGCCGCCCAGTAGCAGCCGAGCCGCCCAGCAGCAGCCGAGCCGCCCAGCAGCAGCCGAGCCGCCAAGCAGCAGCCGAGCCGCCCAGCAGCAGCCGACCACCTGGGAGCTGCCGAGCCGCCCCGCAGCCACCGAGCCGCCCAGGAGCTGCCGAGCCGCCCCACAGCAGCCGAGCCGCCCGCGAACCGGACCGCCCGACCTGCCCTTTTCTGGTGAGCACGGCACTGCCCCACTGCTACTGCGTGCCCTTCCCCACTGCTTGCATTGCTAGTCTGTCGCTATGGCTACCCCTAGTGTCCTCGCTTTTGACGCTGAGGGTCGAGCCATAGACTTTGAGGTCTGGGTCGACGACCTCCAGCTGTTCTTACAGTGCGATAGGGCAGACGGTCTTTCTCTCTTTGACCTCACCTCTGGCGCCTCGCCTGCCCCTGCTGCTGATGCTGACCCCACTGTTCGCTCTCAGTGGGCCACCCGCGATGCTGCTGCACGTCTTGCTGTGCGTCGCCACCTCCCTACCACTGAGCGCACGCACTTTAGCCAGTACAAGAGTGCCCAGACCTTGTACGACGCTGTAGTTGCGCGCTACTCTTCCCCTACCACTGCTGCACTGAGCCGTCTCATGCTTCCGTACCTCTTTCCTGACCTCACTGCCTTTCCCACTGTCGCTGACCTCATTACGCACCTCCGCACTAGTGACACCCGCTACCGCGCCGCCCTTCCTGCTGAGTTCTGCGCCAAGAACCCCCCCCCCCATGTACATCACTCTCTACTACGTTGTCGCTCGCCTCCCTGACTCTCTTCGCGTAGTCAGGGACCACTTTCTCTCAGTCTGTCCCACCACCCTCACTGTCGACCTCCTCGAGAAGGCCCTCCTAGCAGCGGAGAAGAGCATCGTCGCTGTAGGAGCTTCTCGGGGTGACCCTCGCACTCCCATCTTTGAGGGGTGCTCTCCTTCCCCCCTGCTGCCCTCTGTTGCCTCTGCTGCTGCTGCCGACCTGCTTGGTCTTGAGTCGGTCGGCGCGGCGTCTGCCCCTAGTGGGAGACGCCGCTCTGGCAAGGGCAAGGGGGGCAAGGGCGCGGGTGGAGCTGGAGGGGGCGGTGGAGGTAGCGGTGGAGGCGGCGGAGGGAGTGGGGGTGGCGGCGGGAGTGGTGGCGGCGGCGGTGGTGGTGGTGGCAGCGGCGGAGGAGGCGGCGGTGGTGGCGGTAGCGGTGGAGGTGGAGGCGGCGGAGGAGGCGGAGGAGGAGGCGGTGGTGGCGGAGGGGGTGGAGCTGGTCGGGGTGGTACCCCGCAGCGGAGCGGCTCTGGGAGTGGTCAGCGCCAGCAGCAGCAGCAGCAGCGTTCGCGGGACATCCCTCCGCCCCAGCAGCTCCGTGAGTGGTACACGCAGCGTCAGCGGGGTGGGGGTACTGGTCCGTGCACCTACGTCCTTCGTTCCGGCGACCGCGCGGGTGAGCAGTGTGGGGGTGCCCACCCCACCCAGCGCTGCTTTGGCCGCCTGACGGACGCTTGGCGTCAGCAGTTCCCCGAGGCTAGTGAGATCCCCCGCTGGGGAGAGCTGTCTAGGGCTGGTGTAGTTATCTTTGATCTTGACTTTGATGCTATCCTTGCTGCTATGTATGCTGTGACTATTAGTGAGGAGGGTGACTGTTACCGGTGTTTCCTGCCCGGCCCGGGCATTGGTACTACTGCGCTCGGTGCTTGTGAGACTGCTGCTCTAGGTGCCAGTGCGTCTGCGCTCTCAGGTACTGGTGAGGCTGCGCTCTCAGGTACTGGTGAGGCTGCGCTCTCAGGCACTGCGTCGGCTTCGGCCTCCCTCACTTTCATACTTGACTCCGGAGCTTCTCGCTCCTTCTCTCGAGACCGCACCACACTCACGCCGCTTGGTCGGCCGGTTGCGGTCTCCCTGGCTGACCCCTCTGGGGGTCCTGTCCTCTCTCACTTTTCCACTGTCCTCCCGTGTCCGGCTGCCCCCTCGGGCACCCTGTCTGGTCTATACCTTCCCTCGTTCTCGACGAACTTGGTGAGTGGTGCGGACCTGCAGGATGCGGGGGTTCACCAGTTCACTCCTGCGAGTCAGCGGGTGACCCACTGCACGGACGCACGCACAGGCCGGCACCTGGCCACGTTCTCTCGTCGGTCGGGGTCGAGCCTCTACACCCTGACCATTGAGTCTCCTCCTGTCCCTGCGTCTGGTCAGGTAGCTGCGTCAGGTCAGGTGTTTGCTGCTGCGTCCCGGTCTGGCCCTGAGTCTGCCCCCTGTTCGTGTCGCCTCCTGTCTCACGAGACTCTCCTGTGGCACCACCGTCTTGGCCACCCCTCCTTGCCCCGTCTTCGGGGCATGGCTTCCCGTGTCCTTGTCTCTGGTCTTCCCCAGTCTCTCCCTCCCCTTCCTTCGGGACCAGGACCTTCCTGTGTCCCCTGTGTCGAGGGGCGCCTCAGGGCTGCTCCTCACTCCTCCCAGTTTCCCCCGACAGAGGCTCCTCTGCAGACACTTCACATGGACGTGTGGGGCCCGGCCCCCGTCCGTGGGCAGGGTCACGAGCGCTACTTCCTGTTGGTGGTTGACGACTACTCGCGTTACACCACAGTCTTCCCCTTGCGCAGCAAGGGTGATGTCACTGAGGTGCTGATCGACTGGATCCGCGAGGCTCGTCTCCAGCTCAGGAGGAGCTTCGGCTCGGACTTTCCTGTTCTGCGTCTGCACTCTGACCGAGGTGGGGAGTTCTCCTCTCGCCTTCTGCGAGACTACTGTCGTGCACGGGGGATCCGCCAGACCTTTACGCTTCCGGACTCTCCACAGCAAAATGGGATTGCTGAGCGCCGCATTGGCATGGTCATGGACGTCGCTCGTACGTCCATGATGCATGCGGCTGCCCCCCATTTTCTGTGGCCGTTTGCGGTTCGTTACGCGGCGCATCAGCTCAACCTCCACCCCAGGGTCTCTCGGCCCGCGATGTCCCCAGTCTTGCTGTGGACGGGGAAGGTTGGCGATGCGTCTGCGTTCCGTGTCTGGGGATCTCGGGCGTTTGTCCGCGACTTGTCTGCGGACAAGCTGTCCCCTCGTGCTGCTCCCTGTGTCTTCCTTGGCTTCCCCCCTGACGCTCCAGGGTGGCAGTTTTACCACCCCTCCTCTCGTCGTGTTCTGTCCTCCCAGGACGTCACGTTCGACAAGTCAGTCCCCTTCTACCGCCTCTTCCCCTACCGCACTCCTTCTCTCCCCCCGCCACCGGACTTTCTTGTGCCGGTTCCCCCCCCGGTAGATCCCCTCCCCCCTCAGGTTCCTGCCCCCTCAGGTGTGTCCCAGGTAGACGCAGTTGCCCCGGTCGAGGTTACTGGTGACTCTGGTGCTGCTACAAGTGCTGAGCCTGGGGGTGCTGACTCTGGGGGTGCTGTGCGCGTGGGTGCTGAGCCTGGGGGTGCCGAGCCTGGAGGTGCTGCTACTGGGGGTGCTGAGCCTTGGGGTGCTACTGCTGGGGGTGCTGAGTCTGGAGCTGCTGAGCCTAGGGGTGCTGCGTCTGGAGCTGCTGAGCCTGGAGGTGCTGAGTCTGGGGGTCCTGCGCCTGGAGCTGCAGAGCCTGGGGTTTCTCCTGGTGCTCCGTCCCGGCGGGAGCCCCTCTCTCCACAGGAGCTGCGCGAGTGGTTTGCTTGCCACTGGAGGCGTACTGCTGGAGCTGGAGCTTCTTCGACCGCCGAGGGTGCTGGTGCCGCCGGTCCCGGAGCTGCTGGGCTTGCGGGTCCTACTGGAGCTGGAGCTGCTGAGGGTGTTGGTGCTAAGACTACTGCTGTCTGTCCTGGCGGTGGTCCTGCTGCTGGAGGTCCTGCCGCTGGAGGTGTTGGTGGTGCTGGTGCTGCTGCTGAGGGTGCTGGTGTTGTCCCTGCTGTGTCTGGTGCCGCAGCGCGGCCTTGACCGTACTTCGTTCCGCTCCTGCAGCAGGTTCTTGGTCTTTCTCCTCCCGTAGAGTGTCCACAGCCTGTCCAGTCGCAGTTACTGTTGGAGCCTACCTCCCCACTGCTTGCTCCCTCTCCTTACACTGGTCCTACTGGGGGTCTTGCTGAGCGCCGTGAGCCTGCGTCTCGTCCCACGTCGCCTGTCCGTGCTGCTCCAGCTAGTGGTCGCGGTTCGCGTCAGCGTCCTCCTCCTGTCCCTGGCACGCACCGGATGTCTCTTCGTCCGTCCACTGCTCCTCTGCGTGCCCCTTTGCCTTCTCCTCCTGAGTCCTCCCTTCCTGTGCTTGCCGACCCAGAGTCGGACTCCCTTCGTGCTGCTAGTCCTATTGTCACGCGTCTGCTTGCTACTGTCGTCACTGACCCCTCTTTTGAGTCCGCTGCTGCGTCTGCTCTTGTCACTGAGCTCGTCGACTTTGCTGCTCGCTGTCGTCTAGACTACGCTGCCAGTCTTGTTGCTGAGTCTGCGTCTGTCTGTCCTCCGTCCGTCGGGGGTGAGTGTGCTCTTGGCACGGACGTCCTAGAGGACAGGCAGGAAAAGTTCCAATGTCTGGCTGCTGCTTCACCTCATCTCGCGTCTATACTGCTTGCTCCTTAGGGAGACCCGGATGCACTAGACATCCCGACTCCGCGCTCTTACGCGGAGGCCGTAGAGGGTCCCTACTCCTCTCAGTGGCAGGCATCTATGGATGAAGAGATGGCTTCCTGGAAGTCCACAGGCACCTACGTTGACGCGGTTCCCTCTCCTGGGGCGAACATCGTCAGTGGCATGTGGATCTTCAGGGTGAAGCGGCCGCCGGGCTCTCCACCTGTCTTCAAGGCGCGGTACGTCGCTCGTGGCTTCAGTCAGCGGCAGGGAGTTGACTACTTTCAGACCTTCTCTCCCACCCCGAAGATGACCACTCTTCAGGTGCTGCTGCACATAGCCGCTCAGCGCGACTACGAGCTTCACTCTCTCGACTTCAGCACTGCGTTCTTGCAGGATAGCCTGCACGAGGAGATCTGGCTGCGCCGTCCACCTGGCTTCACTGGGACTTTCCCTCCTGGCACCCAGTGGAGCCTCCGACGGCCAGTCTACGGTCTCCGCCAGGCACCGCGTGAGTGGCACGACACACTGAGGACTACGCTTGCGGCTCTTGGGTTTGCTCCTTCTACTGCTGACCCGTCGCTGTTTCTGCGCACCGACACTTCTCTGCCGCCGTTCTACATCCTCGTGTACGTCGACGACTTGGTCTTTGCCATAGCGGACACTGCTGGACTCGCCTACGTGAAGTCCGAGCTGCTGAAGAGACACACGTGCACAGACCTGGGTGAACTGCGTAGCTATCTTGGCTTGCAGATCACTCGGGATAGAGCACGCCGCACCATTACCTTGACTCAGTCACACATGGTGCAGCAGGTCCTTCAGCGCTTCGGCTTCACGTACTCCTTGCCTCAGGCCACTCCTCTGTCTACTCGCCACTCGCTCTCAGCTCTGCCTTCGGATGAGTCCGTAGAGTCGAGTGGCCCGTACCCAGAGCTTGTTGGCTGCCTCATGTACCTGATGACCTGCACACGACCTGACCTTGCATACCCTCTTAGCATTCTTGCACGCTATGTAGCTCCTGGGAGACACCGACCAGAGCACATGGCTGCAGCGAAGAGGGTGTTGCGCTACCTGTGCAGTACGTCGGGCATGGGGCTAGTGCTTGGAGGGCGGAGTCCAGTGGTCCTTACGGGACACGCGGACGCTTCTTGGGCTGACGACCAGGCTACGCAGCGGTCGTCACAGGGTTACACCTTCAGCCTTGGTTCCGGCTCTGTCTCGTTGCGGGCTACTCGCTCGTCTTCGGTTCTCAGCTCCAGTTGTGAGGCTGAGATCTACGCTGGGGCCATGGCTGCACAGGAGCTTCGCTGGCTCACCTACCTGCTGACTGACCTTGGAGAGCCGCCTCGTTCTCCTCCAATGCTGTACGTAGACAACAAGGCCATGCTGGCCTTATGTCGAGAGCAGCGTCTGGAGCACAGAACGAAGCACATTGCTCTTCGCTACTTCCTTGCTCGTGAGCTACAGCAGCGTGGACAGTTGCGGCTTGCGTACGTGGCCTCTGAGGCCAACACTGCTGATGTGTTCACCAAGGCACTCGCGCCTTGTGACCATCAGCGCTTCTGCACCCAGCTGGGTCTTGTACCTGTCTTGCCTCACTTGCTCTCCTCTTGACCTTACTTGTACTGTCACATATATATACTTGCTCTTGCTTGTCTAGCTTTATATATATATGTGTGTACTCCTGCATGTGAACTGGCCTTGTGGCCTTGCTCTTGTGCTCGGACTGTGTGGTGACTTTGTGATCCACCCTGAGCTTTGCTTTGCTTTGCTTGACTGGTCTTGTGACCCCTTGTTCTCCCCCACTTTGCCTATGGGGGTGTGTCAGAACATTATATAGCTTATGCTGTTGTGTAGGCTATAGTGGGGTATCCCATAGGGGGTACAACCCAATTAGGGTTTGCTATTTGTACTCACTTCACTCATAGTTCATTCATTCTCGTTCAAACTTTCTCACATGAAACGCCGGGAAGTCTCGTTTGAGGTTGGAGACAAAGTTTTGTTAAGCACGAAGAATATTCGTCTCAAAATCCCTAGAGCACGAAAGCTGTTCCCTCGATGGATTGGGCCCTTCGATGTGATCAAGCGTGTTGGTGTGGTAGCTTACAAGCTTAAGCTACCTGACACTTTACAGATTCACAACGTCTTCCATGTGTCTCTGTTGAACAAGTACGTTGCAGATGGCAAGTACTTACCGCCACCAACGATCGTCTTGGGGGAGGAACTGTTTTATGAATTCGAACGAGTGCTAATGCATCGTGATCGACAACGCGGCCGAAAGATAGTACGAGAGTTCCTCATCAAGTGGAAAGGCTATGGGCCTGAACACAACTCATGGGAGCCAGAAGAGCATCTGACTGAAACTGCAGTTCAGTCATACATGACAGACCTGGCTCGACGAGCTGCCGCACAACCAGTGGAGGGCGTTGACCCTGGTCGTAATGTGACACGGCGTACTCGAAGCGCTCGTCCTCAGAAGCACCCTAAGGCAACGGGGACGTTGCCACCTAGGGGGGGAGGAGTGTAACGCATAACCTACTCTGCCTCATCTACCGCTAACTTCCTAAGTCAACATCGAGAGACTTCCTCGATGAGAAATGACGTGAAGGCAATCGGGAAGGTTGAGTTGGAGAAGAACATTGGTTTGGTTTTCCCAACCCTCAACCTTGAGGCTTGGAAACTTCCAACCCATCAAAGTGAAGATTGGAAAGGTTGGATTTCCAACCAATCAAGTTGTGCCAGTTGTTGTTACAATCCACACAAACTTAAAACAACCATACAATTGTGCTAAGTTGGGTTTTTCCCAAACCAAACTATATTGCCACCTAGGCTCCAAGCCTATTAGCTCCCCAACCATGGAAGCCATGGTTGGGAAAAGCCCCAAGGGGTATGATGGAAGGGGTTGGAGCTCTCAAGCTCATTCCCACTTCCCAACAACAATCTAACTTGGAAATGGGATTTTCACTCTAAGTCTTTTGGGTTCTCCTAATAAGCTCCCCTACACAACTAGACTTGTGATTTTTCAAGGACAAGCTCTACAAGAAGCTCCTACCTACATATTAAAGCTTCATCAACCTTCTTCAGGCTCCCTTTTCTCCTCTCAAGCTTGAGGAGTACTGTCAAGGCTAAATTACCCCTTGGTGGGATTAGTTGATCTTGAAAGCCTTGTATCTTGATTTTATAAATGTTGTCAATGGTGATTTATATTTAACACACGGTTGCCCGTTGAAGGCCCGCTGTAGAGCGAGATTCAGGTCCTTGCGAGGGCCGACTCCCTGCCCAACGAGGACGTTGGCTCCAGGGGGGGACGAGTGTAACGCCTGTGGGGCTTACACGTAAGGGTATGAGAGCATCCGCTGCGCCTCAAATACAACCCTCGTTTTGACCCAGTGGGTAGCGAGGTGTTACATTTGGTCTCAGAGCCTGGGGTTCGATTCACTGCTGGGTCACATTTGAATGTGCCAGTCGCGAACCCAGTGAACGATCCGCCGCTGGCCTGGCCCACCAGCGAAGTCGTTGTAGAGCGAGATTCAGGTCCTTGCGAGGGCCGACTCCCTGCCTAACGAGGACGTTGGCTCCAGGGGGGGACGAGTGTAACGCCTGTGGGGCTTACACGTAAGGGTATGAGAGCATCCGCTGCGCCTCAAATACAACCCTCGTTTTGACCCAATGGGTAGCGAGGTGTTACAGATGGCGAGGCTTAGATATTTCGAGAGGGAAGGAGGCAAAACGACAGGCGGGCCAGGAAGGAGACGAGAGGACACGACGCGCGGAAGATTTTACGAATGGCTACAGGAATCGGCGTCGACGTGCGTACTGATTTCATAGAGGCGATTCGGGTCACCTTTCCTCACGGTATGTCTACTATGCTCTGATTGACACAAGCTTGTCGACAGGTGCTTGAAGTGGGAACGAAACAGGAAGTGGTTCAAATCATAATTAGCACTCAAATCTCGAGTTCGACACATTCGTTGTTTCCAGATCACAGGCAAGGCAGTTACCACTGCAAACACCTTTCGCAATCGTCAAAACGAAAAGCAAATAATACCATCGCTGTGTCGTTCTCGGTTCACCCATGGAAGAGCCTTCATATTTACGAATTTGAGTCGCCTCCATTTTGTTACCAGCACTCCCGCCCGTCACCTGTTCCAAACCCGAGTCGATATAACGTTCGTATTTCGTTATTTTTTGCACAGGTGACAGCATTTGCACATTCAGCACCTTCGCACACTGTTCGTCGAATCAGGTAAGGCTGGTAACCCAGCATAAACTACACAAGCCGAGAAGCGTTCATGACTGCTGCTTTTGCTATGTCAAGTACACAAGGCCCTCATGCGCTCATCTCACGTTAGAAGCTAAGTTATCACGAGCGCTTATCCTTCTTTTCGAACCCGCGTCGCGTAGAAGCTAGTAACATTCATCCTGCTAGTAATCCTCCTCTCCTCAGAATTTCTTATCTTCTCGTCTTTTTACCCTCGCTCCGAGTGAGATTCACAACTATGCTTTCGCTTCTATAATTTTCTTAAGCCATCGTATACTTTCAAGTAAAACTCACAATTGCGGTGCGTTTCAGATCGTTCGGCGTGTCCGGTGCCTGCTGTAGAGCTCACATTCAGGTGTCTCCGCTGGTCTCTCACGACGTTTCAATCTTTGAAACCCTAGAAACAGGTAAGGCTGGTTCGTCATAGCATTCATTTTGCAAGCCCGCCAGCACTTCCCTCAAGTCTCACTTCGCCGATGCTTCATACTCTCCGTTGATCTCATTTTTTCGTGTCGGTGTCGCAAAATGGAGAGGCGCAGTGCATAAGCTCTCGGCTATCTCAATTCCACATTCCTAGAGCTTAGTGCAAAGAGGAAGTTCAGTAAGCATGCATGGAGGTGTCATACGTCGACGCTCGTTTTAAGGCAAACTTTGCCAAGTGGGTATTTACTGACATGTGACGTGTGAGGTGACTGAACATAGGCATTGCCAAGATAAGAAAGTGACATGTTTGTGATGACGATATTGCCACAATTGCCGTCACCACATACATATCCCTTCATTTTTTGCTGTCCTCAAAGTTTTGCGGTTAATCCACGCTGCTGCTATATAACTAAAATTCGTGATTCTGCTAGAGTTATGATAGCTTGCATTCCCTCTACCAAGCTCTAGTCACGAGCAGCTGGTGATGCAAGTAATTCTCGCCTCTCTCTCAACACCCTTGCAATAACCCACCCTCACTACCAAAATATCCACCTTGTCCTCTCCCATGCCCATGTGAGAATCCACATACCCTTCCTCACCTGTAAGGTACCCTGACCGGCCAAGCGAGTTCATTTGCATATGACCTCCTCTGGCAAGTCGCGCTGGGGGTGAAATCAAGAAAAACGTTTACTCGCGAGTAAGTTCTTCCACGCCGGGTTGGGTCAGGTCTGGATTCGACCCGACTTTGCCCCGCCCCGATATCGGGAGAAAAAAAAAACAGGAAAACCGGGTCGGGTGTTAACTTGACCCGGCCAGATTTTGACAGTTGGGAACCCAGATCTTGATGTCGAGGGACAATTCCCCCCTCCACAACATTCCACAACTTAATCGATGCCTACAGCTTAGGAACCCTATGACGTTAGCAATACATAGAAATTCCCTTATTTTAAGCAATGGCGCCAGTTTAAGGGTTTTGGTTTTGCTTAGGGCGCTTTCGGCTCCAAATCTGTAGTGCTCACACTAATCTGGGCGCCTAGGGAGGGCGGATTTACTGTACCCGAGTCCCGACCCCGGTTCAGGCTAAACCCGACTTCCACAGGAAGGGTCGGGTCGAGGTCCTGAAGACTCTGGCCCGAGTCGACCCGACCCAACCCGACCCAATACCCTGGCCCATTGCTTTCGGATCGGGCCATTTTCTCATGCCTACTCTCCTGCTCTTCTCTTCTTGTGTGCGTGGTCTTTCCCTGTTTACCTCCATGCATTCATCTACATGCCAGAGTGCCATTCACGTCGAGCAATCTGCAGCAGTGGGGAGGAGGGAAGAGGCTGAATTTTGCTTGTAGTTATGGCTGTCGAGGGAGAGTCAAGTGTGATGAGTGAAGCAGTAAATGGACTGTTCGGATTAGTGAGAGGGGAGTTGGCAGCATTGAGGGGGGAGCTGGTAGTGGTCAGGGAGGAGGTGGCTCGACAGAAGGAGCGAGTGGCGATGCTGGATGGGAGGAACCAGGATTTGGAAAATGAGTTGAGGCGTGCACTGGGTGTTGTGGAAGAGAGGAGTGTGGCGACTGCTGCTGTGGTGGAGGAGAGGGGGAGAGAGGTGGCAGCAGTGAAGGGGGATCTGTTTCGAATCAATGCAGAGTTGGCAGTAGTGAATGTGAATTTGACAGCAGTAACGGGGAAGGTGACTGCAATGAAAGGGGAGGTGAATGCACTGAATTGGGAGGTAAATGAAGTGAGGGGGGAGGTGAATGCAGTGAAGGGGGAGGTGAATGCAGTAAATGGGGAGGTGAATACAGTGAAAGGGGAGTTGAATGCAGTGAAGGGAAAGGTGGGTGCAATGAAGGGGGACGTCAATGCAGTGAGGGGGGGGTGTGAATGCAGTGAAGCGAGGGGTGAGTGTAGTGACGGGGGAGGTGAATGCAGTGAAGGCGGAGGTAGCTGAGCACAAGCAGTCAACTACATTGCAGCTGGAGGAGGCTGAGTGTAGGCGAGTGGCGGAGATGAGGGAGATGCGAGGGGTGGAGGAGAGGGAGAGGAAGCTGGCAGCAGTGAAGAAAGAGTTGGATGCTCACAAGAATGCCCGCATGAAGGTGGACGTTGACTTGCAAATCAGGCAGAGTGAAGGCGATCAGAAGACGGCATGGCAGGTGGGTGTTGCGTGAACTTGTTCACAGAGCATGCATGGTTAACATGTCATCCTTTGTTTCCCCCATGTGTCCACCATATGCATCTGAAGAGCATTGACTTGTCATCTACCTCAGGCTTCAGTGCAGAGGGCATCAAGCACCTCTATAGGCTGCCACGGCTGGACACGCTAAGCCTGGAGCGCACAGACGTCTCAGACAGTGTCTTGGAAGGCATTGGGTCCTTGACCAGTCTCAGGATCCTCATGCTCGACGATACCAAGGTGACCGATGCCGGCCTGTCGCACTTGACAGCTCTGTCCTCACTCGAGGTGCTATCGCTTTCTACATGCAAGGGTGTGACTAATACTGGCATGGTGCACGTGGGGAGGCTGACAGGGCTTAAGAGGCTTGATCTGGACTGCACGGCAGTCACGGATGATGGGCTGCAGCAGCTGACTGCCCTGACCAAGCTGACAACTCTCCGGCCGCCACATGGAGATTGTGCGCAGGTGGATAGGGCGGTAGGGTGGGCAGGGGGTGATGGAGGGGGCACATGAGAGCAGAATTGACTGTGACTGCTTGGAGGAGAGGCGCAGAGGCAAGTGGCGTGGGGGAGTACATGCAGGTGTGTGCAAGGAGTGGGGGTAGTAGGGGTATACACATATCAGACCCTGCAAGGGCTATGCACTGCAAAGATGCAGCGGACTGCTGGAGGGTATTGTGCTGGATCGCTGGGCTGGCAGGCATGCTGCAGCGATGACATGTCCCAATCTCACCTCTTGCAGGGCCCCTTTAGGCAAGATAGGACAGCATCTAAGGGCAGACATTTTTTCCTAGATAAGCTTGAGTGCAATGTGTGTAATGTAATAGCCCCTTTATCGAATAGATCGTCTTCTGAACAGTCAAAGAATGCTTAATTCTTTACACATGTTTCATATAGGGTGCTCAAGTACACTGTATGCTGCCTGGGTCTTGGAGGCAGGGCATGATGCCTGGGGCGGAGGGCAGAAGTGAAGCACAAGGAAGTGGGACTGTGTCTGCATGAGTGAAGGGCAGAATAATGGATACTGTTACATCGCCCATTCATACTGTCCACTGCATTTCTCCCTTCTCAGTTCCTTGTCACTCACTGGCATGGTGGAACCATGCTCCCATGCTACCATGCTCCCATGCACCCATGCACCCATGCTCCCATGCTCCCATGCTCCATGCTCCCATGCTCCATGCTCCCATGCTCCATGCTCCCATGCTCCATGCTCCCATGCTCCCATGCGGTTCCCATGTCCCCATGCTCCCATCTCCCCATGCGCCCATGCTCCCATTTTCCCCCTTGCTCCCATGCCCCCTTGCTCCTGTGATACCGTGCTTCCATGATCCGCCCATCGCTAGAAGTGCGCGCATTTCTTCTCAACTGACGGCAGACAAACGTGGGTGGATTATTTTCTAGCCCTCTCTCTCTTCTTCCATCCAATGCTGCTGCTCAAACCTTTCTGCTTTTGCGCCTTCGTCCATACAGACATCACTAGCATGGTAATCTGATGCTAACTCATGGATGAAAGAATGAATTTGTGCACTGCTTCCCCGAGTGCAGTGCCATCAACCATCTTCCACTCCCCTCCCCTCGCTCAGCAGTACGCCCCGACCCACCTCTGTCCGACTCCCACCTGCTCCTTCAACTTCCCCAGCCAGCAGCACCTGTCCTGTACGAACCGTGGCTGCAGCGTGGCCCTCACGGCAGCACACTGCAGAGCCGCCGGCCGTAGCAGCACCAGTAGTGGCGGTGAAGTGGGCCAGTGAGGAGCGGCGTGGAGGCGAGCTGAAGGGAGGGAGTCGAGGTGACCCAACCATGGGCGAAAGGGCTGTTTTGAGCCTTGAGTGTGAATTTGTGGATGGTTTTTCAGGTGACAACAGGTAAGACGACGTGCCAATGCATTGCATAAGCTTCCCTCTCCTTGCCCTCTGGTTTCCCTAGTGTTTTCCTCCCCAACCAGGCATGGAGGTGTGAGAAGTGGAGTAGAAGAATCTGAATCAGTTTCTCACCCTATCCCTCTTCTTCCGTCCATTGCTACTGATCACGCTTGAGTATGTCATCCCTGCCTCACCCTACATCTCGTATCCCTTCTACCGCTCCCTCCCTGCCACATCCCTGTTTCTCCTTCATCTCTCCATTCCCCATTACAAGGTTCACCCCATCTCAACCATCACACCCGTCACTTCGGCCCATCGCACTGGCTTTCATTTCAAGTATGCCATTCACTCTGTAAATACACCAGCGGTTCATCCCCACCTCAGTTCCTCCTCCTCTGCCCACTACCCCCTCCTATCTTCTGCTCCACCAAGCAGCAGCATCATACCCATTGCACCTTCAGCTCTGTCCCACATAACCTACACCACAAAAACCTTCTCTCCCTCAATTTCCCCCTTTTATGCTCCAATTGCCCGCCTGAGCTGCTCATGTATTATGCCCCCCTTGGCTCACTCCCCCTCCCCCGTCCCCATCCTTTTATCCCCGTCTCCCCACTCTCCCCCCTCCACCTCCTCCTTGGTAAGTGGCTGACGGTGGCAGCACATAGGCGCCACTGTCATATAAACTCTCAAGAATCTCTTTTCCTGCCGCCACAACTTCACCTTCCCTTCCCCTGCCCTCTCCTTCTAGTAGTAGCCTCTCCATGCGGTGATGCTTGGGGCATGGGCAGAACCAGATGGTTGGATGTAACCACTCCACATCAAAAGGGTGTCAGCTTATCATGGTGTGTTTGTCAGGAAAAGAACTGCACTCACTCCTCATTGCACACCTCCCCGCACATCTCATCCCACACGTCATCCCACACGTCATCCCACACGTCATCCCACACGTCATCCCACACGTCATTGCATGTTACACATCCCACTGCACTACCGTTTCTGAATCACTTTCGCTTCTCGCAGCCCCTTCCTCCTCGTGTGTGCCCTTCACCAATTCCATGTGCAGCAGAGTCCATACTCACTATTGATCGAGCATAACGATACAGATGGGTGCCACACTGCAGCAGAAGATGAGTCAATGGTAACCAGCCACGAGGATGCATTGAGTGGGTGGAGTGTGGCTGTCGACAGGAGATGCAGTTGTGGCAGCTTGTCTTTTACAGCTGGAACTGAGGTTTATTGAGTACCTACATCATCCATATCCCCTGAAATAAAACAGATCAAGGCACCGCGAGAGCTGGTGACATACAGGAAGCTGCTTGCGATGCAGTAGAAAGAACCAGACTCACATGACATGATATTAATCATCTCCTGCAAGCTTCCTGTGTGCCAGTGAATGGGCCAAATGGGTGGGTGGGTGATGCAGCAGCAGCATGTGTGAATTGTATCCTTTACCATGCAAGCTCAGGCCCACTCCTGCTCCACCCCGCCCTCCGTCCCATGGATCACCCAGCAAGTTACTACATATACGGTACATGCATGCATGCCTGCCTATGTTTTGATACAATCAATGTGATAGAATTTTGCATCCAAACCAGGGTCGTCGCTAGCAGAAATTTTCTGTCTGTTTGTCTTATATTCAGATCGAGTTTTTAGAGTTCATCTGATTTTTCAGAAATTTGTTTTTGTAATTTCTGATTGATAAGGAGTAGTTTTTGAGTTTATCTGATCAATCAGGTTCTAGTTTTCGTTTCGTCTGATACCGAATCCAACTATGTAGGGGTGAATATGGGATTCGAGTTGTGAATGGGCGAATCTGATGCGTCAGGAGGCGAATCTGTTAGTGTCAGGGGGCGAATCTGTTAGTGTCAGGGGGCGAATCTGCAGTGTCAGGGGCGAAATTGTTGTTACGGGACGAATCTGCTGTGTCAGGGTGACGGTGAATCTGCTGTGACGGTCCGAGTTTGCTGTGAGGGGGTGATTCTGCTGTGACTGGTCTAGTCCGAATCAATTGCGTCAGACTTGCATTTCGAAAATATCTGATACATCAGACACGGTAAAAAACAGAATCAGATGGATCAGACGGGCCCGAAGGTCCCGTCTGATCCATCAGGCGCCCTCAAATCCTAGCGACGACCCTGATCCAAACCTGAGTATCATGAACTTCTTTACGGTACTGTATGTTGCAATCTGAAATCGAGATTCACAATCATAACGCTACCGTAAGATGTGCCCAGGCAAAGCCTCAACAAAGCCTCACCAGCTTCCACACACGTCCACTCCTAGCCTAGCTAAAAGTATCTCCTCATTACAAGCACTTGATCTCCCATTCCTCATCATCACTCTCTGCAAACTCCACTTCCCATCTCATTGCACACCTAATTTCATTGGAGCAGCAACAGGAACCTCAGATCTCATGATACCACGTGACTCCCGTGCCATTCAGGTCAGAGCCCTCAGATCCTGTATCAGAGCAGATCTTACTAAGCTGAAATGCCTTCTAGATCCATCATACCCTCTCTTCTGTGAAGGTACTTCTACACCCTGTGATCTCCCTTTCTTATGCAGCTCCTCTCATGCAGCCATACTAGTCATTACTCACCACTGATCTCAGCCCTCGCCCACCACTGCTGTCACCACTGCTGCCGCCACTGCTGCTGCCACCCACCATGCACGCCTCCCTCACTGCTCTCTTGCGTGCCCTTGTTCCGAGCTTCCCCGCCTCCCCTCCCCTTCCCCTCCTGCTCCGTCTCGCCTCCCCTCCCCTTCCCCTTTCCCTTCCCTATCCGCCCTGCTCATGACCGCTTCCCCCTGCTCATGACCGCTTCCCCCTGCTCATGACCGCTTCCCCCCCCATAATAGAAGTGCCAGGCAGGCAAGTCCTATGCAACTGCCCTCATGCACACGGTGACCTCTTGCCCATCCAGCCCTGCACCTGCTTCCATCCACAACCACCATTCAATGCCTCACACCTCCGCATGCATGTCTCCCCTCATTCTTCACACCCCTTGCCTCCATACTCCCCAGACAGTCACAGTCAGCTCTTCCCTTAGCTCAATTCCCTTTCCATAAGAATTCCTTGCCACCCTACATGCCTATCCGCCCGCGCAATTTATCCTTGTCAAGGGGCCAAAACCTTTCTGGCGACTGGAGTGTTGTCAGCTTGGTCAGGGCAGTCAGCTGCTGCAGCCCATCATTTGTGACCGCAGTGGCAAGCAAATCAAGGCTCTCAAGCCCTGTCAGCCTCCTCACATGCACCATGCCCGCATTTGTCACACCCTTGTAGAAAGCGACAGCTCTTTGAGAGAGGAGAGCTCTGTCAAGTGTGCCAGACCAGCATCGGTCACCTTGGCCTTATGGAGTTCAAGCTCCTTGAGGCTGGTCAAGGACCCAATGCCTTCCAGGGCACTGTCTGACACGTCTGACCATTCAAAGCGTAGCGACTCCAGCTTTGGCAGCCTGTAGAGGTGCTTGATGCCCTCTGGAGTGAAGCGTGAGCTAAAAAACAGAAGAATCTTCTTCAAATAGGTCATTGTGGACACATGACCGAGCATGGTGTCCTAGATGCTGAAGAGAAAGATCAGATCCGGATCCACTTGATTTGCTGGACGTTATCAAAGTAGAGGGAGGGAGGTTTTGATTGGGAGGAAAAAAAACGGCCACATGACAATACCTAACAACACATGCCCTGACAAACCATGCACGCCCTGTCTAACACTCCACCCAGCACTCACCAACCATGCCATCCGTTGGAAAAATCCACTTCGCCTCATTTCCAGCTCAATATCCCGCTTCATATCTTGTATCCCATGGCCTTCTTTACGAGCTTTCAGTCCCTCCATCTTGCCCTTCACTGCAGCCAGCTCACCCTTGGCTACTGCCAACACCCTCCTTGGCTCTTCCAGCTGTCCTCTTAGCCCCCTCAAGTCCGCAACTCTTCTCTCCTCAGCCTCCTCTAACTCCCCTTCGGCTGCTTCCAACTCCCTCTTTGTCTCTTCCAGCTGCACGCCAAGCGCCTTCATTCCCATCTCCATTACCTCAATCAACTCGTGTGTCCCGCCATGCTTGCCATGACACTCCCAGCAGCCTCACCTTCTCTTCCACGTGGCTGCAACATGGTGAGGGGGAATGAGAAGAGGAAGGATGAGTGGCGAACGGACTGGAGGAGAGAGGAGGATACCACTCAAGACAAGCCAGCATAGAATGCAAGTAAACCACGATGTGCTGAGTGCAGCAATGTGTGGTGTGCCAGTGGAAGGACAACAACATGTCATGGCAGAAACCACTCACATCCACTGTAACTGGGGCATCCCTGGCAAATAGTGTGGTAGTGATGACTGCGATGACTGCGATGACTGCGATGACTGCGATGACTGCGATGACCGCGATGGCTGCGATGGCAGCGATGGCAGCCCCGAGAAGGAAAGCCACCAGCAGCCCTAGCAGCCCCGTGGACCCTGCAGCCTTGCAAGCCGCTCTCTTAGTCGACTCAAGAACCAGCCCTCGCGACGTCATGCCCCTGCAGCCATCCCAACCAGATTTTGAAGGAGATGCTGTTAACCAGATTCGAAGGCAAAGGCGACGAGCAGCCGAGGAGCGAAGGAGCAGCAAAGGGAAGTGTGCAAAGAGCTAGCAGGTCTGGCAAAGAGAAGAGGTAATGAGGAGAGGTGTTGAGGTGTTGAGGTGCTGAGGTGATGAGGTATTCCCCATTCACCTGCATATTCCCCACTCACCTGCCTATTCCCCACTCACCTGCCTACCTGCTCCCCATTCACCTGCCTATTCCCCACTCACCTGCCTATTCCCCACTCACCTCCAGGCTCAGAACGACCAGGCTCGAAGCGGCCAGGCTATTAGCAGCCAGGCTCGGAGCAACCAAGCTCGGAAAGCCAGGCTCGGAGCGGCCAGGCTCGGAGCGGCCAGGCTCGGAACGGCTCAGGCACTGCACACAATACGCTAGTAAGTGTAAACGAGGGAGAGTAAGAGAATCACTAGAGAGGGGGAGGGGGGGGGGGGAACAAAGGTAGTCTGAAGTTCTTGTTTCCCCCCACTCACCTGAAATACAGTTTCTTCCCCACTCACCTGAAATTATGTTTCCCCCCAGTCACCTGAAATTCTGGTTTCTTCTCCACTCAACTGAAATTCAGTTTCCCCCACTCGCCTGAAGTTCTTGTTTCCCCCCCCCCACTCACCTGAAATTCTATTTTTCCCCCCACTCACCTGAAATCCAGTTTTCCCCCCACTCACCTGAAATTAAGTTTTCCCCCCATTCACGTGGAATTCAGGTTTCCCTTCTGTTGCGCAGGTGCCACTTTGGCCTGTGCCGAGGCACGAAGATATTCTCTCTCAATGAAGGCAGAGTAATACAAGTTGGTAGAACGTGCTCACATGTATGCGTGTAATCGGCTATCACCTATACACAGGGACAGGGACAGAGACAGAAACATCAAAAACAGGGTTTAGGGTACAGGAAACAGGAAAGAGGAGCGGAAACAGAAAAGAGACTCGGAATCCCCAAGGAAACATGGACACAAACAGGAGACAGAAACAGGGACAATAGCAGAAGACAGAAACAGGGACAATAGCAGAAGACAGAAACAGGGACAATAGCAGAAGACAGAAACTGGGACAATAGCAGAAGACAGAAACAGGGACAATAGCAGAAGACAGAAACAGGGACAATAGCAGAAGACAGAAACAGGGACAATAGCAGAAGACAGAAACAGGGACAATAGCAGAAGACAGAAAGAGGGGTAAATACAGGAGACAGAAACAGGGACAAACAGAAGACAGAAAGAGGGGTAAATACAGGAGACAGAAACATGGACAAAACAGAAGACAGAAAGAGGGGTAAATACAGGAGACAGAAACAGGGACAAAACAGAAGACAGGAGGAGGGGTAAATACAGGAGACAGAAACAGGGACAAACAGAAGACAGAAAGAGGGGGTAAATACAGGAGACAGAAACAGGGACAAAACAGAAGACAGAAAGAGGGGTAAATACAGGAGACGGAAACAGGGACAAAACAGAAGACAGGAAGAGGGGTAAATACAGGTCAGTCCCTAAACCCTTCCCAGGGCTGTGAGGCGCTGTGAGGTGCTGTGAGGGGCGATTCGAGGGGCCGGGGGTGGGGAGCTGGGAGGGGCTGTGGGGCGTTGGGGGGTAGGGGGGGGACCTTAGGGGGGCCTTGGGGGGGCCATGGGGGGGCCATGGGGGGGTTTTCCCTCGACTCTTGTACGGTATCCTATCAGGCGTGTATCTTCATTCTTCCATAAAGCCAATGATATAGGTAGTGGTACAAAGTGAAGGCAGTAACATAGATGGCAGTGATGGTTACACCAGCAGCAGCAGTCAGCCCGTGAAGCAATCACCCTCAGCATCATTCCTCCAGGTGTTCAGAACCCTCCCTAACTACCGTACCGTATCTCTTAAGATTGTAATCACCCCCATCCTTCCTGCCTAGTATCTGCCTTGCCACTTCAGAGACATCACATCACAGGTAAGCAAACAGCCTATAAAAAAAGATGCTACGATACATGCCACGCCATAGAGCCTTACTAGTGCCTACCACCAGCTTGTGGATACTTGGAGCCCGTACACCTCATCGATGCTTCTGGGCAGCACATACCCATCACTGTCAGTCAGATGCACACTCTCCGCCACATGCAGGCTCCGCAGTGCCGTCAGCGCACTCAAATCCCCCGGCAATGCCTCCAGCGACGCACAGCCGGTCAAACTGAGGGATCTGAGCCGCGTGAACTGGGAAACGGTGGGGCACAGGGAGCGGACGTGGTAGCATGAGATCCACAGGTGGTTCAAGCGGGTAAGCTGGGTGAGAGAGGCAGGCAGCTCAAGGTTCACGGAGTGAACGAGGTGCAGCTCGCGCAACCGGGATAAGGCACCGATGTCATCCGGAAGAGAGGTCAGTGGCGCAGAGTAAACCCTCAAGGACGTCAGGTTCTGCAGCGCCGTCACACTCGCTGGCAGCTCGCCCAACTTGTACGCAGCTTCCAGCTTCAGCTTCCGCAGCTGCGGCAGTGCTGACCCGATGTTGGCCGGCAGCCTTCGAAGGTTCCTTGCGTAGTCCACAACCAGGGTGCGCAGGTGGGAGAGGAACGTCAAGGCGAATGGAAGCTCCTCAGCATCATCAGCCAACCTCAACTGCAAATGCTCCAGGTGCGATAGGCTCCTGCTCACAGCGACTCCACATGCCACTGCAACTACGTCCAGGCGGAGCGTTCGAAGCCCCGTCAGCGTGGAGACGTCTGGCAGAGCCATGGCCCGCCTGTAACCTCCCCAACTCAGCCATTCAGTGGACGCCGGCAGGACTAGAGGAGGCCGTGTGAGCATGTCACATCGGGCAACCTCCAGCCGCTTGAGCCGTGTCAAGCCATCCAGCCTTGTGGGCGCTGAAACCAGATTTTCGCAGTCGGCGAGAGAGAGAGCTTCCAGGGCAGTCAGGCCCGTCACGGACGCTGGAAGGGCCGTGAGATGAGGGCAGGTCGAGACGTGCAGCTCTCGCAGGTTGCTGAGCGACCCCACGCCCTCTGGCAGCAACTCCACGCCGCACTCGTTCAGCTCAAGCCTTGTCAGCGACGTGATCTCGGATATTGACGATAACGAGCACGGGAGATGCGGATATCCGAAGCTGTTTGTCACAAGCAGCGTGTGGAGGTTACTGAGGCGTCCTATGTCCGCTGGAAGCGCCACTCGCCCCAGGCAGAGCGTCGCGAGAGCTGTGAGGCAGCCGAACCCTGCTGGCAGCTCGCGGATCGACTTGCACGAGAGCAGGAAGAACGTCTCCAGGGAGCTGAGCTGGCAGATGGAGGCAGGCAAGCTCGCCAGCAGCGGCAGATGGTACAGAACCAGGGTTTTCAGGGCAGATAATCTCCCGATGCTTTCAGGCAGGCAGCGGAATTGGTCGCATTTGATGACTGACAAGGTGTCGAGGTGCTTCAGGGAGCAGACACCCTTCGGCAGCTCCTCGAAGGCCTGGCACCTGGAAACGGTCAGCTCACGCAGACGCGGCAGAAACTCCGCAATGCTGTCCGGAAGCCGCTTCAATTCTCCGCAATATGATATCTGCAGCCGTTCAAGACTGGTCACTGGCCAATCCGACAGCGTGTCCAGCGATTTGATCAGCGGCAGCTGTGCGATGGCGAAGGAAGCCCATCCATTAGGAGAAAACGTGGTCCAGGCAGAGAGTGAAAGGCTGGTGATGCTGGGAAGACGGCGCACGTTGGCCAGTTGCTCCTCGGTCAACTCCGGGGAGGCGATATGAAGAGTGGTGAGAGAGGCGAGGCTCTCTAGTTCTGGAGCTTCTAAGGCGGAGGCGGCTGTTAACGCCAGGGTGTGTAGACGAGTTAGGTGGAAGAAGGAAGCGGGTAGGTGGACGTCCCGATGGAGGCAGAGCAGTGACAGCTGCTCCAGCTGAGTGCATCGCTGCAAGAAGCGATCCAGGCCAGCCTCGGTGATCGGGTGCTTATGCTTCGGTCCGACATAGTCCGGATGGTGAGTGATCCCGCGTCCCACGTGGAGAATCGCGAGCTTAGGACAGGATGATGCGAGGTGAGCTAGGAAAGAGTCGTCTAGGGTTTCCACGCTGTCGTAGCACAGATGGAGATGGTTGAGATTCGGGAAGCACGCGACGGCATTCGAGAGTTGTTGGTGTCAGATTTATATGACATAGTTGCTGTAGGCTGTAGTGGGGTAGCACATATGGGGTACAGGGTTTCTAGGGTTGTATTTGTACCCAATCTTTCCTTAGTCATTTCATTCCTGTTTTCCTTGCTTCACATGGTATAGAGCGGGTCCTGCCTTAGGACCGTTTTTTTTTTAGGGCCCACCGAAGCGCGCCCCGAGGCGCGCCCTTTTTTTTTTAGCGACCCCTCGGGTCGCCTTTTCCCTCGCGGCCCCGCTGTCCCTCAGACGCGGCCCCGCCACCTCTCCTGATCGCGGCCCCGCCGCCTACTTGACGCGGCCCCGCCGCCTCCCCTGACGCGGCCCCGCCGCCTCCCCTGACGCGGCCCCGCCGCCTCCCCTGACGCGGCCCCGCCGCCTCCCCTGACGCGGCCCCGCCGCCTCCCCTGACGCGGCCCCGCCGCCTCCCCTGACGCGGCCCCGCCTCTACTGCCGCGGCCCCGCCGCCGCCTCTGACGGCCCCGCCGCTGCACCCTACGGCCCGCCGCTGCACCCTACGGCCCGCCGCCTCTGACGGCCCCGCCGCTGCACCCTACGGCCCGCCGCTGCTCCTGCCGGCCCGCCGCCTCACCTGACGGCCCCGCCACTGCTCCTGCCGGCCTGCCGCTGCTCCTGCCGGCCCGCCGCTGCACCTGCCGGCCCGCCGCTGCACCCAGCGGCCCGCCGCTTCACCTGACGGCCCCGCCGCTGCACCTGCCGGCCCGCCGCTGCACCCTACGGCCCGCCGCTGCACCCTACGGCCCGCCGCCTGCACCTGCCGGCCCGCCGCTGCACCTGCCGGCCCGCCACTGCACCTGCCGGCCCGCCACTGCACCGGTCGACCCGCCGCTGCACCTGACGGCCCCGCCCCTGCATCTCCCGGCCGAGCCGCCCCCGCAGCCGAACCGCCCGGGAGCCGAGCCGCCCAACGCCGAGCCGCCCGGGACCCGAGCCGCCCTGCCGCCGAGCCGCCCGGGAGCCGAGCCGCCCTGCACCCGAGCCGCCCAGCCGCCGAGCCGTCCGGGAGCCGAGCCGCCCTGCGCCCCAGCCGCCCAGCCATCGAGCCGCTGTGCACCCGAGCCGCCCGGTCGCTGAGCCACCTTTCTGCAGAGCTGCACGACCTGCCCTGCCTGGTGAGCACAGTCCCACTGACACTGCGAGCTCTTTCCCTACTGCTTGCACTGCGTCGCTGTCGTCGCCATGGCTACCCCTAGTGTCCTAGCTTTTGACGCTGAGGGTCGCGCCATTGATTTTGAGGTCTGGTTAGACGACCTGCAGCTGTTCTTACAGTGCGACAGGGCTGACGACCTTTCTCTCTTTGACCTCACCTATGGCGCCTCTCCTGCTCCTGCTGCTGATGCTGATCCCACTGTCCGCTCTAAGTGGGCCACCCGCGATGCTGCTGCACGTCTTGCTGTGCGTCGCCACCTCCCTACCTCTGAGCGTGCGCACTTTAGTCAGTACAAGAGTGCTCAGACCTTGTACGACGCTTTAGTTGCACGCTACTCCTCCCCTGCCACTACTGCACTGAGCCGTCTCATGCTTCCCTACCTCTTTCCTGACCTCTCTGCCTTTCCCACTGTCGCTGACCTCATTACTCACCTCCACACTAGTGACACTCGCTACCGCGCCGCCCTTCCTGCTGAGTTCTGCGCTAAGAACCCCCCCCCCATGTACATCGCTCTCTACTACGTAGTCGCGCGCCTCCCTGACTCCCTTCGCGTCGTCAGGGACCACTTTCTCGCAGTCTGTCCCACCACCCTCACCGTCGACCTCCTCGAGAAGGCCCTCCTCGCAGCGGAGAAGAGCATAGTCGCTGTAGGTGCTTCTCGTGGTGACCCTCGCACCCCCATCTTTGAGGGGTGCTCTCCTTCCCCCTTGCTGCCCTCTGTTGCCTCTACTGCTGCTGCCGACCTGCTTGGTCTTGAGTCGGTCGGCGCGGCGTCTGCCCCTAGTGGGAGACGTCGCTCCAGCAAGGGCAAGGGGGGCAAGGGCGCGGGTGGAGCTGGAGGGGGTGGTGGCGGTGGCGGCGGTGGCGGCGGAGGGAGTGGGGGTGGCGGCGGGACTAGTGGCGGGGGTGGTGGTGGTGGTGGCAGCAGTGGCGGAGACGGTGGTGGTGGTGCCAGCGGTGGTGGTGGAGGCAGCGGCGGTGGTGGAGGCGGCGGAGGTGGAGGCGGTGGAGGCGGCAGCGGAGGAGGCGGTGGTGGTGGAGGAGGTGGAGCTGGTCGAGGTGGTACCCAGCAGCGTAGCGGCGGTGGTGGTGGCCAGCGCTCGCAGCGGCAGCAGCAGCAGCGCTCGCGGGACATCCCTCCGCCTCAGCAGCTTCGTGAGTGGTACGCTGGGCGTCAGAGGAGTGGGGGTACTGGTCCCTGCACCTACGTTCTTCGTTCTGGCGACCGCGCGGGTGAGCAGTGTGGGGGTGCCCACGCCACCCAGCGCTGCTTTGGCCGCCTGACGGACGCTTGGCGTCATCAGTTCCCTGGGGCTAGTGAGATCCCTCGCTGGGATGAGCTTCTCAGGGCTGGTGTAGCGATCTTTGATCTTGATTTTGATGCTATCCTTGCTGCTATGTATGTTGTGGATTATAGTGAGGAGAATGAGGGTTACCGTTGTTTCCAGCCCGACCCGGGCATTGGTACTGCTGCGCTAGGTGCTTGTGAGGCTGCTGCTCTAGGTGCCAGTGCGTCTGTGCTCTCAGGTACTGGTGAGACTGCGCTCTCAGGTACTGCGTCGTCCTCGTCCTCCCTCACTTTCACGCTTGACTCCGGAGCTTCTCGCTCCTTCTTTCGAGACCGCACTACCCTTACGCCGCTCGGCCGGCCGGTTGCGGTCTCCCTTGCTGACCCCTCTGGGGGTCCTGTCCTGTCTCACTTCTCCACTGTCCTCCCGTGTCCGGCTGCCCCTTCGGGCACCCTGTCGGGTCTGTACCTTCCCTCGTTCTCTACGAACTTGGTGAGTGGAGCGGACCTGCAGGATGTGGGGGTTCACCAGTTCACTCCTGCGAGTCAGCGGGTGACCCACTGCACAGAGGCACGCACAGGCCGACACCTGGCCACGTTCTCGCGTCGGCCGGGGTCGAGTCTCTACACCCTGACCGTTGAGTCTCCTCCTGTCCCTGCGTCTGGTCAGGTGGCTGCGTCAGGTCAGGTGCTTGCTGCTGCGTCCCGGTCAGGTCCTGAGTCTGCCCCCTGTTCTTGTCGCCTCCTGTCTCACGAGACTCTCCTGTGGCACCACCGTCTTGGCCACCCCTCCTTGCCCCGTCTTCGGAGCATGGCTTCCCGTGTCCTTGTCTCTGGTCTTCCCCAGTCTCTCCCTCCTCTCCCCTCCGGGCCAGGACCTTCCTGTGTCCCCTGTGTCGAGGGTCGCCTCCGGGCTACTCCTCACTCCTCCCACTTCCCCCCGACAGAGGCTCCCCTGCAGACGCTTCACATGGATGTGTGGGGCCCAGCCCCCGTCCGTGGGCAGGGTTACGAGCGCTACTTCCTGTTGGTGGTTGACGACTACTCGCGTTACACCACAGTCCTCCCCTTGCGCAGCAAGGGTGAGGTCACTGAGGTGCTGATCGACTGGATCCGCGAGGCTCGTCTCCAGCTCAGGAAGAGCTTCGGCTCGGACTTTCCTGTTCTGCGTCTGCACTCTGACAGAGGCGGAGAGTTCTCTTCTCGCCTTCTGCGGGACTACTGTCGTGCACGGGGGATCCGCCAGACCTTCACGCTTCCGGACTCACCACAGCAAAATGGGATTGCTGAGCGCCGCATTGGCATGGTCATGGATGTCGCTCGTACGTCCATGATGCATGCGGCTGCCCCCCATTTTCTGTGGCCGTTTGCGGTGAGGTACGCGGCGCATCAGCTCAACCTTCACCCCCGGGTCTCTCGGCCTGCGATGTCCCCAGCCTTGCTGTGGACGGGGAAGGTTGGCGATGCGTCTGTGTTCCGTGTCTGGGGATCTCGGGCGTTTGTCCGCGACTTGTCTGCGGACAAGCTGTCCCCTCGTGCTGCTCCCTGTGTCTTCCTTGGCTTCCCCACTGACGCCCCAGGGTGGCAGTTTTACCACCCCTCCTCTCGTCGTGTTCTGTCTTCCCAGGACGTCACGTTCGACGAGTCAGTCCCCTTCTACCGTCTCTTCCCCTACCGCACTCCTTCCCTCCCCCCTCCCCCGGACTTCCTTGTGCCGGTTCCCCCCCCGGTAGACCCCCTCCCCCCTCAGGTTCCTGCCCCCTCAGGTGTGTCCCAGGTAGACGCCGTTGACCCGGTCGAGGTTACTGGTGACTCTGGTGCTGCTGCGGGTGCTGAGCCTGGGGGTGCTGACTCTGGGGGTGCTGTGCGCGGGGGTGCTGAGCGTGGGGGTTCTACTGCAGGGGGTGCTCGGCCTGAGGGTGCTACTGCGGAGGGTGCGGAGCCTGGGGGTGCTGAGCCGGGGGGTGCTGTGCCTGGAGGTGCTGGGTCTGGGGGTGCTGGGTCGGGAGCTTCTGAGCCTGGGGGTGCTGAGCTGGGAGCTGCTGAGCCTGGGGGTGCTGCGTCTGGAGCTGCTGAGCCTGGGGTTTCTCCTACTGCTGCGTCTCGCCGGGAGCCCCTCTCTCCACAGGAGCTGCGCGAGTGGTTCGCTCGCCGTTGGAGGCGTGCTGCTAAGTCTGGAGGTGCTGCTGGAGCTGGAGCTGGAGCTTCTTCGACCGTCGAGGGTGCGGGTGCTGCCGGTCCCGGAGCTGCTGGACCTGCGGGTCCCCCTGGAGCTGGAGCTGCTGAGGGCGTTGGTGCTGAGCCTACTGCTGTTGGTCCTGCCGCTGGAGGTGTGGGTGGCACTGGTGCTGTCGCTGAGGGTGCTGGTGCTGTCCCTGCTGCGTCTGGAGCTGCCGCGCGGCCTCGGCCGTACTTCGTTCCGCTCCTGCAGCAGGTTCTTGGTCTTTCTCCTCCAGTAGAGGGTCCACTGCCTGTCTAGTCGCAGTCCCTGCTGGAGCCTTCCTCTCCACTGCCTGCTCCCTCTCCTTACACTGGTCCTACTGGAGGTCTTGCTGAGCGTCGTGAGCCTGCGTCTCGTCCCGCGTCGCCTGTTCGTACTGCTCGCGTTAGTGGTCGCAGTTCGCGTCAGCGTCCTCCTCCTGTCCCTGGCACGCACCGGATGTCTTTGCGTCCGTCCACTGCTCCTCTGCGTGCCCCTTTGCCTTCTCCTCCTGAGTCCTCTCTTCCTGCGCTTGCCGACCCTGAGTCGGACTCTCTTCGTGCTGCCAGTCCTACTGTCACGCGTCTGCTTGCTACTGTCGTCACTGACCCCTCTTTTGAGTCCACTGCTGCGTCTGCTCTAGTCGCTGAGCTCGTCGACTTTGCTGCTCGCTGTCGTCTTGACTACGCTGCTCGTCTTGTTGCTGAGTCTGCGTCTGTCTGTCCTCCGTCCGTCGGGGGTGAGTGTGCTCTTGGCACGGACGTCCTAGAGGACAGGCAGGAGGAGTTACAGTGTCTAGCGGCTGCTTCACCTCATCTCGCGTCTGTACTGCTTGCCCCTGAGGGAGACCCGGATGCACTAGACATCCCGACTCCGCGTTCTTACGCGGAGGCCGTAGAGGGTCCCTACTCCTCTCAGTGGCAGGCAGCTATGGATGCAGAGATGGCTTCCTAGAAGTCCACAGGCACCTACGTTGACGCGGTTCCCCCTCCTGGGGCGAACATCGTCAGTGGCATGTGGATCTTCAGGGTGAAGCGGCCGCCGGGCTCTCCACCTGTCTTCAAGGCACGGTACGTTGCTCGTGGCTTCAGTCAGCGGCAGGGAGTTGACTACTTTCAGACCTTCTCTCCCACCCCGAAGATGACTACTCTTCGGGTGCTGCTGCACATAGCCGCTCAGCGCGACTACGAGCTTCACTCTCTCGACTTCAGCACTGCGTTCTTGCAGGGTAGCCTGCACGAGGAGATCTGGCTTCGCCGTCCACCTGGCTTCACTGGGACTTTCCCTCCTGGCACCCAGTGGAGCCTCCGACGGCCAGTCTACGGTCTCCGCCAGGCACCGCGTGAGTGGCACGACACACTGAGGACTACGCTTGCGGCTCTTGGGTTTGCTCCTTCTACTGCTGACCCGTCGCTGTTTCTTCGTACCGACACTTCCCTGCCGCCGTTCTACATCCTCGTGTACGTCGACGACTTGGTCTTTGCCACAGCAGACACTGCTGGACTCGCCTACGTGAAGTCCGAGCTGCTGAAGAGACACACGTGCACAGACCTGGGTGAACTGCGCAGCTACCTTGGCTTGCAGATCACTCGGGACAGAGCACGCCACACCATTACCTTGACTCAGTCACACATGGTGCAGCAGGTCCTTCAGCGCTTCGGCTTCACGTACTCCTCGCCTCAGGCCACTCCTCTGCCTACTCGCCACTCACTCTCAGCTCTGCCTTCGGATGAGTCCGTAGAGTCGAGTGGTCCGTATGCAGAGCTTGTTGGCTGCCTCATGTACCTGATGACCTGCACACGACCTGACCTTGCATACCCTCTGAGCATTCTTGCTCGCTATGTTGCTCCTGGGAGACACAGACCGGAGCACATGGCTGCAGCGAAGAGGGTATTGCGCTACCTGTGCAGTACGTCGGGCATGGGGCTAGTGCTTGGAGGGCGGAGTCCAGTGGTCCTTACCGGCCACGCGGACGCTTCTTGGGCTGACGACCAGGCTACGCAGCGGTCGTCACAGGGTTACACCTTCAGCCTTGGTTCCGGCTCTGTCTCGTGGCGGTCTACTCGCTCGTCTTCGGTTCTTGGCTCCAGTTGTGAGGCTGAGATCTACGCCGGGGCCATGGCTGCACAGGAGCTTCGCTGGCTCACCTACCTGCTGACTGACCTTGGAGAGCCGCCTCGTTCTCCTCCAGTGCTGTACGTAGACAACAAGGCCATGCTGGCCTTGTGTCGAGAGCAGCGCTTGGAGCACAGAACGAAGCACATTGCTCTCCGCTACTTCCTTGCTCGTGAGCTGCAGCAGCGTGGTCAGCTGCGACTTGCGTACGTGGCCTCTGAGGCCAACACTGCTGATGTGTTCACCAAGGCACTCGCGCCTTGTGACCATCAGCGCTTTTGCACCCAGCTGGGTCTTGTGCCTGTCTTGCCTCACTTGCTCTCCTCTTGACTTCACTTGTACTGTGACATATATATATGCCTGCTCTTGCTTGTCTAGTTTTATATATATGTCTGTACTCCTGCATGTGAACTGGCCTCTGGCCCTACTCTTGTGCTCGGACTGTGTGGTGACTTTGTGATCCACCCTGAGCTTGCTTTGCTTTGCTTGACTGGTCTTGTGACCCCTTGTTCTCCCCCACTTTGCCTATGGGGGTGTGTCAGATTTATATGACATAGTTGCTGTAGGCTGTAGTGGGGTAGCACATATGGGGTACAGGGTTTCTAGGGTTGTATTTGTACCCAATCTTTCCTTAGTCATTTCATTCCTGTTTTCCTTGCTTCACAGTTGGAGGGGAATGGCATTTTTCCGTTCCACGAGCAGGGTGGACATGTCACGGTGAGCTACATCGCGCCAACGACGGCACACCAACGACACGTGGAAGATCTTGGCAGCGGTTGGAATGGCGGAGGAGTACGATACTGGATACGAGTCTACCTCCTCAGGACTGGGATCTTCGTCTAAGACGATCGAGCGAAGGTACAGTGGCTTCGGCAACAATGAATGCCGAGAGACCATAACGCGTCACTGTCGGATTTCCAAGGTGTTGACTCCTGCCATAGTATCCTAGCGAGAACGTCGTCGGGAAGGTCGTTAATATGCGTCGCTGTCTCCATCGTCTCCATAGCAGACGAGATTACCAAGCATCTAAATATAAGGACGGAATGCAGCGACCGTGAAGCATACCATGTCTGAGTTTGAAGGCAGCCTGTGACAAATGTGATTCGTGAGGTGATCGCACTGCCTCTACTTGTACGCAACGCGTGCCTCACGTAGTGGATACTCTTTCTGCTGTATGAGTGGTTACTCGGTTCCCGAACCAGAGTGATTTTGCTGCGTTTGATTTGTTTCGTGATATCGCTGCTATTTTTCTGCTATTCTGGTTTCGCTACGATGCATTGTGGGTCGAAACATTCCGTGGTCCACCAAAATCAAATCGGTGTCGTGATACTGTTTCGTTCGGCGATGAACCCGAAGCCTCGTCGCCGAAGCACAACTGGTCCGGGAAACGCTGCGTTCGAAAGGTTCGAGAAGAGATTGGTCGGTTCGCCCTTGGCGCGGGGTTACTGTACCTTGGTTCACAAGGATTGAGCGTGATGAAAAAAAAAAAGGGAAACCGTATCAGAGTGCACAGCATCATAAGCGAGGCAACCAGCACGGTAACCAGCAACCAGTTTCGGTTAGCTTTGTGATGCGACGACTTTTGCGTACTGCTGGTTACCGTACAGTTGTGCATTTGGCTCATTCGTACACTCATCGTCGACTACAGATGAGTTACTTGTTCCCAAGCTTGGTTTTTTCGAAGCTGAATATGAGCAAAATCATGCGAAGTGATTCACTTCGCCAAGCAACTCTAACACTAGCTAAAGCTTACATGTGGGCGCCACGGATTTGTAGCGTTGAAGTATTTGTGTGACTAGACTAGATCTGAGCTACGTGTGTGGTCAGTTCGCCTTCATATCACGCCTTGGCGGCGCAGTGAATTTCGCTCCACGCCGTGGCCGGCATGCAAGCTGGAATGATTGCGGCGAGTCATTCAACAGAGCATGGCAGAAGGTGGTCGAGATGTGTGAAACCAAGGAGTGAAGGTCTAAGCGGAGAAGAGAGCGAGCTGTTCCTCAATCGTGCGCGGGACCCCCGCCTCCCCGCCACCGCGACGCCGCGATCGCTGCGCTGCTGGCATCGAAGATGGAAAAAAGGCACACGCGCGCGCGGAAGGGAAAGCGGAGGCGCGGAAGGGAAGCGGGGGAATGGCCGAGTGAAACAAGGCTACGGCGCGCAGCCATGCTTGGCGAGGTTGGCCGAGCCTGCCATGGCGAAGGTGGCGCCGTAGCTAGAAGAATAAAGAAGGAGAACGAGTAGTCGTAGCGGAAGAAAGCTAGGCTGGAGAGAGACGCCCAGCTCTGGAGACGTAGATGAGAGAAGATAGGAAGAGAGATTACAAGAATATAGAATTAGAGACGATCCAAGGATGATACAAGAAAAGCTAGAGAGAGATATTTATGCTAGGGAGAATGAGCGCGGCTCGGGAGGAAAGCCCGCTTCGCCACGCTTTTAGCATGGCATCTTGGCATAGCGCCTCGATGCCATGCCCTGCTGGATTCTAGTAGCTTCCAATAGCTGATGAGGATAAGAAAGTATGCTCCGAGGGTAACACCTATCCTTATTCGAAGCTAGCTAGGTAGAGGGAGTTCTAACCGTTCGGGTGTTCCCATGCATGCAAGCATGGCGAACCCTGTCTTGTTACACCGAGGGTGCACGGTGGTAGAAGTCGGAGCAGCACCAGAGATTGAAGCACACTTCCGCGCGCGCTTGGAGATCCACCCGTGCCGCACACATGATGATACCGATGCTGACGTTCAATCGCGCGCAGGACCCCCCGCCTCCCCGCCAACCTCGACGGCCCGCTCGCTGTTCGCTGCGCTGCCGGCGACGAGGATGGAAAATATCGGCGCAGGCGCCCGGGGTGGGGGAAACGGAATGCGCGGAGGTGCGGAAGGCGCGGAAGGTGCGGAAGGCGCGGAAGGGGAAGCGGAAGGCGCAGAATCTGGGGAATGGGCGTGGGTGCACCAGACCGGTGGTACAAGCAGCACCAGAGATCGAAGCGCACTTCCGCAACGCGCGTTTTGATAGCCACCCGTGCCGCACGCATGATGATCCCGAGGCTGACGTGTTCCTGGTGCCGGCGGGGTGGAACGCGTATAAGAACATGCTTCGCCGGAGTCACATGGCGCACCCGGGGCCTGCGCTCGTGAGGAGGCGGAGCACAGCAGGTGGGACTGGGTGAGTACGAGTGGGAGGAGATTGGAAGGTGGGTAGGCTGGGGATGCTTTTGTGCATGGTTCATGCAATGCACACTTGAGGAGGAGCAGGCATGTCGCGATTGGAGTGCATCATCATGGCATCATGAGCATGATGGCATCGTCACGTGCTCCACGCGCCAGCATGCTTGCACGTGGCATCATGGGGTGGGGCGTACCGCGATTGCTATTCAGGTTTAAGCCTCACGGGCCAGGCCGTGGCGATTTGGAGAGGGAGGCAGCTGGAAAGAAACGGAACAGCAAAGGGGGAGGCCGATGATTGCTTGTGTGTGCTTTCCTCTGCCCCCGCCTTTGCATTGCAGGCTTATTGTTCGCCTTTATCCAGGCTGGGCCGCGCTCTCAGGTCGTGCCTCCTAGCAGAGGGTGGCAGCTTTTTAGCGGGATGCAGCAGTGGCAATGGTGGTGGCAATGCGAGGCGAGAGGAGTCGAGTGGGATGTGATGGCACCGTCGCCCTGCCCCACCGTAGTGGTGAGGAATTTGAATCAAACGACAGGCAGTTGCTTGCAGCTTTGACGACTACAGCATGCGTCGCTCACTCCTTGCTCTCGTCTGCCATCCATCCTCCTGGGCAGGCCTCCTCCCTTTGCGCCTCCGCCTATCCGCGTCCTATTTCTTGCGTTAGTTCGCTGATGATGCAGAAGTTGAGCGCTGTTTTCCCTTGCGCAACGCCATCAGTTCTCGTACACCGCCGCCCCGCCTCCCTCGCCTCCAGTATGTCCTCACGCAGGCAGCACGAATCCAATCCAAGGGTCCCTCTCACTCCCGCATTTGCCGCGGGTGAAGGCATTGCTGCGCTGTGGTCTGCCACTGGCAGTACTGCTGGGGAATGTGCCAGGCGTCTCAGCTGACGGCGACAGGGTGACCGCAACCTCCTTCGCCCTCTTCCCCCCTCTCCCCTCCCCTTCCCACACCAGCAACACTGTCACTGCTGCCGTTCATTCGTTGCATGCTGGTCACGCAAGGTTTTCGGCCACATCAATGAAGAAATTGTCAGAATGTTATGTTATCTAGCCTGCAGTGGGGTGCTCCATAGCGAGTACAACCCAGTTAGGGTTTGCTATTTGTATCCAACTGCTTGCTAGTGAACCACCTCTTTCTTCATTCTTACTTTCTACTCCTTAACTTTGACATGCTATCAGAGCAGGTCGATCCCTCAATGTCGATCCTGTGGGTGGGCCCACCACCTAAAGCTTCCGCTGCTCTACTGCTGTCGCGCGCCCCTGGCGCGCTACCCTTCCTTCCTGCGAAATTTTTTCTTCCCGCCGCGCGTCTGCTGCGCGCGGCGCTCTTCCTGTGTGGCGCGCGCCCGGGGGGGCGCGCGGCCCTTTCTTCTTCCTGGCGCCCCCTCTGGCGAGCCGCGCGCTGCCCCCGCCCGTCCGTTGCGGCGCCCTGTGGAGTCGCGCGCGACCCCCTGCCCAGCTCGTCGCGGCGCTCTGGGGCGCACACGCGGCCCCGCCCTGCTCGTCGCGGCGCCCTGGGGAGTCGCATGCGCCCTGGGGAGCCGCATGTGCCCCCTGCTTGTCCGTCGCGGCGCCCTGGGGAGCCGCGCCCGCCCCCTGCCCTTTCGCCGCGGTGCCCTGGGGAGCCGCGCCCGCCCCCTGCCCTTTCGTCGCGGCGCCCGAGGGAGCCGCGCCCGCCCCCTGCCCGTCCGTCGCGGCGCCCTGTGGAGCCGCGCGCGCCACCCCCCCGCCCCGCCCGTCCGGTTTGGCACCCCGGGGGTCGTGAGCCGTCCCTCCCCTCGCCAACCCCCACGCTCCTGCCCCTATCCCACCCGTTTTAGGGTTTTGGGGGTGAGGGGTGTGGGGGTGGTGCTTGTGGCGGTTTCGGTTGTGCGCGCCGTCCCCTTCTCCTCCTCCTACTTCGTCTCCCACTGCTGCAGCTGTCGCTGAGGGGGGTGGATGAGTGGGAGACTGGGGTTTAGGGTTTAAGGGGGGTGCCTTGGGAGTGGAGCTAGGGGGTGTAGCAGTGGGTGTGTGAGAGGGGCGTTGGGCAGTTGGGGGAGGTTGAGTGGAGGCAGCAGTCTTGTCGTCCGCAGCACCTGTAGTCCGGGGCGCTGTCCTGGTAGCCCAGAGAGCCTGCTGCGCCTGTCGCCCGTGGGTCCGTTGCTCCTATAGCTCTTCGTAGCCCGTGAGCCAGTTACTCTAGTAGTCCGGGGCGCTATCCCGGTAGCCACTGTGCCAGCCGCTCCTGTTGCCCGTGTGTCTGCAGCTTCAGCCGTCGTCTCCCATCTTCTCTCCTCTCACAGTCCCTCCTCTTCCTCACTTGCCCGCTACGACTACCACTAGCTTTGCTCATAATTTTAAACTACTGCTTCTTGAACATGTGCTCAGAATGTGTGGTGACATTGTGATCCACCCTGAGCTTGTACTGCTTTGCTTGCTCTGCTGATTACACCCCACTTTGGCTATGGGGGTGTGTCAGAATGTTATGTTATCTAGCCTGCAGTGGGGTGCTCCATAGCGAGTACAACCCAGTTAGGGTTTGCTATTTGTATCCAACTGCTTGCTAGTGAACCACCTCTTTCTTCATTCTTACTTTCTACTCCTTAACTTTGACAGAAATTATGTTGACTCGGGAGATCCTTACAACAAAAGGGAAGAGAGCGGGGTCCTACCTCCCCTCCTTCCCCTTCTCAAAAGGGAAGAGAGCGGGGTCCTACCTCCCCTCCTTCCCCTTCTCAAAAGGGAAGAGAGCGGGGTCCTACCTCCCCTCCTTCCCCTTCTCAAAAGGGAAGAGAGCGGGGTCCTACCTCCCCTCCTTCCCCTTCTCAAAAGGGAAGAGAGGGGGGTCCTACCTCCCCTCCTTCCCCTTCTCAAAAGGGAAGAGAGCGGGGTCCTACCTCCCCTCCTTCCCCTTTCCCCACCTTCCTCTGCCCCTCTTATCCTCCCCGTCCCCATGTTCCATCTCCCCCCTTCCCCCCCCCCCCCCCCTCTCTATTCCCTCCCATTCACTTTTTGGTCCCTCTCGTTCCCCATTCCCCTTGTCCACAACTTTCCATTCTGGGCGACGATCAGCTAGCATAGATTGTAAAGGTGGCGAGACGAACAATGCTGATGTAAGCAATCATCGCTTGAACCGGGACCCCCGTCCTGCAGTGCAAAAACTCCCCATTGGAGTTGGCAAGGAGCATGATGTGATAATGAACCCATGTTCTCCTCGCTCTGTTTTCATGCGCCACTGCGATTCCAGAGGCACGTGCGGTGGATGTTGCGGCCTCATTGGGTAGACGCGGCACTGCATTCGTGGAGGAGGTGGGATTCGTTCGGGCGCCTCCTCATCTGACAACCTTTGGAGACGACCTCCCAATGTTCAGCCTCAGGGCAATGATGGTGCCAACGTGGAGGTGAGCAGAGTCGAGTGGAACGAAAGTCACCATCGCAACATTGGTCAATGAACTGTCTGTAACCGCCGCTCTCCGTCCCTCCCTTCTGCTGTCTCCTATCCGCACGGAGTGTCATTTTTGTAGCCAGAGTGCCCACGCATCCCTGACTGGCCTTCTCCAGTCCCACACATCCCTGACTGCTATCACCCAGTCAGAAGTGACCCTACTACACAACTCACCAGCATGAGAATTCTTACTCATTTTCTTTCTCTCTTTCTTTCTCGTGTCACTGTCAACGCTATACAGTGTTGATGGTCCAACCCACTCCAGGCCAAGTCAAACGGAGACGGGCAAGACCCTGAGTGGGGCTGAACCCTACCGGAACCTGTTCAAATCCTGGCTGGACCTTGGCCCGACCATTCTGGTCGGGCGGAATGTGGTTTGGTTTGGATCAGGCGGGTTGAGTACCTCCCCAACCCTTATCTATCGTCCAAGTTGAAAAAATAGAAGAAGTGGAAGCTAATTTGTTAGGGATGGTGTTGGAGAAGGACGGGAGCAGGCAAAAGAAGTAAGTAAGCTCAGACGGTTTCTGAGAATTCTAGAGGAGGCTCGAGCCACGTGGGTATGATGGCCATGCCCTGCCACGGGTGGTGCCGCAGGTGTGTCACAAGTTAGGGTGTCAGCCCTCGTGCGCCTCGTTCCTAGCGTCGCCCCTTCAGGCCCCTCACGGCCCCTCGCGTCGCCCCTTAAGGCCTCTCACGGCCCCGTCTTACGACCCCGCGCTAGCCCCTTAAGGCCCCGCATCGGCCCCGCGCTAGCCTCTCACGGCCCCCTACGGCCTCGCGCTAGCCCCGAACGGCCCCGTGCGGCCCCGCGCTAGCCTCACACGGCCCACCTACGGCCCCGCGCTAGCCTCCTACGGCCCCGATTGGCCCCGCGCTAGCCCCAAACGGCCCCGTGCGGCCCCCGCGCTAGCCTCTCACGGCCCCTTAAGGCCCCGCGCTAGCCCCCTACGGCCCTGGATCGACCCCGCGCTAGCCTCTCACGGCCCCCGAATGGCCCGGCGCTAGCCCCGAACGGCCCACGGACGGCCCCCCGCGCTCGCCTCTCACGCCCCCCCCCCGCGCTCGCCTTGTACGCCCCCCCCCCCCCCCCCCCCCCGGAGCTCGCCCCTCTACGGCCGAGCCGCGCAGCACGACCCGAGCCGAACCGCGCGACCCAGCCGAGCCGCGCCGCCCTAGCCGAGCCGCGCCGCCCTAGCCGAGCCGCGCCGTCCTAGCCGAGCCGCGCCCTCCTTACCTGAGCAGCAGCACCGCTACTACTACTGCTACTGCTACTGCTGCTGCTACTGCTACTGCTACTGCTACTACTACTGCTACTGCTACTTCTGCTACTGCTACTTCAACTATGGCTAGCCCTCCAGTTCTCTCGTTCGATGCTGAGGGCCGCCCGATTAAGTTTGAGACCTGGCTCGATGATCTGCACCTGTTCCTCCAGCTCACTGCCAGAGAGGATATCTCGCTGTACGATCACGCACTAGGCACAGTCCCTACTCCTGCTACTACTGCTGCTGCTACTGCTCGCTCACAGTGGCAGACTCGCGATGCCCACGCCCGCTTTGCTATTCGCAACTCCCTGCCAGTCGACGAGCGCGAGCACTTTGGCCAGCATCAGACTGCGCAGGCCCTGTACACTGCTGTAGCTGCGCGCTACTCCTCCCCGGCCTCAGCTGCACTAGGCCGCCTCTCGCTTCCCTACTTGTTCCCGGACCTGTCCGCCTTCCAGACAGTCGCTGACCTCATCACTCACCTCCGTACTAGTGATGCCCGCTTCCGTGCAGCCATGCCCGCTGAGTTTCTTGCCTCCAACCCTCCGCCGCTCTGGCTCACTCTCTACCACCTAGTCACCCGCCTCCCTGACACTCTGCGTACAGTCAGGGACCACTTCCTAGCTCGCTGCCCCACTGAGCTCACCATTGCCGCCCTAGAGAAGGAATTACTTGCAGCTGAGAAGAGTATTGTAGCTGTAGGTGCCTCTCGTGGCGACCCCCGCACCCCGTTCTTCGAGGGGTGTTCCCCTTCCCCCTTGCTCCCCTCTGTCGCCTCTGCTGCTGCTGTCGACCTCCTTGGTGCTGAGCAGGTCGGGTCCGCGTCCGCTCCCAGCGGGCGCCGCAGCGGCTTGGGCAGGGGAGGCAAGGGCGGCGGGGGTGACGGCGGGGGAGGCGGTGGTGGGGGTGGTGGCGGCGGTGGAGGCGGTGGCGGGGTTGGAGGGGCTAGTGGCAGCGGTGGGGGTGGTGGAGGCAGCGGCGGCGGCGGTGGCCGGGGTGGGGGCGGTGGTGGGGGCGGCGGTGGACGTGGCGGCGGCAGGGGCGGTGGTGGTCGTGGTGGCGGCGGCGGTGGTGGTCGTGGAGGCTCTGGCACTGGCCAGAGCACGCAGCACCCTCAGTCCTCCCAGGAGCTTCGTGAGTGGTACTTACAGCACGGGGGTGGGGGGGGTAGCCTTAGCTGCACGTACGTCATCCGCACTGGTCGCCGCAAGGGACAGACGTGCGGGAGGGCGCACACTGCGCAGCGCTGCTTCTCTCGCCTAGATGACGCTTGGCGTGCTCAGTTTCCTGACGCTCCTGAGCTCCCTCAGTGGGCTGATCTCCTCAAGAAGGATATCGATATCTATGCTCTTGATTTTGATGTTATTCTCAAAGCCATGTATGCATTGACTATTAGTGGAGAGGAGGACCAGTACCTGTGTGTTCCGCCTGACCCAGGCATCCGCACGAGTGAGGCTGCCGCCCTAGGTGCTTGCGTGTCTGCTGCCCCAGGTGCTGGTGAGGCTACTGCTCTAGGTGCTTGTGTGTCCGCCACCCCAGGTACTACTGAGTCCACTGAGGCACTGCACACCTTCACTCTAGACTCAGGCGCTTCGCGCTGTTTCTTTCGTGACCGCACTGCTCTTGAGCCCCTTGCTCGACCAGTCGCTGTCTCGCTCGCTGACCCCTCTGGGGGTCCGGTCATTGCGACCTCCTCCACTGTCCTTCCTTGTCCTGCTGTCCCGTCGGGCACACTGTCAGGTCTCCACCTCCCCTCGTTCTCTACGAACTTGGTGGCGGGTTGTGCGCTTCAGGATGGGGGTGTTCACCAGTTCACCCCTGCCTACGAGCGCGTGACACACTGCACGTGTGCTCGGACGGGCCGTCACCTGGCTACCTTCACTCGGCAGCCGGGGTCGGACCTGTACACACTGACCACTGAGTCCCCTCAGGTAGCGGCGTCTGCGTCTGCGTCTGCGTCAGGTCAGCTGTCAGCCCCCTGCTCGTGTTGCTCTCTGGCGCACAAGACAGTCCTCTGGCACCATCGACTTGGTCACCCGTCAGTGCAACGCCTTCGGGGCATGCACGCCCGGTACCTTGTCTCTGGTCTTCCTAGGGTACTCCCTCCCCTCCCACCCTCCCTTGCTCCTCCTTGTCTTCCCTGTGTCGAGGGGCGGCAGCGCGCTGCCCCTCACTCCTCCTCGTTCCCCCCGACGACTGCTCCTTTGCAGACGCTCCACATGGACGTGTGGGGCCCAGCCCGCGTCCGTGGTCAGGGCCAGGAGAGGTACTTCTTGATCGTCGTTGACGACTACTCGCGCTACACCACGGTCTTCCCCTTGCGCACCAAGGGTGAAGTCCCTGATGTTCTGATCCCTTGGATCAGCAGAGCACGTCTTCAGCTGCGAGAGCGTTTTCGCTCGGAGTTTCCTGTCCTGCGCTTGCACTCTGACAGAGGTGGTGAGTTCTCCTCCGACCTCTTGGCAGCCTACTGTGCCGAGCACGGCATTCGCCAGTCGTTCACGCTTCCGGCCTCTCCACAACAGAATGGGGTTGCTGAGCGCCGCATTGGCTTGGTCATGGAGGTCGCTCGTACCTCCTTAGTCCACGCGGCTGCCCCCCACTTTCTGTGGCCGTTTGCGGTCCGGTACGCTGCGCATCAGCTCAACCTCTGGCCCCGTGTCTCCGCTCCGGAGACCTCGCCCACACTGCTGTGGACGGGGGAGGTTGGCGATGCGTCACGCTTCCGTGTCTGGGGATCCCGAGCTTTTGTTCGCGACACGTCTGCGGACAAGCTCTCCTCCCGCACTGCTCCGTGTGTCTTTCTTGGCTTTGTCCCGGATGAGTCTGGCTGGCAGTTTTACCACCCCGCCTCGCACCGCGTCTTCCCCTCTCAGGACGTCACTTTTGACGAGTCCGTGCCCTTCTACCGCCTCTTCCCCTACCGCACTGCCCCGCTCCCTCCCCCGCCTCTCTTCCTCGCGCCAGGTGCTGCAGTGGTAGACCCCCTCCCCCCTCAGGGTGCCGCTCCCTCAGGTGTCTCCCAGGTAGACCCGGTTGAGCCTGCCGAGGTAGCTGTCCACTCGCGCCCGGCTAGGGGTGCTGAGCCTGCGCGTGCGGAGCCTGAGCGTGCGGAGCCTGGGGGTGCTGAGTCTGGGGGTACTGAGCGTGGGGGTGCTGAGTCTGGGGGTGCTGAGCCTGGGGTTGCCGAGTCTGGGGGTGCTGAGCCTGGGGTTACTGAGTCTGGGGGTGCTGAGCCTGGAGTTGCTGAGTCTGGGGGTACTGCAGCTGACTGTGAGACGCCTGGAGGAGCTCCCTCTTCGCAGCAGCTGCGTGAGTGGTACTCGCGGTACTGCAGCCTTCGGCGGGGTGCGTCTCGGGCTCGCGGTGCTGCTGGAGGTGAGGTTGGTGCTGAGGACCCGGGCGTTGGAGCTGCTGCGGGTGCTGCTGACCCTGGTCCTGGAGGTGCTGCTGCTGCTGGCGGTACTGCTGGTGCTGCTGGAGGTGCTGCTGGAGGTGCTGCTGCTGGTGCTGAGGACCCTGCCGCTGGTGACGCTGCTGGTTCGGGAGTTGCTACACGGCCTCGACCGTACTTCGTTCCACTCCTTCAGCAGGTTCTTGGTCAGCCTCCTCCTCCCGCCTTAGAGTGTCCGCCGTCTGTCTAGTCACAGCCACAGTTACCGCCTGCCTCCCCTCTCCCTGTGCCTGCTCCTTACACTGGTCCGACTGGAGGTCTTGCGGAGCGTCGTGAGCCTGCGTCACGTCCTGTGTCGCCTGCGTCTCGTCGAGCGTCGCCTGTTCGTGCTGCTACCTCTCGTCATCGTGTCCAGCGTCAGCGTCCTCCTGCTGTCCCAGGCACTCACCAGATGGCACTTCGTCAGTCCACTGCTCCACAGCGTGTCTCTCTCCCGTCGACTCCTGCGTCCTCTCTTCCTGCTCTTGCTGACCTGGCGTCCGACTTCCTTCGCGCTGCCAGTCCTACTGTCACACGTCTCCACGCTACGGTTGTCACTGACCCTTCCTTTGAGTCCGCTGCTGCGTCTGCCTTAGTTGCTGAGTTGGTCGACTTTGCAGCTGCGTGTCGTTTAGACTACGCTGCCAGTCTTGTTGCTGAGTCTGAGTCTGTCTGTCCTCCGTCCGTCGGGGGTGACTGTGCCCTTGGCACTGACGTCCTTGAGGACAGGCAGGAGGAGTTTGGTTGCCTTGCTGCTGCTTTGCCCCATCTCGTTTCCATGCTTGTTGCCCCTGAGGGAGACCCGGATGAACCAGACATCCCGACCCCACGCTCTTACGCAGAGGCGATGGCCGGTCCCTACTCCTCTCAGTAGCAGACAGCCATGGACGCAGAGATGGATTCCTGGAAGTCCACAGGCACCTACGTCGACGAGGTTCCCCCACCTGGGGCGAACATCGTCAGTGGCATGTGGATTTTCAGGGTGAAGCGGCCACTGGGCTCTCCGCCTGTCTTCAAGGCGCGTTACATTGCGCGAGGCTTCAGTCAGCGGCAGGGAGTTGACTTCTTCCAGACCTTCTCCCCGACCCCGAAGATGACCACTCTTCGGGTTCTGCTGCACGTCGCTGCTCAGCCTGACTACGAGCTCCACTCGCTTGACTTCAGCACAGCTTTCTTGCAGGGCAGCCTGCACGAGGAGATCTGGTTGCGCCGCCCACCTGGCTTCACTGGGTCGTTTCCTCCTGGTACCCAGTGGAGCCTCCGGCGTCCAGTCTATGGTCTCCGCCAGGCGCCACGTGAGTGGCACGACACACTGAGGACTACTCTTGCAGCTCTTGGGTTCGCTCCTTCTACTGCTGACCCGTCGCTGTTTCTACGCACCGACACCTCACTGCCGCCGTTCTACATCCTCGTGTACGTCGACGACTTGGTCTTTGCCACTTCTGACACAGCTGGTCTCGCTCACGTGAAGTCCGAGCTGCAGAAGAGACACACGTGCACAGACCTGGGTGAACTAACAAGCTATCTTGGCTTGCGGATCGCCCGGGACAGAGGACGGCGCACCATTACCCTGACTCAGTCACACATGGTGCAGCAGGTCCTTCAGCGCTTCGGCTTCACGTACTCCTCGCCTCAGTCCACTCCTCTGCCTACGGGACATCCGCTCTCAGCTCTGCCTTCGGATGAGTCCGTAGAGCCGAGTGGTCCGTATCCAAAGCTTGTGGGCTGCCTCATGTACCTGATGACCTGCACGCGACCTGACCTTGCATACCCTCTCAGCATCTTAGCACGTTATGCCGCTCCCGGCCGTCACCGGAAGGAGCACATGGATGCAGCTAAGAGGGTGTTGCGCTACTTGTGCAGTACGTCGGGCATGGGGCTAGTGCTTGGAGGGCGAGACCGGCCTGTTCTCACTGGGCACTCAGACGCTTCTTGGGCAGACGACTAGGCTACTCAGCGGTCGTCTAAGGGTTACACCTTCAGCCTTGGCTCTGGCTCTGTCTCTTGGCGTTCTACTCGCTCTTCTTCTGTTCTCAGCTCCAGCTGTGAGGCTGAGATCTACGCCACGGCCATGGCTGCCCAGGAGCTTCGCTGGCTCACCTACCTGCTGACGGACCTTGGAGAGCAGCCTCGTTCTCCTCCAGTGCTGTACGTCGACAACAAGGCAACCATTGCCTTGTGTGACGAGCACAGACTGGAGCACAGGACGAAGCACATTGCTCTGCGTTACTTTCTAGCTCGAGAGCTTCAGCAGCGTGGTCAGCTTCGTCTGCGTTACGTGGCCACTGAGGCCAACACTGCTGATGTGTTCACCAAGGCGCTTCCGCCTGTTGACCATCAGCGTTTTTGCACTCTTCTAGGCCTTGTGCCGACTGGACCTCACTTGCTTACTTCTTGACTTTGCCTGTACTGTGATCACTATATATATATATACCTGCATGTTTACTCTTGCTAGGTTGTGATCATTGTACTTCTTGCTCTATTATAAATCTGCATGTGAACTGGTCTTGTGACCGCTTGCTTGTGCTCGGAATTTGTGTGGAATCCTCGAGATCCACCCTGAGCTTGTTTGCCTTGCTTTACCTTGACTGGTCTTGTGACCCCTAGGTCTTCCCCACTTTTCCTATGGGGGTGTGTCAAACATTATATGTTTATGTGGTTCTAGGCTGTAGTGGGTTATACCTTAGGGGGTACACCAGATTAGGGTTTCATATTTTTACTCTTGTTCCTGTTAGTCACACCATTCTCGTTTCTCATTCTGACACGCGCTGCACTTCCTGCTGACTTATGTGCCAAGAACCCCCCCCATGTACCTTCTGCTGACTTCCCCACTCTCTACTATATAGTCACTCGCCTCTCTGACTCCCTTCGTGTAGTCCGGGACCACTTCCTTTCAGTCTGTCCCACCACTCTCACTGTTGACCTCCTCGAGAAGGCCCTCCTAGCGATAGAGAAGAGCATAGTCGCTGTAGGAGCCTCTCGAGGTGACCCGCGCACCCCCATCTTTGAGGGGTGTTCCCCCTCCCCCCTTGTGCCCTCTGTTGCCTCTGCTGCTGCGGCTGACCTCCTTGGTCTTGAGTCGGTCGGTGCGGCGTCTGCCCCTAGCGGGAGACGCCGCCCTGGCAAGGGCAAGGGGGGCAAGGGCGCTGGAGTAGCGAGCGGGGGCGGTGGAGGTGGAGGTGGCGGTGGTGGGGGGAGTGGGGGTGGCGGTGGGAGTGGAGGTGGGAGTGGAGGGGTCGGTGGCGGAAGTGGAGGCGGAGGCGGCGGCGGCGGTGGCGGTGGGAGCGGAGGTGGCGAAGGTGGCGGCGGTGGAGGCGGCGGCGGAGGCGGCGGCAGTAGCGGAGGCGGCGGAGGCGGCGGGGGTGGCGGTGGAGCTGGTCGCGGGTCTTCGCAGAGGAGTGGCTTCGGTGGTGGCTCGCGCCAGCAACAGCAGCGCGGTCGTGAGACCCTGTCCCCTCAGCAGCTCCGTGAGTGGTACACTGCACGCCAGCGGGGTGGGGGTTTTGGTCCGTGCTCCTACGTCCTGCGCACCGGCGACCGTGCGGGTGAGAAGTGTGGGGGAGCACACCCCACCCAGCGCTGCTTTGGCCGCCTGACGGACGCGTGGCGTCACCAGTTCCCGGAGGCCACAGAGATCCCTCGCTGGGGCGAGCTGTCTAGGGCGGGTGTTGCCATCTATGATCTTGACTTTGATGCGATTCTCTCTGCCATGTATGCTGTGTCTATTAGTGATGAGGGTGACTATTACCGGTGTTTCCCGCCCGATCCGGGCATTGAGACTGCTGCTCTAGGTACTGGTGAGGCAGCTGCCCTAGGTGCTTGCGACGCTGCTGCTCTAGGTGCTAGTGTGTCTGCGTCCTCAGGTACTGGTGAGTCTGCGCTCTCAGGTACTACGTTGGCTTCGGCCTCCCTCACCTTCACCCTTGACTCTGGAGCGTCTCGCTCCTTCTTTCGGGACCGCACCACACTCACGCCGCTTAGTCGGCCGGTTGCGGTGTCTCTGGCTGACCCCTCTGGGGGTCCTGTCCTGTCTCGCTTCTCCACTGTCCTCCCGTGTCCGGCCGCCCCATCTGGCACCCTGTCTGGTCTCTACCTCCCCTCGTTCTCTACGAACCTGGTGAGTGGTGCTGACCTACAGGATGCGGGTGTGCACCAGTTCACTCCTGCGCGTCAGCAGGTGACGCACTGCGCAGAGGCTAGCACAGGCCGACACCTGGCTACGTTTACCCGTCAGCCGGGGTCGAGCCTGTACACACTGACCACTGCGTCTCCTCCCGCTGCTGAGTCTGGTAGGGTCGCTGCGTCAGGTCAGGTGTTTGCTGCAGCGTCCAGGTGTGGTCCTGAGACTGCCCCCTTTTGGTGTCGTCTCCTGTCTCACGAGACAATCCTTTGGCACCACCGCCTTGGTCACCCCTCTCTGCTTCGCCTCAGAGGCATGGCCTCCCGTCTTCTTGTGTCTGGTCTCCCCCGGTCCCTCCCTCCCCTTCCTCAGGGCCCTGGCCCTACCTGTGTCCCCTGTGTCGAGGGGCGCCAGCGTGCTGCCCCTCACTCCTCCCAGTTTCCTCCGACAGAGGCCCCGTTGCAGACGCTTCACATGGACGTGTGGGGCCCAGCCCGCGTCCGTGGGCAGGGTCACGAGCGCTACTTCCTGCTCGTTGTTGACGACTACTCGCGTTACACCACAGTCTTCCCCTTGCGCAGCAAGGGTGATGTCACTGAGGTGCTGATCGACTGGATCCGCGAGGCTCGTCTCCAGCTCAGGCAGAGCTTTGGCTCGGACTTTCATGTTCTGCGTCTGCACTCGGACAGAGGCGAAGAGTTCTCCTCTGGCCTTCTGCGAGCCTACTGTTGTGCACGAGGCATCCGTCAGACCTTCACGCTTCCGGACTCTCCGTAGCAAAATGGGATTGCTGAGCGCCGCATTGGCATGGTCATGGACGTCGCTCGTACGTCTATGATGCATGCGGCTGCCCCCCATTTTCTGTGGCCGTTTGCGGTGAGGTATCAACCTTCACCCCAGGGTCTCCAGGCTGGAGACCTCCCCAGCCTTGCTGTGGACGGGGAAGGTTGGCGATGCGTCTGCGTTCCGTGTCTGGGGACCTCGGGCGTTTGTCCGCGACTTGTCTGCGGACAAGCTGTCCCCTCGTGCTGCTCCTTGCGTCTTCCTGGGGTTCCCCCCTGACGCGCCTGGGTGGCAGTTCTACCACCCCACCTCTCGCCGTGTTCTTTCCTCCCAGGATGTCACGTTCGACGAGTCGGTCCCCTACTACCGCCTCTTCCCCTACCGCACTCCGTCCCTCCCTCCGCCCACGCTCTTCCTTGTACCAGGTCCCCCCCCGGTAGACCCCCTCCCCCCTCAGGGTCCGTCCCCTTCAGGTGTGTCCCAGGTAGACGCAGTCTAGCCTGTTGAGGTCACTGGTGACTCTGGTACTGCTGGAGGTGCTGAGCCTGGGGGTGCAGGGCCTGGGGGTGCGGAGCCTAGGGGTGCTGAGCCTGGGGGTGCGGAGTCTGGGGGTACTACGCCTGGGGGTGCTGAGCCTGGGGGGTGCTGGGTCTGGGGGTGCTACGCCTGGGGGTGCTGAGCCTGGTGGTGCTGAGCCTGGGGGTGCTGAGCCTGGGGGTGCTGGGTCTGGGGATGCTACGCCTGGGGGTGCTGAGCCGGGAGGTGCTCCGCCTGGAGGTTCTCCGGGTGCTTCGTCTCTGCGGGAGCCACTCTCTCCACAGGAGCTGCGCGAGTGGTTTGCCCGGCGCTGGAGGCGTGCTGCTGCGGCTGGAGGTTCTTTGGCTACTGAGGGTGCTGCTGTTGCGGGTCCCGAAGGTGCTCGTACTGGGAGTACTGGAGCTGCTGGGCCTGGGGGTGCGCCTGGAGCTGGTGCTGCTGAGGGTGTTGGAGCTGAGACTACTGCTGGCGGTCCTGCTGCGGGTACTCCTGGCGCTGCTGGGGATACTGGTGCTGTCCCTGCTGCTTCTGGAGTCACCACGCGGCCTCGACCGTACTTGGTTCCACTCCTGCAGCAGGTTCTTGGTCTTCCACCTTCTACTGGTCCTCCTCCTCCCTTAGAGGGTCCACAGCCTGTCCCGTCACAGTCACAGTTACAGCCTACCTCCCCTTTGCCTGCTCCTTCTCCCTACGCTGGTCCTACTGGAGGTCTTACTGAGCGTCATGAGCCTGCGTCTCGCCCTACGTCGCCTGTCCGTCTTGCTCGCGCTAGTGGTCGTGGTTTGCGTCCGCGTCCTCCTCCTGTCCCTTGCACGCACCGGATGTCTCTGCATCCGTCTACTGCTCCTCTGCGTGCCCCTTTGCCTTCTCCTCGTGAGTCCTCTCTTCCTGCTCTTGCCGACCCAGAGTCGGACTCTCTTCGTGCTGCCAGTCCTACTGTCACGCGTCTCCTTGCTACTGTCGTCACTGACCCTTCTTTCGAGTCTACTGCTGCGTCTGCCCTAGTTGCTGAGCTCGTCGACTTTGCTGCTCGCTGTCGCCTAGACTACGCTGCTAGTCTTGTCGCTGAGTCTGCGTCTGTCTGTCCTCCGTCCGTTGGGGTTGAGTGTGCCCTTGGCACGGACGTCCTTGAGGACAGGCAGGAGGAGTTCCAGTGTCTGGCACCTGCTTCGCCTCATCTCGTGTCCGTACTGCTTACCCTTGAGGGAGACCCGGATGCACTTGACATCCCGACTCCGCGCTCTTACGCGGAGGCGATAGAGGGTCCCTACTCGTCGTGGCGCCCTGGGGAGCTGCATGCGCCCTGGGGAGCCGCATGCGCCCCCTGCTTGTCCGTCGCGGTGCCCTGGGGAGCCGCGCCCGCCCCCTGCCCTTTCGTCGCGGCGCCCTGGGGAGCCGCGCCCGCCCCCTGCCCATACGTCGCGGCGCCCTGGGGAGCCGCGCGCGCAACCCTCCTGCCCCGCCCGTCCGTTTTGGCACCCTGGGGGTCATGAGCCGTCTCTCCCCTCGCCGTCCCCCGCGCTCCTGCCCCTATCCCACCCGTTTTAGGGTTTTGGGGGTGAGGGGTGTGGGGGTGGTGCTTGTGGCGGTTTCGGTTGTGTGCGCCGTCCCCTTCTCCTCCTCCTACTTCGTCTCCCACTGCTGCAGCTGTCGCCGAGGGGGGTGGATGAGTGGGAGACTGGGGTTTAGGGTTTAAGGGGGGTGCCTTGGGAGTGGAGCTAGGGGTGAAACTGGGGGTGTGTGTGTGGGGTGTGGGACTGCTTGGGGAGGCTGAGAGGAGGCTGCCGTCTTGTCGTCCGCAGCACCTGTAATCCAGGGCGCTGTCCTGGTAGCTCAGAGAGCCTGCTGCGCCTGTCGCCCATGGGTCCGTTGCTCCTGTAGCTCGTCGTAGCCCGTGAGCCAGTTACTCCAGTAGTCCGGGGCGCTGTCCCGGTAGCCACTGTGCCATCCGCTCCTGTAGCCCGTGTGACTGCAACTTCAGCCGTCGTCTCCCATCTTCTCTCCTCTCACAGTCCCTCCTCCTCCTCACTTGCCCGCTGTGACTACCACTAGCTTTGCTCATAATTGTGAACTTTAAACTGTTGCTTCTTGTAATTGTGCTCAGAATGTGTGGTGACATTGTGATCCACCCTGAGCTTGTTCTGCTTTGCTTACTGTGCTGATTACACCCCACTTTGGCTATGGGGGTGTGTCAGAATGTTATGTTATCTAGCCTGCAGTGGGGTGCTCCATAGCGAGTACAACCCAGTTAGGGTTTGCTATTTGTATCCAACTCCTTGCTAGTGAACCCCCTCTCTCTCTTCATTCTCACTTTCTACTTCTAAATTCTGACAAATACGAGCTGCACTCTCTCAACTTCAGCACAGCTTTCTTGCAGGGCAGCCTGCACGAGGAGATCTGGCTGCGCCGCCCACCTGGCTTCACTGGGTCTTTCCCTCCTTGTACCCAGTGGAGTCTCCGGCGTCCAGTCTACGGTCTCCGCCAGGCGCCACGTGAGTGGCACGACACACTGAGGACTACGCTTGCGGCTCTTGGGTTTGCTCCTTCTACTGCCGACCCGTCGCTGTTTCTGCGCACCGACACCTCTCTACCGCCGTTCTACATCCTCGTGTACGTCGACGACTTGGTCTTTGCCACAGGTGACACTGCTGGACTCGCCTACGTGATGTCCGAGCTGCAGAAGAGACACACGTGCACTGACCTGGGTGAACTGCGCAGCTACCTTGGCTTGCAGATCACCCGGGACAGAGCACGCCGCACCATTACCCTGACTCAATCACACATGGTGCAGTAGGTCCTTCAGCACTTCGGCTTCACGTACTCCTCGCCGCAGGCCACTCCTCTTCCTACTCGCCACTCAGTCTCAGCTCTGCCTTCGGATGAGTTCGTAGAGTCGAGTGGCCCGTATCCAAAGCTTGTTGGCTGCCTCATGTACCTGATGACCTGCACACGACCTGACCTTGCATACCCTCTTAGCATTATAGCACGCTATGTTGCTCCTGGGAGACACCGACCAGAGCACATGGCTGCAGCGAAGAGGGTGTTGCGCTACTTGTGCAGTACGTCGGGCATGGGGCTAGTGCTTGGAGGGCGGAGTCCAGTGGTCCTCACTGGGCACGCAGACGCTTCTTGGGCTGACGACCACGCTACGCAGCGGTCGTCACAGGGTTACACCTTCAGCCTTGGTTCCGGCTCTGTTTCGTGGCGGGCTACTCGCTCGTCTTCTGTTCTCGGCTCCAGTTGTGAGGCTGAGATCTACGTCGCGGCCATGGCTGCATAGGAGCTTCGCTGGCTCACCTACCTGCTGACTGACCTTGGAGAGCCGCCTCGTTCTCCTCCAGTCCTGTACGCAGACAACAAGGCCATGCTGGCCTTGTGTCAAGAGCAGCGACTGGAGCACAGAACAAAGCACATTGCTCTCCGCTACTTCCTTGCTCGTGAGTTGCAGCAGCGTGGACAGTTGCGGCTTGCGTACGTGGCCTCTGATGTCTTCACCAAGGCACTTGCGCCTTGTGATCATCAGCGCTTCTGCACTCAGCTGGGTCTTGTGCCTGTCTTGCCTCACTTGCTCTCCTCTTGACCTTGCTTGTACTGTCACATATATATTTACTTGCTCTTGCTTGTCTAGCTTTATATATATGTCTGTACTCTTGCATGTGAACTCGCCTTGTGGCCTTGACCTTGTGGTCGGACTGTGTGGTGACTTTGAGATCCACCCTGAGCTTGCCTTGCTTTGCTTTGCTTGACTGGTCTTGTGACCCCTTGTTCTCCCCCACTTTGCCTATGGGGGTGTGTCAGAACATTATATAGCTTATACATTTGTGTAGGCTGTAGTGGGGTATCCCATACGGGGTACAACCCAATTAGGGTTAGTACTTGTACCCACTTCATTCATATTTCATTCATTCTCGTTTCTATTTCCTCACATCAGCTCAACCTTCAGCGCCGGGTCTCCTTGCCAGAGACCTCCCCCACCTTGCGGTGGATGGGGAAGGTTGGCAATGCGTCTGCGTTTCGGGTCTGGGGATCTCGGGCGTTTGTCCGTGACTTGTCTGCAGACAAGCTGTCCCCCCGTGCTGTTCCCTGCGTCTTCCTTGGCTCCCCCCCTGACGCGCCTGGTTGGCAGTTCTACCACCCCACCTCGCGCCGTGTTCTGTCCTCCCAGGACGTCACCTTTGACGAGTCGGTGCCATACTACCGTCTCTTCCCCTACCGCACTGCGCCCCTCCCCTCGCCGCCGCCCTTCCTTGCGCCAGGTCCTCCCCCGGTAGACCCCCTCCCCCCTCAGGGTCCTGCCCCGTCAGGTGTGTCCCACGTAGACGTAGTTGAGCCTGTCGAGGTAGCTATTGACTCTGGAGGTGCTAGGGGCGCTGTGCCTGCGGGTGCCAGGTCCGGGGGTGCGGAGCCTGGGGGTGCTGAGTCTCGGGGTGCTCAGCCTGGGGGTGCTGAGTCTGGGGGTGCTGAGCCTGGGGGTGCTGAGCCTGGGGGTGCGGAGCCTGGGGGTGCTGAGCCTGGGGGTGCGGAGCCTGGGGGTGCTGAGCCTGGGGGTGCGGAGCCTGGGGGTGCTGGGTCTACTCGTGTGGCCTGTGGCGGTGCTTCGTTGAGGCGGGAGCTACTCTCTCCGCAGGAGCTACGCGAGTGGTTAGCCCGGCGCTGGAGCCGTGCTGCTGGAGCTGGAGGTGCTCGTCCTGGCGGTTCTGGAGCTGTTGGGCCTGGGAGTCCTGCTGGAGTTGGTGCTACTGGAGCTGCTAGAGCTGCTGGAGCTGGAGCTGCTGGGGGTGCTGGCGCTCGTGGTTCTGCTGGCACTGGTGGTTCTGCTGGCGCTGGTGCTTCTCAGGGTGTTGGAGTTGGCGCTGTTGGAGCTGGAGGTGCTGCTGGTGCTGGTGCTGCCGCTAGGGGTACTGGTGCTGTCCCTGCTGCTTTTGGAGGCGCTGCGCGGCCGCGGCCGTACTTCATTCCGCTCCTTGAGCAGGTTCTTGGTATCCCGCCCTCTACTGGTCCTGCTCCTCCCTTAGCGTGCCCAGAGTCTGTCCAGTCGCAGTCACAGTTACAGCCCGCCCCCCCCCTGCCTGCTCCTTCTCCCTACACTGGTCCTACTGGAGGTCTTGCTGAGCGTCGTGAGCCTGCGTCACGTCCTGCGTCGCCTGTTCGAGCTGCTCGCACTAGTGGTCATGCTCCGCGTCCGCGTCCTCCTGCGGTCCCCGGCACACACCAGATGGCACTGCGTCCTTCCACTGCTCCTTTGCGTGTCCAGTTTCCGTCTCCTCCAGAGTCCTCTCTTCCTACTCTTGCTGACCCTGAGTCTGACTCTCTACGTGCTGCCAGTCCTACTGTCACGCGTCTCCTGGCTACGGTTGTCACTGGCCCTTCTTTTGAGTCCAGTGCTGCGTCTGCCTTAGTTGCTGAGCTTGTCAACTTTGCTGCCCGCTATCGTCTAGACTACGCTGCTAGTCTTGTTGCTGAGTCTGCGTCTGTCTGTCCTCCATCCGTCGGGGGTGAGTGTGCTCTTAGCACAGACGTCCTTGAGGACAGGCAGGAGGAGTTCCAGTGTTTTGCTGCTGCTTTGCCTCATCTCGTGTCCACGCTGATTGCCCCTGAGGGAGACCTGGATGCACCAGACATCCCGACTCCTCGATCGTACGCTGAGGCGATCGAGGGTCCCTACTCCTCTTAGTGGCAGTCAGCCATGGACGTAGAGATGGCTTCCTGGAAGTCCACAGGCACCTACGTCGACGGGGTTCCCCCACCTGGGGCGAACATCGTCAGTGGCATGTGGATTTTCAAGGTGAAGCGGCCGCCGGGTTCTCCGCCTGTCTTCAAGGCGCGTTACATGGCTTGAGGCTTCAGTCAGCGGCACGGAGTTGACTTCTTTCAGACCTTCTCCCCTACCCCGAAGATGACCACTCTTCGGGTGCTGCTGCACATAGCCGCTCACCGCGACTACGAGCTTCACTCTCTTGACTTAAGCATTGCTTTCTTGCAGGGCAGCCTGCACGAGGAGATCTGGCTGCGCCGCCCACCTGGCTTCACTGGGTCGTTCCCTCCTGGTACCTAGTGGAGCCTCCGGCGGCCAGCCTACGGTCTCCGCCAGGCGCCCCGTGAGTGGCACGACACAATGAGGACTAGACTTGCGGCTCTTGGGTTTGCTCCTTCTACAGCCGACCCGTCGCTGTTTCTGCGCACCGACACCTCCTTGCCGCCGTTCTACATCCTCGTCTATGTCGACGACTTGGTCTTTGCCACTGCTGACACTGCTAGACTCGCCGACGTGAAGTCCGAGCTGCAGAAGAGACACACGTGCACAGACCTGGGTGAACTGCGCAGCTACCTTGGCTTGCAGATCACCCGGGACAGAGCACGCCGCACCATTACCCTGACTCAGTCACACATGGTGCAGCAGGTCCTTCAGCGCTTCGACTTCATGTACTCCTCGCCTCATGCCACTCCTCTGTCTACTCACCACTCGCTCTCAGCTCTGCCTTCGGATGAGTCCGTAGAGCCGAGTGGCCCGTACCCAGAGCTTGTTGGCTGCCTCATGTACCTGATGACCTGCACACGACCTGACCTAGCATACCCTCTTAGCATCTTGGCACGCTATGTGGCTCCTGGGAGACACCGACCAGAGCACATGGCTGCAGCGAAGAGGGTGTTGCGCTACTTGTGCAGTACGTCGGGCATGGGGCTAGTGCTTGGAGGGCGACGTCCAGTTGTCCTCACAGGTCACGCAGACGCTTCTTTGGTTGGCAACCAGGCTACGCAGCGATCGTCACAGGGTTACACCTTCAGCCTTGGTTCCGGCTCTGCCTCGTGGCGGGCTACCCGCTCGTCTTCTGTTCTCGGCTCCAGCTGTGAGGCCGAGATCTACGCAGGGGCCATGGCTGCACAGAAGCTACGCTGGCTCACCTACCTGCTGACTGACCTAGGAGAGCAGCCTCGTTCTCCTCCAGTTCTGTACGTAGACAACAAGGCCATGCTGGCCTTGTGTCGGGAGCACAGAGTGGAGCACAGAACGAAGCACATTGCTCTTCGCTACTTCCTTGCTCGTGAGCTGCAGCAGCGTGGTTAGCTGCGCCTTGCTTACGTGGCCTCTGAGGCCAACACAGCTGATATCTTTACCAAGGCACTTCCGCCTTGTGATCATCAGCGCTTTTGTACTTTGCTAGGTCTTGTGCCTACTTGGCCTCACTTGCTTACCTCTTGACTTTGCTTGTACTGTGATCTATATATACCTGCACTTGCATGCTTACTCTTGCTTGGTTGAGATCACTGCCTTGCTTGTTCTTCTTGATATATAACTCTTCATGTGAACTGGTCTTGTGGCCTTGTGCTTGTGCTCAGATTGTGTGGTGACGTTGTGATCCACCCTGGGCCTGCCTTGCTTCTCTTGACTGGTCTTGTGACCCCTTGTTCTCCCCCACTTTGCCTATGGGGGTGTGTCGAACTTATATTCTTTAGTCTGTTTAGGCTATAGTGGGGTAGTCCATATGAGGTACAACACTTTAGGGTTTCCTACTTGTACTCCTCATGCTGCTCAATGCAATTATTCCTTCTTCAGATTCTCACAGCTTGTATTCGACAAAAGGTGATTTGGCGACCAAGCAAACGACCCGTCAGGTGCCAAGGGGCGCAGCCAATCAGGATGGTGGAATTGATAGCTCAAACAAGCACAAGCAGGGCAACCAATTAGGGTAGGGACAACAAGAAAACGGGGGAATACAACTCGGTGATGGGATGATACAACTCGTGAGTCAAACAGTTCGTGTGCAACCCGCTTACCAACCTTACTAGTAGGACTGGAGCAGAGTAAGAAAATCGGCTAACAACTCATTCCGTCCCTTTAGAATCCGACCATCGCACACCAGCTAGGGTTTTTTAGTGAACACAATTTACGTTACTTGAATTAGTAGGTGCAGCGCGTATATGCAAATGAAAGGAAGCGCAGGCGCAAGATTCGAGTGTGAAGCCCGGAGAAAATGGGTGTGAGGAGAAGAGAAAGGGTCGCTTTGCCTACCTCGCGACCCTCGCCCGTCGCCCTTGCTTTCTCCGCCCACTGCCCTCGCCCCGCCCGTTACCCTCGCTGCCTCGTCGCCCGTCACCCTCGCTTCCTCCTCCCGCCCTCGCTTCCTACGCCCGCGCGCTTCTCTTATACCGTCGACCTCGCTTCCCTCGCCCATCCCCCTCGCTTCCCCCGCTTGTCGCTCTCGCTTTCCCCGCCTACCACACTCGCCTCTCCCTCCGCCCTCGCCGCCTCCCCGCCCGTCGCCCTCACTTCCCCGCCCCATCGCTCGCCCCTTCAATCGCTGCTGCTTCCTTTTTGCAGAGGCCACTTTCCCTCTTCTCACTCTCTGTTTTCAGTCGCATCTCCCAGTCCGACCACGTCGCAACTTGCATTCCTGCCTCATGTCGTTCTCGCTGCTCAGATTCTACAGCAGTTTGCGCTCGGTCTCCCCCCACCTTTCACACCCCAGACTACGCTCGAATTTCCCCCTTGATTGCGCTCGGTTTCCCCCCCTGATTGCGCTCATTTGCCCCCCTGGTTGCGCTCGGTTGCGGGTGGTTACCTGGTTTTTGGCGAGTTCATATTCAAGAATCTTGAATCTGAAAAGCGCCATGTGGAACTCGGGCTTTAAACTTAGTTTATGAAGATTGCGAGATCGAATTTGGTTGGTGCGCAATTTGTTTTGCGGCTTCGCAAGGAAAACCCTCGCTACAGAGGATACGGTATCAGTGAAGTATATAGTGCACCCATATATCGGCAGGGTAACAAAAATCGTTATCAGTGTAAATCAAAACTTAGCCTGTTTGCTCTAGGGTAAAAATTTCAACACCCTGTTTTTGCAAGGGTAACTGGGAAAAAGCGGCCTATCATCAGGGCAAAAATGGTATTTTACCCTTGAAATTTGGGGCCTGCCATGCACCTCAAAACAACTCATGTACCGGTAACGATATACCATGCACCTCTTCTCTTCCTCGTGCACCTGCTGTTTTCTTGCCCTGCACATCCAGCTGCACAGCTTCAAGGCACATGTCTAAAAATATCAGTCCAAGTCCAGCACATCCACCACTCTGGCCCACTCCCGTGCATTCATATCCCCCCTCATTCTTCACACCCCTTGCCTCGATATTTCCCAGACAGCAATAAACTCTTACCTCACCTCACCTCCATTTCCATCGTTGCCCCCTGCCATGCTACCAGCCTATCCGCCTGCGCACAGCATGGTTATCAAGCCAACCCCTTCCTGGCAGCCCAAGACCTGTCAGCTTGGTCAGGGCAGTCACCTGCTGCAGCCCAACATCCGTGACTGCCGTGCCACCCAGACCAAGGACCACAAGCCCTGTCAGCCTCCCCACATGCACCATGCCACCATTTGTTGCACCGTGGTGAGTCGTCGCTAAGTCTTCTCCCATAACTGCTGCATGGTGGTGACAAAGTCATGTGCGGCTTGGACGTGTGCCGGTGTGGTTGGCTGCTGTGGTGTGAGTGGTTCCCGTCCGTAACATAGGAAGAAAGGAGTTTTCCTTGTGGCCGCATGTGAGGTGTTGTTGTACGCGAACTCTAGGGTCGGTAACTGTGTGTCCCAATGGCTGAAGTCGTCCTTGCAAGCTGTGCGCAGTAACTGCTCAACCACTTGATTGAGTCGCTCTGTCTGTCCGTCAGTCTGGGGGTGGTATGCTGAAGACATTGCAAGCTTTGTCCCCAACAGTCCCATGAGCTCCTTCCAGAACTTACTGGTGAATTTTGGGTCTCCGTCTGAGATGAGTGTAGCGGGGATGCCGTGGATGGTGATGATGCGGTCAAAGAAGAGGCGCGCAGTTGCTTCAGCTGTTGCCGTGGCGTTGGTTGGTATGAAGTGACCCATTTTGGAGAACTTATCGATTACTACGAGGATGGAATCGTGCCCCCGTGAGGTCGAAGGAAGTCCTGTGATAAAGTCGAGGCTAACGACCTGCCATCGCTGCTCCGGTACGGGTAGAGGCTGAAGTAACCCTGCTTTTTTCTGCTTGCTGCTCTTCATCCGCTGGCACGTGTCGCATGAGGTGACGAACTGCTGCACGTCTGCTGCCATCCCGGGCCAATAGTAATACTTCGCTATCCCTGCTAACGTCTTGTTGCTCCCGAAATTTCCCGCGTATGGTACGTCGTGAAACTCCTCCAATAGGATCTGCCGTAGCGGGGCGTAATTCGGTACCCAAATCTTTCCTGAACCCTTCGTTACAGCTAAGTCTTTCTCCCACTGTAACAGCTTCTTGGTCTGTGCTGTAGCGATCTCTGCGTCCATAGAGTACCCATGTTGGAATAGGCCCTTGAGTAGAGGGTTCATCCCATTGAGCTGGATGCCTGCTACATGTCCGGAGCGGCTCAATGCGTCTGCTTTGTTGTGTAGCCCGGGCTTGTAGACGATGTCGTAGTGGAAGTGAGTTTCCAGGAAATCCACCCACTGCACCTGTCGTCGTGAGAGCGTCGGCTGCGACTTCAGGTATTTGAGACTGCAGTGGTCAGTATAGACTGTATTCTTGGCTCCCTCTAGGTAACACCTCCACGCCTTGAAGGCTATGACTATCGCTAAAGCTTCCTTGTCATGGATGGGGTAGTTCAGTTCTGCTCCGTGTAGCTTCTTACTGAGGTAGGCGATGGGCTGCAAACCGCGTCCGTGATCCTGCATCAGTACTGCTCCGACTGCTTGGTCACTAGCGTCTGCTTCCACCACGTAGTCCTTGTCTGGATCTGGTAGGATGAGTAGTGGCGCTGTAGTCAGTGCTGTCTGTAGCTGCTCCATGGCTTGCTGATGAGGCGTATCCCATTTGTAGGGCGTATCCTTTTTCAGTAGGTCGGTCAGTGGCGTTGCTATCTTAGCGTACTGCGGCACGAACCTGTTGTAGTAGTTGGCGAAGCCTAGGAACTGCTGCAACTCCTTCACGTTCTCCGGTACTTTCCATTTTTTTACGGCTTCGATCTTCCGCGGGTCCACGTGTACGCCCTCGGCACTCACCATGTGCCCGAGAAACTGCACCTTCTTCAGGGCGAAGTCGCTCTTCGACAGCTTCACGTAGAACTTGTTGTTCCGCAGGATCTCGAACACCTTCCGCAGATGCTCCACATGCTCCTTCATGTTCTTGGAGTAGATAAGAATGTCGTCCAGGTACACCACTACACACTCGTCCAGTAGGGGTCATAAGATGTGATTCATCTCCGCCTGAAAGTTGCTGGTGCGTTGCAGAGTCCGAACGGCATCACCAAGTATTCGTAGGAGCCGTATCTGGTACGGAACGCCGTCTTGTGGACCGAGTTGTCTGCCATCTTGATCTGCTAGTAACCCGATCGTAGGTCCAGCTTCGAAAATACTATTGCTCCACGCAGTTGATCGAGTAGGTCATCTATGCGCGGTATGGGATATTTGTTTTTTACTGTCTGTTTGTTCAGTGCGCGGTAGTCGATGCACATCCGTAAACTGCCGTCTCGTTTTGGAGTAAAGGGGACTGGTGCACCGTAGGGAGAGGTGGATGGGCGGATCAGTTGTCTGTCCAGTAGATACTCTATCTGTTTCTTCATGTCTATCAACTCGGTCGGACTCAGTCGGTATGGTGCACGTAAGACGGGTTTCGTACCTGGTTCCTCCACGATCTCGTGCTCGTGGGTGCGTGTTGGAGGTACGCCTGCAGGTAGGTCGTCAGGCATTATATCCTTGTACTGCTCCAACACCTCCTTTATGTCAGAACATTATAGCTTATACATTTGTGTAGGCTGTAGTGGAGTAGCCCATAAGGGGTACAACCCAATTAGGGTTAGTACTTGTACCCAACTGTTTCATAGTTCAACCATTCTCGTTCTCACTTTCACATGGTATCGAGCAGGTTCCCTAGTGGGAACTGTTCCTAGGGCCCACCGACATTTTTTTTCCTGCCCGGGGCGCGTCCCGCCCCTGCCCGAAGCGCGCTTAGGGTCGCGCCTTCCCTAGCGGCCCCGTCATGTCGCCCTTAGCGGCCCGCCGCGCCGCCCTTAGCGGTCTCGTCGCGCCGCCCTTCGCGGCCGCGTCGCGCCGCCCTTCCGCGGCCCCGTCGCGCCGCCCCTTCCGCGGTCCCGTCGTATCGCCCTCAGCGGCCCGTCGCCGCCCTCCCCTTGTGGCCCGTCGCCGCCCTTTAACCTGCGGCCCCGTTGCCGCCCTTACAGCGGCCCCGTCGCTGCCCTTGCAGCGGCCTCGTCGCCGCCCTTACCGCGGCCCCGACGCCGCCCTTCCAGCGGCCCCGCCGCCGCCCCTGACGCGGCCCCGTCGCCGCCCTCACTACGGCCCCGACGCCGCCCTTCCAGTGGCCCCGCCGCCTCTTTCAGCGGCCTCGTCGCCGCCCTCCCCTTACGGCCCGTCGCCGCCCTTTCAGCGGCCCCGTCGCCTTCTTCAGCGGCCCCGTCGCCACCCCTGCAGCGGCCTCGACGCCGCCTCTTGAGCGGCCCTCCCACTGCCTCCTCTGCGGCCCCGTCGGCCCCGGCGCCGCCTCTACTGGCCTCGACGCCACTCTGCCCGGCCCCGACGCCGCTCCACTCGGCCCCGACGCCACTCCACCTGGCCCCGCCGACACTCCACCCGGCCCCGCTGCCGTCCCCACGCGGCCCCGCCGTCATCACCGAGCCGCCGGCGCCGCCGAGCTGCTGCCGAGCCGCCCGATCTACCCGAGCCGCCCGAGCCGCCGCGCCACCTGAGCCGCCCGAGCCGCCGGGTTGCCGAGCCGCCGGACTGCAGTTGCTGCCGAGCCGCCGTACCGCCCGAGCCGCCGAGTCGCCGAGCCGCAGTCGCTGCCGAGCCGCCGTACCGCCGAGCCGCCCGAGCCGCCCGAGCCGCCGAGTCGCCGAGCCGCCCGAGCCGCCCTGTCCGGTAAGAGCAGCACCTCTGTCACTGCACTGCCCTTACCCTACTGTTCGCGCTACTAGTCTACTACTGTCATGACTACCCCTAGTGTCCTCGATTTTGACGCTGAGGGTCGTGCCATTGACTTTGACGTCTGGGTAGATGACTTGCAGCTTTTTCTACAGTGTGATAGGGCAGACGGTCTCTCTCTCTTTGACGTCACCTCAGGTGCCTCTCCTGCCCCTGCTGCTGATGCCGACGCCACTGTCCGCTCACAGTGGGCCACACGCGATGCTGCTGCACGTCTTGCTGTGCGTCGCCACCTGCCTACCCCTGAGCGTGCGCACTTTAGTCAGTACAAGAGTGCTCAGAACTTGTACGACGCTGTAGTTGCACGCTACTCCTCCCCTGCCACTGCTGCACTGAGCCGCCTCATGCTACCGTACCTCTTCCCTGACCTTGCTGCCTTTCCCACAGTCGCTGACCTCATTACGCACCTCCGCAATAGTGACACTCGCTACCGCGCTGCGCTTCCTGCTGACTTCTGGGCCAAGAACCCCCCCACCCATGTACATCACCCTCTACTACGTAGTCACCCAGCTCCCTGACTCCCTTCGCGTAGTCAGGGACCACTTCCTCTCAGTTTGCCCCACCACTCTCATCGTTGACCTCCTCGAGAAGGCCCTCCTAGCAGCAGAGAAGAGCATAGTAGCTGTAGGAGCCACTCGTGGTGACCCTCGCACCCCCATCTTTGAGGGGTGTTCCCCCCTCCCCCCTTTTGCCCTCTGTTGCCTCTACTGCTGCGGCCGACCTCGTTGGGCTTGAGTCGGTCGGAGCGGCGTCTGCCCCTAGCGGGAAACGCCGCCCTGGCAAGGGCAAGGGGGGCAGGGGCGCTGGAGGAGCTAGCGGGGGCGGTGGAGGCGGCGGTGGAGGCGGTGGCGGGGGTGGGGGTGGAGGTGGGGGTGGTGGCGGGGGTGGGGGTGTCGGTGGCGGCAGTGGAAGCGGAGACGGCGGCGGCGGTGGCGGTGGGAGCGGAGGTGGCGGAGGTGGCGGCGGTGGAGGAGGCGGTGGCGGAGGAGGTGGAGCTGGTCGGGATGGCGCTGCGCAGAGGGTCGGCTCCGGTGGTGGTTAGCGCCAGCAGCAGCAGCAGCAGCACCAGCAGCGCACTCGTGACATCCCCCCCCCTTAGCAGCTCCGTGAGAGGTACGCTGCACGCCAGCGAGGTGGGGGTACTGGTCCGTGCACCTACATCCTACGCACCGGCGACCGCGCGGGTGAGCAGTGCGGGGGTGCGCACTCTACCCAGCGCTGCTTTGGCCGCCTGACGGACGCTTGGCGTCACCAGTTCCCGGAGGCCACTGAGATCCCCCGCTGGGAAGAGCTGTCTAGGGCGGGAGTAGCTGTCTTAGACCTTGACTTTGATGCTATTCTTGCTACCATGTATGCTGTGACTATTAGTGATGAGGGTGACTGTTACCGGTGTTTTCCGCCCGGCCCGGGCATTGAGACTGCTGCTCTAGGTGCTGGTGAGGCTGCCGCTCTAGGTGCTAGCGAGGCTGCTGCTCTAGGTGCTCGTGCGTCTGCTCCCTCAGATGCTGGTGAGTCTACTCTCTCAGGTACTGCGTCGGCTTCAGCCTCCCTCACCTTCACCCTTGACTCAGGGGCTTCTCGCTTCTTCTTTCGAGACCGCACCACATTCACGCCGCTTGACCGGCCAGTTGCAGTCTCTTTGGCAGACCCCTCTGGGGGTCCTATCCTTGCTCACTTCTCCACTGTCCTCCCGTGTCCGGCTGCCCCCTCGGGCACCCTGTCTGGTCTGTACCTTCCCTCGTTCTCGACGAACTTGGTGAGTGGTGCGGACCTGCAGGATGCGGGGGTTCACCAGTTCACTCCTGCGAGTCAGCGGGTGACCCACTGCACGGACGCTCGGACGGGCCGACGCCTGGCCACGTTTACTCGTCGGCCGGGGTAGAGCCTGTACACACTGACCACTACGTCTCCTCTAGTCACTGCGTCTGGTCAGGTAGCTGCGTCGGGTCAGGTGTTTGCTGCAGCGTCCAGGTCTGGTCCTGAGTGTGTCTCCTTCTCGTGTCGCCTCCTGTCTCACGAGACTCTCCTCTGGCACCACCGCCTTGGTCACCCCTCCCTGCTTCGTCTCGGAGGCATGGCCTCTCGTGTCCTTGTCTCTGGTCTTCCCCGGTCCCTCCCCCCCCTTCCTCCGGGGCCTTGCCCTACCTGCGTCCCCTGTGTTGAGGGGCGGCAGCGGGCTGCCCCTCACTCCTCCCAGTTTCCTCCGACAGAGGCCCCGCTGCAGACGCTTCACATGGACGTGTGGGGCCCGGCCCGCGTCCGTGGACAGGGTCACGAGCGCTACTTCCTGTTGGTGGTTGACGACTACTCGCGTTACACCGCAGTCTTCCCCTTGCGCAGCAAGGGTGATGTCACTGAGGTGTTGATCGACTGGATCCGCGCAGCTCGTCTCCAACTTAGGCAGAGCTTCGGCTCGGACTTTCCTGTTCTGCGTCTGCACTCTGACAGAGGCGGAGAGTTCTCCTCTGGCCTTGTACGAGCCTATTGTCTTGCACGAGGCATCAGCCAGACCTTCACGCTTCCGGACTCGCCACAGCAAAATGGGATTGCTGAGCGCCGCATTGGCATGGTCATGGATGTCGCCCGTACGTCCATGATGCATGCGGCTGCCCCCCATTTTCTGTGGCCGTTTGCGGTTCGGTACGCGGCGCATCAGATCAACCTTCACCCCAGGGTCTCCATGCCGGAAACCTCCCCAGCTTTGCTGTGGACGGGGAAGGTTGGCGATGCGTCTGCGTTCCGTGTCTGACGCGCCAGGGTGGAAGTTCTACCACCCCACCTCTCGCCGTGTTCTGTCCTCCCAGGACGTCACGTTTGACGAATCGGTCCCCTACTACCGCCTCTTCCCCTACCGCACTCCTTCCCTCCCCCCGCCACCGCTCTTCCTTGTGCCAGGTCCCCCCCCGGTAGACCCCCTCCCCCCTCAGGGTCCTGCCCCTTCAGGTGTGTCCCAGGTAGACGCAGTCGAGCCTGTCGAGGTTACTGGTGACTCTGGTACTGCTGAGGGTTCTGAGCCTGGGGGTGCTGACTCTGGGGGTGCTGAGCATGTGGGTGCTACGCCTGGGGGTGCTGAGCTTGCGGGTGCTACTACTGGGGGTGCTGAGACTGGGGATGCTGAGCCTGGGGGTGCTGAGTTTGGGGGTGCTACGCCTGGGGGTGCTGAGCCTGGGGGTGCTACGCCTGGCGGTGCTGGACATGGAGGTTCTCCGGGTGCTTCGTCTCGGCGGGAGCCACTCTCTCCACAGGAGCTGCGCGAGTGGTTTGCCCGGCGCTGGAGGCGTGCTGCTGGTGCTGGAGGTTCTTCGGCTGCTGAGGGTGCTGGTGCCGCGGGTCCCGGAGGTGCTCGTACTGGGAGTACTCGAGCTGCTGGGCCTGCGGATACGACTGGAGCTGGAGCTGCTGAGGGTGTTGGCGCTAAGGCTACTGCTGTCGGTCCCGGAGGCGGTCCTACTGGGGGTGCTACTGGTGCTACTGGAGGTACTGGAGCTGGAGGTGCTACTCGCGCTGGTGCTGCCGCTGCGGGTGCTGGTGCTGTCCCTGCTATGTCTGGAGTTGCCGCGCGGCCTTGGCCGTACTTCGTTCCGCTCCTTCAGCAGGTTCTTGGTCTCCTGCCTTCTACTGGTCCTCCTCCTCCCTTAGAGTGTCCACAGCCTGTCCCGTCACAGTTACAGTTACAGCCGGCCTCCCCACTGCCTGCTCCTTCTCCCTACACTGGTCCTACTAGAGGTCTTACTGAGCGACGTGAGCCTGCGTCTCGCCAGTCCTACTGTCACGCGCCTCCTTGCTACTGTCGTCACTGACCCTTCCTTTGAGTCCACTGCTGCGTCTGCCCTAGTTGCTGAGCTCATCAACTTTCCTCCTCGCTCTCGTCTAGACTACGCTGCTAGTCTTGTCGCTGAGTCTGAGTCTGTTTGTCCTCCGTCCGTCGTGGCACGGACGTCCTTGAGGACAGGCAGGAGGAGTTCCAGTGTCTGGCTGCTGCTTCACCTCATCTCGTGTCAGGGTTGCTTACCCCTGAGGGAGACCCGGATGCACTTGACATCCCGATTCCGCGCTCTTACGCGGAGGCGATAGAGGGTCCCTACTCCTCTCAGTGGCAGGCAGCTATGGACGCAGAGATGGTTTCTTGGAATTCCACAGGCACCTACGTTGACGAGGTTCCCCAGCCTGGGGCGAACATCGTCAGTGGCATGTGGATTTTCAGGGTGAAGCGGCCGCCGGGTTCTCCGCCTGTCTTCAAGGCGCGTTACGTGGCTCGTGGCTTCAGTCAGCGGCAGGGAGTTGACTACTTTCAAACCTTCTCTCCCACCCCGAAGATGACCACTCTTCGGGTACTGCTGCACATAGCCGCTCACCGCGACTACGAGCTGCACTCTCTTGACTTCAGCACAGCTTTCTTGCAGGGTAGCCTGCACGAGGAGATCTGGCTACGTTGCACACCTGGCTTCACTATGACTTTTCCTCCTGGCACCCAGTGGAGCCTCCGGTGGCCAGTCTACGGTGTCCGCCAGGCGCCCCGTGAGTGGCACGACACACTGAGGACTACACTTGCGGCTCTTGGGTTTGCTCCTTCTACTGCCGACCCGTCGCGGTTTCTGCGCACCGACACCTCTTTGCCGTCGTTCTACATCCTCGTGTACGTCGACGACTTGGTCTTTGCCATTGCTGTTACTGCTGGACTCGCCCATGTGAAGTCCGAGCTGCAGAAGAGACACACGTGCACAGACCTGGGTGAACTGCGCAGCTACCTTGGCTTGCAGATCACCCGGGACAGAGCACATCGCACCATTACCCTGACTCAGTCACACATGGTGCAACAGGTCCTTCAGCGCTTCGACTTCACGTACTCCTCGCCTCAGGCCACTCCTCTGTCTACTCGCCACTCGCTCTCAGCTCTGCCTTCGGATGAGTCCGTAGAGCCGAGTGGCCCGTACCGAGAGCTTGTTGGCTGCCTCATGTACCTGATGACCTGCACACGACCTGACCTTGCATACCCTCTGAGCATCTTGGCACGCTATGTTGCTCCTGGGAGACACCGACCAGAGCACATGGCTGCAGCGAAGAGGGTGTTGCGCTACTTGTGCAGTACGTCGGGCACGGGGCTAGTGCTTGGAGGGCGACGTTGAGTGGTCCTCACAGGTCACGCAGATGCTTCTTGGGCTGACGACCAGGCTCTGCAGCGGTCGTAACAGGGTTACACCTTCAGCCTTGGCTCCGGCTCTGTTTCTTGGCGGTATACCCACTCGACTTCTGTTCTCAGCTCCAGCTGTGAGGCTGAGATCTACGCTGGGGCCATGGCTGCACAGGAGCTACGCTCACCTACCTACTGACTGACCTAGGAGAGCCGCCTCGTTCTCCTCCAGTTCTGTACGTAGACAACAAGGTCATGCTGGCCTTGTGTCGAGAGCAGAGACTGGAGCACAAAACGAAGCACATTGCTCTCCGCTACTTCCTTGCTCGTGAGCTACAGAAGCGTGGTCAGCTGCGGCTTGCGTACGTGGCCTCTGAGGCCAACACTGTTGATATCTTCACTAAGGCACTTGCGCCTTGTGATCATCAGCGCTTCTGTACGCAGCTGGGTCTTGTGCCTACCTTGCCTCACTTGCTCACCTCTTGACCTTGTCTGTACTGTTGCATATATATATAGACACCTGCTCTTGCTTGTCTAGCCTTATATATATATGTAATCCTGCATGTGAACTGGCCTTGTGGCCTTAAACTTGTGCTCGGAATGTGTGGTGACTTTGTGATCCACCGTGAGCTTGCTTTGCTTTGCTTTGCTTGACTGGTCTTGTGACCCCTTGTTCTCCCCCACATTGCCTATGGAGGTGTGTCAGAACATTATAGCTTGTACATTTGTGTAGGCTGTAGTGGGGTAGCCCATAAGGGGTACAACCCAATTAGGGTTAGTACTTGTACCCAACTGGTTCATCCATTCTCGTTCTCACTTTCACACTTTACTGCTGCAGGTAGCTCCGAACTCGGCTTCTCCTCCTCTGCTGTTGCCATAACCAGTGCTAAGTATCCCGTGTTACTCTCGTTCACAGTCCGTTCGAACCTTGCCAGTGTCGTTTCAGGAACGCTCCTTGTATCCGTCCAGCTTCGCAGCTCCACTCGTTTCCCGTTGTTGTAGATGCACGTTTTCCGGTTGACCCAGTCGACCTCGGGGTTGAACCGCTTCAGAAAATCCCGCCCCAAGATGAAATCTAATCCCTTGATGTTCGTGATCGGCAACGTCGGCTTCCACCTCAACGCCCTTATCTGCAGCTGCAGTGTTGACTTGCCGTGGATGGGAAGCTTCATGTCGTCCACCATCGTTGCTGTAAACTGGGTTTCTTCTGAGGATTCTCCAATTTTCTCCAACGTCCTGCGGTCGCACACCGAGTGGGACGCACCACTGTCCACCAGGGCCTGGAGGCGACGCCCGCTGCAGATCACCTTGAGTACTAGTGGTTGCTGCTGCTCCGAGTATCCGTAGATGGTATCGCTTATAGGATCGTAGGGTACGTCGAATATGTTATCCCTAGGTCCTGCGCTCGAAGATGCAGCTTCAGTATCAGTTTTCAACTGAGAAAGGTTAGAAGGATTTATCCGAGGCCGATTCGACTTCTCTTGGGCTTGGAACCTTCCACTAAGCCTTTGCAGCTGTGTAGGCTTCATCTTTGGGGAACTGGGAGCCTTTAAACAGTGCTGCTGGGAGAGAATATTAACTCCTCGGAACGCTCGACCCGTATTAGCGCTCTGGAGTAGGGTCCCCATAATACCCGGTACCGGTTTAATTTCTGACTCTCCCTTAATAAAGGCTTGAAACCCACGAGAAGTAATATTCTTACTTGTCGGGGTATACGGCTGGAGTTTCCCGGTCGGTGCAGGGTCTTGTTTCGCAGATCCTCCATTAGTCTCGGCGATTTCCCCTGGTGCCGGCTGGTCGTGATGTTTTAAATTTGCGCCACCATATTCTCCTTTTTTCGCCCTCTCCGAAGTTGCCACGTTGTCCGCTTTCTGCTTCGGGGGTGCCGCACTGTTCTTGTCCTTCAGCTCTGCACACCTTCTCTTCATTTTCCAACACGCCAAGATACGATGTCCTGTGGCGCCGCAAAATTAGCACGTCTCATTATTTGCTAGCCGCTGCTCCACATCGCCCTCGTCGTTCTCCATCGGGTCGGCAGTCGTGGGTGGTGCCAATCGCCCCATGCCACTAGTTGGCTTGTTGCGTCGTGTTCCGTAGTAGCTACTGCTCAACGTGTCGAACTGTTCGATCAGTGCTGCCGGAAACTGCGCCCACGTCCCCTCGCCTTGGACTATTATGTTGTTGATCCACTCTAGAGCTGGGCCTCATAACAGTGTTGCTGCGAGCCGTATGCGCATTGCGTCTTTTGTCGGGGTCCTGCATCCAATGGATTCGAAGTAAATTTCGAGTTCAGCTACAAATCGACGAACGTCATTCCTTTTTACTGCAGGATCGAACGCCTCTGGTAGCCTCGGCTTCACTGCTTTGAGGTTAACTGTATCTGCTGCCGTTGTCGCATGTAGAATTGTCGGTGTTGCCGCTGCTGCTGCTGCTACTGTTGTCGGTGCTGCTGTGGCGGTTGCCGACTGTTTCGCAAGGAGTTTTTCGAGTCGTGGGAGCGCCGCATGTATTTGCTTATGCTCAGCACGTAACTCCGCGATTTTCTGTACTGAAATATCTCCTTTTTCCTCCATTTGGCGATTTACAGGAAGATGCGCGATGAAAATAATGGAATTTTAGCTGTTGACTCTAGTGCTGCTGGGGGTGATGAGCCTGCGCGTGCGGAGCCTAGGGGTGCTGAGCCTGGGGGTGCTGAGCCTTGGGGTGCTGCGACTGGGGGTGTGGAGCCTGAGGGTGCTGGGCCTGCTCGTGTGGAGTCTGGCGGTCCTGGGTCTGGAGGTCCTTCAGGTGCTTCATCTCGGCGGGAGCTACCCTCTCCACAGGAGCTGCGCGAGTGGTTTGCTCAGCGCTGGAGCCGTGCTGCTGGAGGTGGAGGTGCTGCTTGAGATGGAGGTTCTACTGCTGCTGAAGGTGTTGGTGCCACGGGTCCCGGAGGTGCTCGTACTGGAGGTGCTGGAGCTGCTGGGCCTGGGGATGCTCCTTGTGCTGGAGCTGCTGGCGGTGCTGGAGCTGGCGGTGCTGTCGGGGTAGGTGCTACTGGAGATGCTGGAGCTGGAGTTGTTGAGTCTTCCGGTGGTCCTCCTGGAGCCGGAGCTTCTTGGGGCGTTGGCGCTGGAGGTGCTGCTGGCGCTGGTGCTTCTGGGGGTGCTGGAGTTGGCGCTGCTGGAGCTGGGGGTGCTACTGGTGCAAGTGCTGCCGCTGGGGGTGCAAGTGCTGCCGCTAGGGGTGCTGGTGCTGTACCTGCTGGTTCTGGAGGCGCTGCGCAGCCGAGGCCGTACTTCATTCCGCTCCTTGAGCAGGTTCTTGGTCTCCCGCCTACCTGTTGGTCCTGCTTCTTCCTTAGAGTGTCCATCGCCTGTCCAGTCCGAGTCATAGTTACAGCCCGCCTCCCCACTGCCTGCTCCTTCTCCCTACACTGGTCCTACTGGAGGTCTTGCTGAGCGTCGTGAGCCTGCGTCTTGTCCTGTGTCGCCTGTTCGAGCTGCTCGCACTGTTCGTCGTGTTCCGCGTCAGCGTCCGCCTGCGGTCCCAGGCACGCACCAGATGGCACTTTGTCCTTCCACTGCTCCACTGCGTGTCCCTTTGCCGTCTACTCCAGAGTCCTCTCTTCCTGCCCTTGCTGACCCGGAGTCTGACTCTCTTCGTGCTGCCAGCCCTACTGTCACGCGTCTTCTCGCTACTGTTGTCACTAACCCTTCCTTTGAGTCCACTGCTGCGTCTGCCCTAGTTGCTTAGTTTGTCGACTTCGCTGCTCGCTCTCGTCTAGACTACGCTGCTAGTCTTGTTGCTGAGTCTGAGTCTATCTGTCCTCCGTCCGTCGGGGGTGAGTGTGCTCTTAGCACGGACGTCCTTGAGGACAGGCAGGAGGAGTTCCAGTGTTTTGCTGCTACTTTGCCTCATCTCGTGTCCATCTTGATTGCCCCTGAGGGAGACCCGGATGCATCAGACATCTCCACTCCGCGCTCTCACGCGGAGGCGATAGAGGGTCCCTACTCCTCTCAGTGGTAGTCAGCAATGGACGCAGAGATGGCTTCCTAGAAGTCCACAGGCACCTACGTCGACGAGGTTCCCCCACATGGGGCGAACATCGTCAGCGGCATGTGGATTTTCAGGGTGAAGCGGCCGCCGGGTTCTCCGCCTGTCTTCAAGGCGCGTTACGTGGCTCGAGGCTTCAGCCAGCAGCAGCGAGTTGACTACTTTCAGACCTTCTCCCCCACCTCGAAGATGACCACTCTTCGGGTGCTACTGCACATAGCCGCTCAGCGCGACTACGAGCTTCACTCTCTTGACTTCAGCACTGCTTTCCTACAGGGCAGCCTGCACGAGGAGATCTGGCTGCGCCGCCTACCTGGCTTCACTGGGTCGTTTCCTCCTGGTACCTTGTGGAGCCTCCGGCGGCCAGTCTACGGTCTCCGCCAGGCGCCCCGTGAGTGGCACGACACACTGAGGACTACTCTTGCGGCTCTTGGGTTTGCTCCTTCTACTGCTGACCCGTCGCTGTTTCTACGCACCAACACCTCTTTGCCGCCGTTCTACATCCTCGTGTACGTCGACGACTTGGTCTTTGGTACTGCTGACACTGCTGGACTCGCCCATGTGAAGTCCGAGCTGCAGAAGAGACACACGTGCACAGACCTGGGTGAACTGCGCAGCTACCTTGGCTTGCAGATCACCCGGGAAAGAGCACAGCGTACCATTACCCTGGCTCAGTCACACATGGTGCAGATTTCATGCGAGATGTCCGGCTTCAGCCCTCCGACGTAACGGTCCACCCGCTCCGCTTCGTGCATGTAGCCGACTTCGATCCGAGCTGCCGCCAAGTGCGCAATCTCTGACACGCCGAAATAGAAGTCGCGATCGGCTCGAAGCGCGCCCGAAGCCTTGCGCAGCACGCATCCCACATGCTGTATTGGCCGGTCTCGCAGAATGAACTCCAGGTGACAGCTGGACCCGTGGGCCCTTCCTCTTGCGACGGTGGCTCGTAGGCGCGTGGCGACGTCACGATGACTCGCCACCAGTCCATGGCGGGGCCCCTTAGCAGCGAAACGGCATACCGGATCTTCGCTGCGTCCGACTCGACGTAATTCGCGTCGAAGAAGACGTTCATCGTGAAGACCCACGATTGAACCGTCGGACCTCCACGCTGGCTCGGGTCGAAGCAGGGCGGGCGTTGCAGCTTGAGTGGCCTTGGTGCCATAATGGCCTGTTCGCCACTTGTCGCCGCGAACTCCACGTGCCGACGGGCTTCGCGAGGCTCCTGCGGGCTTGATGCGACCCTGTTTCCTCCCTGGCCAAGCATCGGCTGGGCGGCACCATCGTTGGCTGCGCTTGAGCGCTGTCCCATGCTGTTGTTTTGTGTTGGTGTGCCGGACGAGATGACGATCGGCTCGTCCGATTGTGCAGATGCATTTGTCGGTGCGTGTGGTGGCGCTGGAGTGTTCATCGTTGATTGCTGACGCGCGGAGTCACGTTCCGCCGTGAGCGTCGCAATTTCGAGCGCCGAATCTTCAAGTTGGCGCACCAGACGGTCGAGCTGCTTCTGCGTCAATGTGGCGAGCGTGAATTTGGCCATGGCGGGGGTGTCGGGCGAGCTCAGCGAGAACCTCGGTCGTGGCCGTGCGTGCTTACGAGAGAGCACTACGAGCGGCGGTGATATGTCACCGAGGGACGTCTACCCCCCCCAAAATATGAGATAGTGAGGAAGCGAAGGTGTGGGTGCGGTCCGAGAAGGGATCGTAGGCTCTGAATACCAAATGTTACGAGTGCAATTGAGTGAACGAACGAGAATTGCACTATCGAAGCAAGAGTACAATGAGCGAAGGCATGAGCGAAGAATATATAGCGAAACTACAGTGGTAACGGTCACGGACTATGGTTGTCGCGTGACGGGCCTTGGACTGAGGTTGGGAAAAGTGCCGAAGCGTAGGCCCGGAGCGCGGGTTACCCGCCGAGCCGTGAGGTCGGGGTGCGACGTGCGAAGGTGGGCAGGAGGATTGTCGATGCGAGAGTTGCGAGTGGTAACGGTGCTGACTGTGGTGCTAGTGTACGCGCTGAGCGAGGACGCGAAGGAAAAGGAATTTTCCTTACATATCCACATAAATTCGGCTCTCGTAGTTTCCTTCGTTGAAGCTGGGTTACCATCCTCACCTGATTCGACGAAGAGTGCACAAAAGATGCTGAATGTGCAGCGCAAATGTCGTCACCTGAGCGAAAGTAAATGCGAGTGTGTAACAGGTGACGGCAGGAGCAGTGCCAGGGTGACTAGAGGCGACTCAATTCGTACTAAGCAAGGCACTTTCTCGGACGAACTATTTGCAGTGGTAACTGCTAAGAAACGCAATTGGCTGTGTTTTGAAGTGGCAACCGTGACAACTCGAGTCGAGATTTGAGTGCTGGGTGATGATCCCGTTTCGTTCCCACTCCAAGCATGTGTCAACAAGCTTCTCACAGCACTCTCGAAATCGTTAGCTTCGCCACCACGCAGCACGCACTGCAGAAATTTCTCGCGCCGCTGCTGAGTCGCTTCAAGAGCCGCGGAAACGCGCCGAAACCCTAATCAGAGGTAAGCCTCCCAATCTTTTCCCCCGTCGGAGGTCCGCATTGCGTGCGAGCCTGAGGCTCACAGCCTACGAATCATGGTGATCGTATTTTCTGATGATCAGAGCGGGCCAACTAAATGTTACATAGCGAATTCCTTGCTTGCACACCGCCAAGAAACTACGACCACCTTGATGCATGCTGGCACCTTATAATATTCTTGCCTCTCGTAGCATTGTTAATTCCGTGCTGGTTCAGCCACTCCCGCTACCACTCACCCAGGCAATCCAAGCCTGTGACCGCACTCAGATTGTGACCAACCGCATTCTTAACCTGGGTCCTTTCCGTGTTGCTACTTTTTTGTCTAGCCTCATTCACCATGCTGTCACTTACCTAGTCTCGGATTGAATTAGTCCCGGATTGACCTAAGTTCTGGTTGACCTAGGCTCTGATTGTCCTAGGCTCTGATTGTCCTAGGCTCTGATTGACCTAGGCTCTGATTGACCTAGGCTCTGGTTGACCTAGGCTCTGATTGACCTAGGCTCTGATTGACCTAGGCTCTGGTTGACCTAGGCTCTGATTGACCTAGGCTCTGATTGACCCACGCTAGAGTGACTTAGCCTTGGTTAGGCTCTCATTGTTGCCCGGTCTCTTCCTGTGCTGTGTTTCTCCGCCCTGGTTCAGACACTCACGCTGTCACTCTTCCAGGCTCTGGCCGACCTAGCCTGTGGGCCCATCTCAGCGCGTGACAACCTAGGCGGTGAGTGGCCCAACCTGATTGATCTTTCCGTGACTGGCCTACCTTGACGGAATAGATTGCGATTGGAATAATTTGTGACTAACCTAGCCTGTGGCTCTCAGACATGTGCACAGCGCGAGTCGAGTTGGCTCAGTCTCAGCTCGAGTAACGTTGGGTTATGTCGAGTCGAGTCAAACGTTGCCCCCTGACTCGAATCTACTTGGGTGTCAAGATTGATTCAACCTGGTAAGTCGCTTATAGAATGCCGATGAAACGTTAGAGAAGATTTATTGTTTCAGTGAAGAATTGCTACGAGCTGAAACAGATTTCTTGACGGTGCTGCGCACATATGACCCAAGCGGGTTGCGTGGCAGCACTGAGGTAGTATAGACCTAAAGCGAATCGCTTGGAGTGAAGACAAGACTAGCTAAGGTGGACCGGGCACTAAGGAAAGCGATTCAAGCCGGATTGTTTGGCGAGATAAAGACGAGCTAAGTTGGAGATTGGATCGCAAATTTGCAAGATTCAGTTTCCGAGAAGTTGTTGATTGACCTCAAGGTAAGTGCAGAAATTGGGTTGCGGCAACGCAACCTACTCGACTAGCAACGAGTCAGATGCATCTTATTGAGTCACCAACTTGGCGATACATTGGCTAGCTAGACTTTAGCCGACTCGCATCGACCCGTTTTTATGTAAACAAACAAATCAATCGAACTGACTCCACTTGACACACATGACTTGGGCGAGTCAAGTCAAAACTTGATTTGCTGTTTGTATCTAACCTGCCCAGTGGTTGGCCTCGCAGGCTTGCATGTGATTGACTCGGGTTGTTGTGAATGACCCACTGTTGGCCCATGACTATTAACTGAGCTTGTGTCTGACTCAGCCCGTAAGTGACCTGACATGTGATGTAACCATCCTAGCCTATCACTGACCTGATTTGTGTTAGACCTAGCTTGTGCTTGACCTAGCGTGGAAACCACCAATGCCATGACCTAGCATATAGTGAGTGTCTCTGTTTGTGGTTGTCTTATCCCGTGCGTGACAAATTTATGAGTACATTGTTTCTGACTGACTGAGTCTCAGACTGATTTGAATTGTCACTGACTGACCTAGCCTGTGACTGTCATAGCCTCCGACTGACCTAATCCGTGAGTGACCTAGCTTGGCTTACCCAGCCAGCTGGTGACCAACCTGGCCTCTGAATGACTAGCATAGGCCCTGCCCTGGCTGACCTACCTTGTGGGGAAGCTAGCCTCGACTGGCCCATCTTGGGTGGAGCTTTGCCTTTGACCGACCTAGACCCCAACCGGCCTTGCTCGTTACGAATTTGGAACGTTCTATCCTGTAAAGATGATTTTATATCACTCATGACGGTTCAGATCTGTTACGATTTTATGTTTGTTTCAGATTCGGATATGGCTAGCAGCACTGAAGTTTCTTCTTGATTTGACAGGAATACTGCTAGTCTACGTGCACAGATTAGGTGGGGGAGGAAAAAGGCGGAGGAAGAGGGGTAGTAGGTGTGGTTGTAGAAATCTGTGCGAGAGAAGGAGTGCAGCAAATTTTGAGGACAGAAAATGTTGGGTAAGGTTCATGCATAAGGTGTGGTTGAGGTGGTCAACACATGTACTTGGGAAGAAAGCAAACGATCTGAATGTAAGTGTTTTGAGTTTTTATGCCGATTCGCATAGTGAGTACTGTACGTTTTGTGTACTGTAATTCATATTGTCGTGTCGAGCGTAGTGAGTATTGCGTCAATGGCAAATGCATTTACACTGTGTTCAGCTCCCTGAGCGTATTTTCTAACTTAGGTCTGACCTCGCTAGTGGAAGGTGAAGGCTATGGTCGAACTTCCTATGACTAACCTAGTCAGTGACTTACCAAGCACGTGTCCCAATTCCTGATGGACAAAGCTTCTGACCCTTTCTCGCGATTGCTCCAACTTCCGACTTCCCTAACCAAGTGCCGTAATTGTTGTAAGTAACTTGTGACTCCCCTAATTAACTTATGAGTGCCGCAAGTAAATTGTGACTGACCTCATCGGTGCCATAACTGGTGACTGCCCAAGCTTGTTGTTGATGTTAGTGACCTAGCATCTGTCTGGCCTAGCTTGTGAGTACTTTATTGTGTGAGTGACCTAACCTGTGACTGGCGTAGCCTCTGACCAACCACCCACCTACGAATGAGATGGTTTCTGTAGCTGTCACACATTGTCTCAACAGTAGCTAGTCCTGAACCTCCAAATTATCACAATAACAATTCCAACCGCTTTCTTTACCAGCACTAACCGCTCCCAAGCATCTTGATTCTCTTGTCTTATACCACTACTATGGCCTATGGCCGAGCAATGGCTGAGTCAGGCCTGGCTCCCTGCTACACGTCACCTCACTATTTCCAATGGCCAAACCAACCCTGGTTTGTTCCTTGCAAAACTCCAACCAGCGGCGCCTCATTCTTGTACAGGAGGATGACAGCATCCAAAAGAACAGAAAAGCGGTACATACTGCTGCCTTCTGTGTGCCAGCCCTCTGTGTGCCAGTCAAGTCAAGTCTCCCTCTTCTGCTGCTCCTTATCTTCTTTGTTCCTCTCGTCACTGTCTCATCCCTCACGCCCGCAAAATTCTATCTTGTTCGTTGACTGACCATGCCCCTTCTCCCTTTTTGTTTTTGCGTTTCTGTTTTTTCAATCATGAATCTCGATCCTGCCCTTCTCAGGCAGCACGTGTCTGCTTGCTTTCACAAGTCTGCAGTGAAAAAGTCATTTGAGGGTTCGGTCATCGAAAGTGGGATGTGTGAAGGAAGTGAGTGGAGGATATGGCTGCTGAGAGAGCGATGAGTTTACTAAATGGTTTGGTCAATGAGGCGGTGCTAGCACCGGTGAGAGAGGAGCTGGCCGCACGCAAGGAGGAGGTGAATGAGCTGCGGCACATGCTGACTGTTGCGGAGGAGAGGAACGAGGCAATGGCTGCTGTGATGAAGGAGAGGGAGAGAGAGTTGGCAGCAGTGAGGAGGGAGTTGGCTGATCTCAAAGGTGCGATGCTTGAGAAACGGGATGTGGCTGAGAGGAGAGACTCAGATATGCGAGAGATGAGGGAGGAGATTGTTGCAGTGAAGGGGGAGATGGGTGAGGTGAAGGGGGAGGTGGTTGAGCACAAGCAGTCAACTACTTTGCAGCTTGAGGAGGGTGAGAGGAGACAAGTGTTAGAGATGATAGGGCAGGAGGAGGAGAGGGAGATGGGTGGGGTGAAGGGGGGGGTGAAGGGGCAGGTGAAGGGGGAGGTGGAGGGGGAGGTGAAGGGGGAGGTGAAGGGGGAGGTGAAGGGGGGGGTGAAGGGAGAGGTGGAGCGGGAGACGGGTGAGGAGAAGGGGGAGGTGAAGGGGGAGGTGAGGGGGGTGATGGGGGATGTGGCCGCACTGAAGGGGGAGGTGGGAGTGGTGAAGGGAGAGGTGAGTGCGGTGAAGGGAGAGGTGAGTGAGGTGAAGGGAGAGGTGAGTGAGGTGAAGGGGGAGATGGGTGAGGTGAAGGGGGAGGTGGGTGAAGTACAGGGGGAGGTGGGTGAAGTACAGGGGGGGGTGGGTGGGCACAACCAGTCCACTTCATTACAGTTGGAGGAGGGTGAGAGCAGTCGAGTGGCTGAGATGAGGGAGATGAGAGGGCAGATGGAGAAGAGGGAGAGGGAGCTGGCAGCATTAAAGGTGGAACTGGAGGAGGGTGAGCAGGAAAGAGCAGCGGGTTTGATTGAGCTGAGACGACAGGTGGAGGAGAGCGAGAGGGAGCTGGGAGTAGTGAAGGGGAAGCTGGCAGCAGTGAAGGGCAAGATGGCTGGATTGAAGGATGCTCGCATGCAGTTGGATGCTCGCATGCAGTGGGAGATGGATGTTGATCTGCAAATCAGCGAGAGTGAAGGCGATGAGAAGACGGCATGGCAGGTCAGTGCTGAGGGAACTGTTTCATGGTGCATGCATCGCTTGCTAGCTCTTTCTTCTCACCGCAATCAACCCTTTCCTTTCCATATTTTCCCTCTTCACTCGTTTTCACCAGGCAGTCAAGTCAGCAAAGAAGCACCCCCTGCACCTCAAGTATCTCAAAGGTGTCTCAGACGCCATGCTCGCCCATGTCTCCACCATGACCCACCTGACGTGCATTATCTTGTTCAATACTTCAGGCTTCAGTGCAGAGGGCATCAAGCACCTCTACAGGCTGCCACGGCTACGGGTACTTAGCCTCACCAGCACAGACGTCTCAGACAGTGCCTTGGAAGGCATTGGGTCGTTGACCAGTCTCGAGCGGCTCTATCTCGGTAAGGCAAATGTGACCGATGCTGGGTTGGCGCACTTCACAGGTCTTAACTCTCTCAAAGTGCTGTGGCTTTTGGAATGCAAGGGTGTGACAGGTGCTGGCATGGTGCATGTGGGGAGGCTGACAAGGCTTGAGGAACTTTGGTTAACGGGCGCAACAGTGACAGATGATGGGCTGCAGCAGCTGACAGGTCTCTCCTCTCTCAAAGATTTGAACCTTGACGCATGCAAGGGTGTGACAAGTGCTGGGATGGTGCATGTGGGGAGGCTGACAGGGCTTAAGGAGCTTGACCTGTGGGGCACGGCAGTCACTGATGATGGGCTGCTTCAGCTGACTGCCCTTAGAAAGCTGCAGACTGTCCGCCTACCAAAATGGAACCTCTATCTTACTGAAGACGTGTGCAGGTGGATAGCCATGTAGTGTGGTAGAGAGTGGTTGAGGTGAGTGAGGGAGATGAGATTAGACTGTAGCAATTTAGGGAATACGGAGGAGAGGCATGGAGGCAAGGGTGTACATCAATGAGGCATGAAATGGTGGCTGTGCACGGCTCAACTTGCATGCTGCAGAGCGTTGGAGAATGGTCGTGTGGAGTGGAGCTCGTGCCTTGCAGTTGGACAGAAGCAGGTGCATGGTTGGTTGGGCAAGATACCACTGTGTGCATGAGGGGAGCTGCATAGAGACAGGGCCTCAGATTCGTTTTAGGCTAGGCTGAAAAATCAGAGTTGGTACAAAGCGCTTTGCTGATAATCAGACAAATCAGCCATTTTATGCCATTTTGCACTACAAATGTAGTAAAATTTCCTGTTTCTTTACACCAAAATGCTGGAAAATCAGCCTCAGTTCTAAAAAAGGTCAAAAATCTCAGCCTTTTTAACCTAAATCAGCCTTTTTCGCTGACTTCTGAGGCCCTGCTTGGCTAGCATTTTTTTTATGATGGAGGGGGAAGCGGTCATCAGCAGGGTGGACGGGAAAGGGGAAGGGGAGAGGGGAGAGGGGGGGCGGGGCAGAAGGGGGGAGGCGAGGCAAGGAAGCTGGGGACGAGGGTGAGCAAGAGAGCAGAAAGAAAGACGAGCATGGTGGGTGCAGTGGCAGCAGCAGTGGCAGCAGCAGTGGCAGCAGCAGTGGCAGCAGCAGTGGCAGCAGCAGTGGCAGCAGCAGTGGCAGCAGCAGTGACAGCAGCAATGGCAGCAGCAGTGGCGGCAGCAGTGGTAGCAGCAGTGGCGGCAGCAGTGGCAGCAGCAGTGGCAGCAGCAGTGGCAGCAGCAGTGGCAGCAGCAGTGGCAGCAGCAGTGGCAGCAGCAGTCGCAGCAGCAGTCGCAGCAGCAGTCGCAGCAGCAGTGGCAGCAGCAATGGCAGCAGCAGTGGCAGCAGCAATGGCAGCAGCAGTGGCGGCAGCAGTGGTAGCAGCAGTGGCAGCAGCAGTGGTAGCAGCAGTGGCGGCAGCAGCAGGTGTATGAGGAGAAGCTGTATACACTGCCCGCCATGCCTGCCAGGCTGTACAGATCTTCCACGAAAACCAGAAAGCCAAGGCATAGGTGGTTGTATGACTGCACAGATCTTGTAAGGCACTACTTTTAATATCCAATTGCTTTGGAGAAGTACAGTTGATCACGTTCTGTCAAGTTTTTATTTGTCGTTCCAGACAAAGAATTTTGAGGGTTTAATCGAGTTTGTCTGAGCACTAAAGAAGGTTGTCAAATCACAGTATATAATTTATCCAATGTGGTGTACATACATGAGTGGCAGCGGTTTGCAAGCAGACAGAAGGATATGCTCCGAGTACATTCTGCTGGCTGGATGGTTGGCATTGGAGAGAGCAGAGGTAACGAAGGAAGCAGTGGGCACGTGAGTGCATGGGAGGGAAAAGGTCAGCTTTGATGCATGGTGGACCTGGTGTGCAGTGCACCTGAGCTTCAACCCAACCAGCCACCCGGCTTGGAGTGTCCCAAACGGAAATTGCTGTTTCCCTCTTCACATTTTGGCCCTTGGTGCTTCTTACACCACCTCTCGATAAGCACCTGCTACGGAAGAAGCAGCGCTGCTGTGAATGGCTGCAGATGGCAATACTGTGAGACAAGCTGAATTCCTGAACCTGGAAGCGATGATTTCAAGAGGCATGCAGGAGCTGAAATCTTGCTCCCTTGAAACTTTCTCAGTATGCGTAGTAGTGTTCCCTTGAATTGAATCCTTGTTACACCACCTCTCAAGGAGCACCTGCTACGGGAGGAAGTGCTGCTGTATGATGACTGCAGATGGCAACATTTGAAAAGAAACATTTAAAGCACACAGAGCTGGCCGCTGATAAGGCTCGACATACGATACTCCCACCAGTTTTACCTTCTGAAGTGATGATGATTCCCAGTCCATCCATGCTAGATCTTCCCGTGCTGCAAGCATCACACATCACCTCCCTGGCAGCCTCACTTCCCTGCATGCCATGCGATCATGTTGAGGCCAATGCTGGAAGCAGCTGCAAGGAGTCAAAGCAGGAGAAATGGGGGGGGGGGGGGAGAAGGTGGGTCGGGAAAGGGAAGGAGGGGTTGGGGGTGCCTGTCTGCTGCCACCATCATGAACCAACCACCAAGGAGCAGAGGGAGGAGGGAGTATGGGGGAACTGAGGGGAGCGAGGGAGGATGGAGGGGGGATTGGGTTGGGTGTTACCAGGCAGTCCTGATGCAGGAGATGGCGAGAGAAGTGAAAGGTGTTGTAAGCGGGTGAAAAGGTCAGGCGATGGTTACGCTGTAATGCTGGAATTGGAGCGGATCAAGGTGATGGTGGGAAGAGCAGGAGGATCCATGATAGGGAGGAAGAAAACTTGGTTGGTGCACGAGGTTTATGTATGTTGCCAAGGGGAACAGCATGATGGGATGAAGGGGATAGCATGCATGATGGGATGAAGGGGATAGCATGCATGATGGGATGAAGGGGATAGCATGCATGATGGGATGAAGGGGATAGCATGCATGATGGGATGAAGGGGATAGCATGCATGATGAGATGAAGGGGATAGCATGCATCATGAGATGAAGGGGATAGCATGCATGATGAGATGAAGGGGATAGCATGCATGATGAGATGAAGGGGATAGCATGCATGATGAGATGAAGGGGATAGCATGACGATATGACCAAACTGCTGAGAGCTGGCTGGGGGGAAGGAGGAGAAGATAGGGGGGACAAGCACAGGCATTGGAGGAGCTGAATGGGGTGGCGAGGGATGTTGGGTGTGCGCAGGGAAAATCAAGGCACCAGGAAGGGAGGGAAGGAAAGAGGGGGGGACAAGGGAGAAGACATGAGAGAATGGAAGAAAAAGTGCCAGATATGAAGGGCACGAATGGGAATAAGACCGGGGAAGGAAGGGGAATGGAGGGGTGGTGAGGGATGGGTAGCTTGTCTCACCTGTCATGATGTCATATGCCACCCAGGAGGGGATTCGTGGTGTGGTCAGCTCCTTGTGCTGCTTCACACATGATTTGGTGGACCATGCACACACCTGTAAAGATTGGAAGAAAGTGAGACAGTCGTGAATGAGCTGTTGTAGAGAAAGCAAAGTGCTTCAAGAAAGGCGAGGAGGGGACGGATGGGGAGGAGAATGAATGTGGTGGCAAAGAGTTGGGAATGCGGCAATTCTTTTGTGAAGAAATCCCATAGGTGTGCTGCTGGAGCAAGACATGTGACCCTGCAGTGCAATTCACCGCCTGAAGACATGCCCACAACATTGTACAGTGTTCACAGCAACGGTGGAGGGGAGCGATTACGAGTGAATAAGCAAACTCATGCTGGTTCGTCAGAAAGCACTTCACACGCTCGCACACACCTTCTGACACAGCATCAGCTTGCAAGCAGCACCTCTCCATTCTTCACATGGAACCTAAAAGCCGAGTGTGTTCTGTTGCCTTGCTATTCCCTCACGCCTCCCTTTTGCCTGCCTCCCTCCACACCCCGCTGGCCAACTCCATCGCCTCCACTCCTGCTGCTGCTGCTGCTGCTGCTGCAGTCGGCGGCTCCGCCACGCCGCCCAGCAGTGTGCTGTCGTGAGGGACCATGCTGCCGTGAGGGGCCATGCTGCCGCCATGCTCACCGGTGGTAGAGATGAGATGGAACTCTCCCAGTTAGTACAGTACAGGTGCTGCTGGTTGGGAAAGTGGAAGGGAGTGGGTGGGAGCCAGGGAGAGGGCAAAGAGGGTCAGGGCATAGAGAAGGAATGGGGAGTGGGCGATAGCAGATGGCACCACACTCAAAAAAGCGGTGTTCAGGTTTTTTTTTTTATCAACAAATAAATACCAAAAGCACCATGGCGGGCGCATTTGAACTAAGGCACAAAAGGAGAAAGGTTTGATTAGCGACATTGGATGAAAAAAGAGAGGCAAGGAGAAACTGACTTGAATTTCATACTTGGCTTCTTTCACCTGCACGTTAGCATGCCTACCTCCCTGCCGTCAGTTGAGAAGGTGTTTGCAATTGCTGTAACGACTCAGTGATGCATCGATTCATAGCGATGGGAGCACGGGAGCATGGGTGCATGGGAGCATGGGAGCATGGGAGGAGCATGGGTGCATGGGAGCATGGGTGCATGGGAGCATGGGTGCATGGGTGCATGGGAGCATGGGTGCATGGGAGCAAGGGGGTATGGGAGCAAGGGGGTATGGGAGCAAGGGGGTATGGGAGCAAGGGGGTATGGGAGCACGGTTTCAGCATGCCAGTTAATGGCAACCATGAGAGATAGGAGAAAAGCAATGAACAATATGGGTGGGCGATGCAGCGCACTTCCTGCCCTCTGCACTTTACTCATGCGCTTCAAGAGCTCGGGGCTCTGCCGCTGGAGGTACTTCTGCTGACGTCACTGGAGCTGGGAGTGGTGCTGGTCCCGGAGGTGCTCGTACTGGAGGTACTGGAGCTGCTGGAGCTGGAGGTGCTGAGCCTGAGGGTGTTAATGCTGGAGACCTTGGGTCTGGGGGTGCTGCTGCTGGAGACACTGAGGCTGGAGATACTGGGACTAGAGGTGCCAGTACTTGGGGTGCTGCTGCTGGTGGAGCTGGTCCTGGAGGAGCTGGCGCTGAGGGTTCTGGAGCTGCTGGAGGTGCTGGAGCTGCTGGAGGTACTGGACCTGCTGGTGCTGGTGGCACTGCACAGCCTCGCCTATTCTTTGCTCCACCGTCTCCGTCGTCTCAGCCACCGCCTCACTCTGTGCTTCGCCATGTTCTTAGTCTCCCTTCGTCCACTGGTCTTCCGTTACAGCCTGGCTCACCGCTGCCTGCTCCTTCTCCTTACACTGAGTAGACGGGGGGTCTTACTGAGCGTCGTGAGCCTGCGTCGCGTCCTGTCTTGCCTGTCCGTCCTGGTCGTTCCGGTAGTCGTGTTCCTCGTTCGTGTGAGTCGGCTGTCACCGGCACCCACCTCGTAGTCCGTCGTCCTTCCTCTCCTCCGCAGCGTGTTCCCCTGCCGTCCCCTCCTGCGTCTTCTCTGCGTACCGTTCCTGAGCCTGAGTCTGACCACACCCGTGCTGCTCACCCTACTGTCACGCGCCTTCTCGCCACAGTTGTCACTGACCCGTCATTTGAGTCTGCTGCTGCGTCTGCCTTAGTCGCTGAGCTTGTTGACTTTGCTGCTGCCTGTCGTCTAGACTACGTCGCTGGTCTGGTTGCTGAGTTTGGGACTGTCTGTCCTCCGTCCGTCGGGGGTGAGTGTGCTTTTGGCACGGACGTCCTTGAGGACAGGCAGGAGGACCTTGAGTGTCTTGCAGCCGCTGTGCCTCATCTCGTGTCCATGCTGCTTGCCCCTCAGGGAGACCCGGATGCTCCAGACATCCCGACCCCGCGCTCTTACGCTGAGGCGATTGCGGGTGAGTACTCCTCTCAGTGGGAGACAGCCATGGACGCAGAGATGGCATCCTGGAAGTCCACAGGCACGTACGTCGACGAGGTTCCCCCACCAGGGGCGAACATCGTCAGTGGCATGTGGATTTTCTGGGTGAAGCGGCCGCCAGGTTCTCCGCCTGTCTTCAAGGCTCGTTGCGTTGCTCGAGGTTTCAGTCAGCGAGAGGGAGCTGACTTCTTCCAGACCTTCTCCCCCACCCCGAAGATGACCACTCTTTGGGTGTTGCTGCACGTTGCCGCTCAACGTGACTACGAACTTCACTCTCTTGACTTCAGCACAGCTTTCTTACAAGGCCACCTGGCTTCACTGGGTCGTTCCCTCCTGGTGCCCAGTGAAGCCTCCGGCGGCCGGTCTACAGTCTCCACCAGGCTCCACGTGAGTGGCACGACACACTGAGGACGACACTTGCTGCTCTTGGGTTTGCTCCGTCGACTGCTGACCCGTCGCTGTTTCTGCGCACCGACCCCTCGCTGCCGCCGTTCTACATCCTCGTGTACGTCGACGACTTGGTCTTTGCCACTGCTGACAGTGAGGCTCTCGCCCTGGTGAAGTCGGAGCTGCAGAAGAGACACACGAGCACAGACCTGGGTGAACTGCACAGTTACCTTGGCTTGCAGATCACCCGGGACAGAGCACGCCGCACCATCACACTGACTCAGTCACACATGGTGCAGCAAGTCTTTCAGCGCTTTGGCTTCACCTGGTCCTCGCCACAGCACACTCCTCTGGCTACAGGTCACTCGCTCTCAGCTCCACCTTCGGACGAGTCCCTAGAGCCGACTGGTCCTTACGCAGAGCTAGTGGGCTGCCTCATGTACCTGATGACCTGCACTCGTCCTGACCTTGCATACCCTCTTGACCTTCTGGCTCGCTACGTGGCTCCTGGTCGGCACCGAAAGGTGCACATGGATGCTGCTAAAAGGGTGCTACGCTACTTGTGCGGTACATCGGGCATGGGGCTCGTGCTTGGAGGACGGAGAGACGTCGTCCTCACTGGGCACTCAGACGCTTCTTGGGTTGACGACCAGGCTACGCAGCGGTCGTCACAGGGTTACACCTTCAGCCTTGGCTCTGGTTTAGTTTCTTGGCGTTCTACACGCTCGTCTTCAGTTCTCAGCTCCAGTTGTGAGGCTGAGATCTACGCCACAGCCATGGCTGCACAGGAGTTACGCTGGCTCACCTACCTGCTGACCGACTTGGGAGAGCGGCCTCGTTCTCCTCCAGTGCTGTACGTTGACAACAAGGCCGACATTGCCCTATGTGAGGAGCACAGACTAGAGCACAGAACGAAGCACATCGCTTTGCGCTACTTCCTGGATTGAGATTTGCAACAGCGTGGTCAGCTTCGTCTTGCTCACGTGGCCACTCGGGCCAACACTGCTGATATATTCACCAAGGCACTTCTGTCTGGTGATCATCAGCGTTTCTGCACTTTGTTAGGCCTTGTGCCTACTTTTCCTCACTTGTTGTAGACGTTGCTTGTGCTGTGATCTATATATATACCTACATGCTTGCTCTGCTAGGTAGAGATCACTGTGCTGTTGGTGTTGCATATGTACCTCTGCATGTGAACTGGCCTTGTGGCCCTTTGCTTGTGCTCAGTGTGTGTGGTGACGTTGTGATCCACCCTGAGCTTGCTTTGTTTCTCTTGACTGGTCTTGTGACCCCTTGCTCTCCCCCACTTTGCCTATGGGGGTGTGTCAAATGTTATATATGCTATATGTGTTTAAGCTGTAGTGGGGTAGCCAATATGAGGTACAACCCACATTAGGGTTTCATATTTGTACCCAATTATGTCATGGTAGTTCAAAGATTCCTGCCTATAGATTCTGACAGATGTAAGCTCCTCTGACATTCAAGCCACCTGCATGCAAGCCCCTATTTGCAAATCCCCCACCTACACACTCCTTACCACCATGCTCTCTATAACAATCTTTCGAATGGCAATGATGTGCACAACTGATCATGCTCGTTTGGTGGGCCCCCTAGATTTCAGCCTTTTTACGCTGATTCAGTTTTTCCAGTTTTTTTTTTTTTCTGACATATCTCAGCATTTTCCTAGATTAACAGTACTGTACGTTGTAATTCTCTAGCTGATTTTTTTTAGAAAAAAATGGCACCTTTGGCTGATTTAGCGTAAATTTGGCATCGAATTCTGATTTTCCAGCCTACCCCAAAACCAATCTAGGGGAGTACGGTACATCCTCTTCTTTACTAACAGACTCAGAGACAATAAGAGGCACATTTCCTTCTGTTCGAAAACCCGCATGAGGTGGCTTGGTAGTGAATGTTCTGAGGCTTGTCGGCTGGGACAAATGGATGGTCGCATGGGACGAGGGGCAGAAATGATTGTCTTCTCCCTCCTCAGTCCCCTCAACACTTGTTTCTCACAGCAACAGAGGTAGTCCACCTCCCCTGGCAGGCTGCTGAAATTGGCAGCAGGCGGCAACACAGGCAGAGCAGAGCTAGATATTTAATCGGATAATTTGGAATGGCATGCAGGAGATGAAGGCTTGCGTCTAGCCCGAGATCACTGTACTGTGCGCTGCAGTCATGCAAAGGAGTAGTGTTGTCGGGTACTGCCATGGGTCACTGCGTTGACTTGCTCGTGAGGAGGGAGAGGAGTACGGTAGAGGTGCTGCATGCGGGTACGATCTGAGAAGGTGGGGACGAGACAGGAGGGTGATGGTAGGAAGAGGATGTTAGAAGTGGGGAGGCAGGATGTTTTGGGCATGGGTGGGTTGGACACGAAGAAGGGGCATGATTTGATAGTATGAAGGGCAGAGCATCATGGGATCATAAGATTACATTCTGGTATGGAGATGAGTAGCGGGATGAACTCATGGGACGAGGTGCGGCATAATGTATGGGACGAGGCATGGAATGAGGTATGGAACGAGGCATGGAATGAGGTATGGGACGAGGCATGGAATGAGGTATGGGACGAGGCATGGAATGAGGTATGGGACGAGGCATGGAATGAGATATGGGACGAGGCATGGAATGATGTATGGGACGAGGCATGGAATGATGTATGGGACGAGGCACGGAATGAGGTAGGAATGAGGTATGGGACGAGGCATGGAATGAGGTATGGGCCGAGGCATGGAACGAGGTATGGGACGAGGCATGGAATGAGGTATGGGACGAGGCATGGAATGAGGTATGGGACGAGGCATGGAATGATGTATGGGATGAGGCATGCAATGAAGTATGGGATGAGGCGTGGAATACGGCATGGGTGAAGCATGGAATGAGCTATGGACTGATGAGGTTGGGAGGCATGGGATGAAGTATGGGATGAAAAGCAGCATGGGATGAGAAAATTGGAAAAGGTATGGGATAATGTATGGGATGGGGTATGCATTGAGGCATGAAAGATCTCATGAGGTCAAGAAGCAGAGAGAGAAAGGGAGTTGGGCAATGTGGGGGAAACTGGCTGACAGAGGGCGATACTGGTGCAGGTGATGTAGAAGGGTGAGATGGGCTACGGTGCTACTGCTTGGTTCGAATGGTGGGGGGGTAGATGGGAGGGTGGTGGCGGGCAAAGGAGGAGGACGCAGCAGGCGAGGGACGGTTGGTTTATGCACATGGTGAATGGCAAGAAGGGAAAGAGAGATGAAAGAGGGTGATTTGGGTTGAACTGATGGGCATGGCACAATGGAGATGTAACTTGAATGGATGAGCTGCTGACCGTTGGAGGGCAGGCGGATAAGGGAGGCAGGATAAGCGCGGCACTGGTGGAGGTGAGTGGGGTGGGAGGAGGTGAGTGGGGTGGGAGGAGGTGAGAGGGGCGAGAGGAGGTGAGTGGGGTGGGAGGAGGTGAGTGGGGTGGGAGGAGGTGAGTGGGGTGGGAGGAGGTGAGTGGGGTGGGAGGACGTGAGAGGGGTGGGAGGACGTGAGAGGGGTGGGAGGACGTGAGAGGGGTGGGAGGAGATGCTATAGACCCAACCGCCACTGATGCTGTTACAGCAGGGTGTGGATATGGCAGCTGCTCATCCAGCACCCTTGCTGGTTGGGTTGGTCGGGGAGCAGATGGGAGGGTGATGGCGGGCAGAGGAGGAGATGATGGGATGCGGGAGGACATTTGGTTTGTCTACTGAGCGAACCGCAAGAAGGGAAAGACAGCTGGATAATAAATGGTTGTGATGGGTTAAAATGTTATGTGTGATGGCTGAAGTGGGGTGTACGAAGAACTTGGAGAAGGGGAATGGGAAAGGGAGAGACAAGGAAGGAGGGATTGGTAGAAGGGATACAGGATTAAAAGGGAGGTTCAGAGGTCCAGGGGGAGGTGAATGGGGAAGGAAAGGAAGAAAATGGAAGGCGGTGTTGGAGGGGGCTGAAACGCTTCATGCGATGCCTGCTATGGTCACCCAGGAGGGTGGTCGATTCCTTTACCAATTCACCTTATCTCTCTTCCCACTCACCATGCTGGTACCATGACCACTATTTCAGCGTCATGTGTTTCTGAGGAGTGTGCAAGCTCCCATGCTCCCATCTCCTTGCCTTGCCTCAGCTGGCCTTCCTGCCTCAGCAGCCATCACGTTGTGCCACCAACCCACTGTCAGCGCCAATGCACATGAGCTGTTTCAAGAGGGGATGAGGGGTTTGGGAAGGAAGGAGGCGGGGGAGGGAAAGGGGTACGAAAGCAAGGCAGCAAAAGGGGAAAGGCATGAGCACACAAACAAACTGTCTGCACTAAGGGACATTAGCTGCGAGTGGGAGAGGAGAAGGATGGGGAGGAACGATGGGCGAGGGGGGGATAGAGGGGAGGGGAAGAGGTAAGAAGGCAAGGCAGCAATGGAGGCAAGCATAGGCGAACCCTCGCCAGCCTGCACCCACATCACTCCTTTCTCCCGTCCACACGCACACACACACACCCCTGCTTGCGCCCGCATATCCCCCTTGTCCCCCCACCCCAACCCCTTCTTTCCCTTGTAACACCACCAAGCCCCTTTGCCGCACCCACAACCCCCACCCCCACTCCCCGTCCCGCGCCCACAAATCGTGGCACGCATGGCTAGGTTCGGCTCGGGCCGTGTGCATCACTATCCAGCACGACCTGGGCCAAATTTGCCAGGGCCGTCACAACCCGATGCCTAAAAACCGAGCCGCGACTCAGGCCACGTCCGACCCTGAGTGGCGGGGCGGGCCGGCCCAACGAGGGCCGACAGTAACGAAATCTTGCCCCCGCCCGACCCACGGCCCGGCCCATGCTCATGTATCATATGTCCCCCTTACACTGCAGGTGACAGCTCCCCGTCCCGCTTGCTGTAGCCCAAGTTACCACCTGCTGGCCTTCTACACTCTTTTCTCCACATGCAGACCTCGCCACTCCCGCCACATCCTGTCCTTCTACACCCGTTCCTCCTTGAAGCTCTTCTCGTCCAACTGAGGTGACATGCACCCAAGAGCCATGGCTTGCTTAAGGGCGAATTTCGAGGGGCAGAGGACTGGAGGAGCAGGTGCAGACCTACCCGGCTCGCTTTCTGTAAGCCCAAACAACCACCACCACCTCTCCTCTCTCCGCCACCTCGTGCCCTACCCACACCCATTTCTCCCCACACCTCACCTCTCTCCATTTGAAACATGAGGAAGAGCACAGGGGCGAAGGGAAGGAGAAGGCGAGTGTTTGAGGGTGAGAAAGAGGGAGCGGGTAGGCGAGGTGGAAATGGAGGGGAGGAGACGGGGAAGGGGGGGGGATGGGGAAGTGGGGGGAACAGGTCAGATCTTTTTCGATCTCTCGTTCGGATAACAGTCGCTGGAGGGGAGCAGGTCGGAAGGTAGAGGCGCGAGCCGGAAAGAGTAGACAGGCAGAGCGCTATGCTTTTAGAAGTAGGTACATTTGGACTTAGGCAAGGGTGAACGATGGGGAGCAGGACTCATGGGAAGAGAAAGAGGTTCCTGTTGGGAGCCGCTTCTCCCCAGACAAATCAGCAGCCCTCCACAGCAGGGGGGGATACGGGAAGAGAGTGAGGACAGGCCGATGGCACAAGAGGCAGGAATTACTTGGAAAAGGAATCATGATTCACGCACAGGAAACACGCCAGAAAGAGTCCTGGAGTGGATAACAGAGTTGGGGGCTTGATTGACGGGGGAGTGGAGCAGGCAGAGGAGGAAAGGGGAATGGATATCAGGGCAGGATGGAGGCATCATGTAACATGATGCATGCTGCGTTCGCAAAGCAATCCTGTCCGTTCATTCATCTCACTGTTTGCTTCTCTCAGATGGCTTCATCGCAGTCCTCAGCCGTCCCCGTTGTCAGGCGTCATCTTCGCACGTCCGCTTCCAACCCATCTCGCGCGCGAGCAGCGTGCTACTGGGAAGAAAACGCGGCGGAAGGGCAATTGCAAGTGCGTGGCGTTTGAGTGGCGCTGCGACGCGCATTCGAGCCCATTATTCTCCCTTTTAAAGCGCGTCGCTACCGTAGGCCTCTAGTTCTTAAAAAATCCGCCGATCGCCTATGGGCTGCCGAATTACCTCGCTCAGCGACTAACTATTCGTGGCAAACGGAGATCCTCGGAGCTACGCGATCGTCGTTTACAGCCAAGGCGCGTTTGCGGGAGACTGGAACGAGCGACATCAATTCGGATCCGCCAGTGTCAGCGCAAAATGTACTAACATGTAAGCATTTTTCAAGACGTGTGGCGATAGTGACGGCTATCGAATCTGGACGAGCGGCAATCGTGCTTGCTGACGCATATCTAGCTGCTGGCGAATATGACCTAGTAGCGACTATTTTAGCGAGAAGCGCGGATGATTGTGTGGAGGTTTTGGGCGACAATGTATCACGATGCGGAAATCGAGCAAGAGCGTTTCGCGCATCGCCCGCTGTTCGCAAATCACCGAATCTTCTCGCCAAGCAGGCGTTGCGGAGAAGTTTGAGCCCTGGCCCGATTTGCGAGGTACAAGAAACACGTATCACCTGTTACACAGCTGTTAAATCATTCGCCTCTCGGAGATTACATGTTCGCCCCACGCTGCCTCCCTGAATTGGGTTCAACACCTTCGTATAGCACCAAACCTTTGAACCGGAGCACAGCCCGCAAAACCAATTGAGGTGAATTCCTCTGACAAAGTCACTCCATACTCATCACCATACTTCCCTGAGAGTCGCTCAGTGGGAGCCTCCGTCGTTTGGCCCCTGTCTCACTTATAGAGATCTCATATTCATCGAGTGAAGTACACAACTACTGCGGAGTTTGAAGTTTTTCCACGCTCATTGCGGAGCTTAGATTCGAGTGACAACTCTTAGGCTTCATAGACTCCCGACATTTCAGTCTACGAAACCCTAGAAACAGGCTGAGGTAAGACCGTCTCGTCATTCCATTCATTTCGCCTCGCATTCCGGCAGTACCCTCATACTCCTCCTTTGGCCTATGCGCTTGAGTGCGTTGATGGACTGTTTCGCTTGAACTCAGCCCTCCCGACCGTTTGCGTTCCACGTTCCCACTGAGCTTTTAGCGCTGAAAGGAAAAACGTAATAATCATTCGTTTACTCATGCATGGAGGCGTCACGCTTCCATGCTCTTATGAGTGCAAACTGAACGCCGATCTGGTACTCATTGACTTGTGACTTGTGAGGCAAACAGAACATGGCATTGCCAAGAAAATCGAGTGATTTGTGACCTGACGTTGCTACGGGTCCCATAATCACACACACGTGTCCACGTAATGACGCTTGTGCAGCACCTGTTACCGCACGGATGTCTGTTCAGCACTTTCGTGGACTCTGGTCGAATGAACTCTGGTCTGGTTACCCAGCCAAAGAATCAGAAAGAGCAGTAACGGTCGTGTAGGCATTGGATTGAATGAACATGTTTTTGAGTACGATGATGATCAGCTGTTTTCCCTGCATGGAGGTGTTATGCTCAGGGTAAACTGAACACCGATGTTTACATAATGCACTGTCAAGAAAATGAAGCGACATGTGTGACTGGACACTGCGTTGAGTCCCGTCATCATTAGATATCCCAATCCTTATGCCATTGTCGTTTGAAGTCCCTCCATTACATTTCCTCCATGCAGTCTTTCTCTGAAACTACTGTTTCCTAGACATATATTGCTTCCCATGGGCTGTAGCAGCTCACATATTATATATCAAACTTCGCAATTTAATCTTCTGATTTCATTGCTTACTTGTATATAGACTAGACACAATCGGCGAGTAAATCTTTCGTTGTTGTGGGTTGCCCTGTGGAGTCGAATTTGCGAATGTCAATTCTTTTCGATCTGCCCCAATAAAAATCGGCCAAGCATTTCGGTCTGCGTTCTGCGTTCTGCGTTTGAACGCAGAACGCAACGCTTGCCCTGCGTTGTTCTCCACACAGAGCGAAAATCGTGTGACCACTTTGAGTAAAATAGATGAGGCAAGTATTTACTCGTTCGCCAAATGCTTGTCTATGTGGACATGTCACTCCCTCCTGCTCCTTCTTTCCATGTGTGTATCCTGTTTACCTATTCACCTCCACTTGATTTCGTTGACATGCCACAGAGCCATCGTTTTGGGCACCCCGCAGAAGGGAGGGAGTCGGTCGGTGGAACTGAAGCCGCACTCATGGCTGTAGAACAAGGGGCAAATGCGATAACTGAAGCAGTGAAAGCACTGTTCGGATTAGTGAGAGGGGAGGTAGCAGCAGTTAAGGAGGAGCTGGCCGCAGTTAAGGAGGTGGTGGTACGGCAGAAGGAGCGAGTGGTGATGCTGGAGGAGAGGAATCAGGTGTTGGATAATGAGGTGAATGAGTGGAGGCGTGCTGTGGGGGAGAAGAGTGCGGCGGCTGCTGCTGTGGTGGAGATGAGGGGGGACGAGTTGGCACTAGTGAAAGAGCAGTTGAGTGGAGTGAGGGAGGAGTTGGCTGAACACAAGGCTAGTATGGTGGAGAAATGGGATATGGTTGAGAGTAAAAGAGAGTCGGATATGAGAGATCTGAGAGAGGAGGGTAGGAAGGGAGAGCAGATAATGAGAGCGGAGTTATCAAAGGAGAGGGAGGAGTGGAAAGGTGGGGTGCAGAGTGTGAGTGAGGCTGTTGGAACTGTCATGGCAAGTATGGCCACAGCACACATGGTGAAAGAGGCGATGGAGATGAGAATGCGGGTTCTTGGCGTGCAGCTGGAAGAGACAAGGAGGGAGTTGGCTGCAGTGAAGGGGGAATTAGCTGAACACAAGAGCGTTGTTACAGGGCGAGCAGAGGAGGTGATCAGAGCCAAAGGGGAGTTGGAGGAGGCTGAGAGGAGACAAATGGCAGAGATGAGGGAGATGAGAGGGCAGGTGAAGTGGGGGGAGAGGGAGCTGGCAGCAGTGAGGGGGGAGTTGGCTGCGGTGAAAGGAGAGCTGGCTGAACACAAGGAAGTTATGGCAGAGCAAGTGGAGGCTAAAAAGGAGCTGAGTGAGCTTAGGGAAGAATTGACAGCGTTGAGTGGAGATTTGAGGGGGCAGACGAATATTCTGAAATGTCATTTGGAGGAAGCTGAGAGACGAAGAGCAGAGGATTTGAGTGAGCTGAAAGGAGAGGCGGAGGAGAGGGAGAGAACTCTGGCAGCTTTAAAGGGGGAGTTGGAGGAGGCTGAGAGGAGAAAAGTGGCAGAGATGAGGGAGATGAGGGGAGAGGTGGAGGAGACGAAGAGGGGTTTGGAAGAGGCTGGGAGGAGACGAGTGGTGGAGATGAGAGGGCAGGTGGAGGAGAGGGAGAGAGAACTGGCAGCAGTGAAGGGGAAATTGGCTTTACACGAGGATGTTATCAGCCAAGATCCAAAGTTGACTGTTGAGCTGAAAATCAGGGACAGTGAAGGGAACACGAAGACTGTGTGGGAGGTGAGTGCTCAATGAATTAGATCACGTTGCACAAATGGTTTGTTACTATCCTGTTCTTGACATTCATTCCCTCTCCACCCATTTCCTCCAGGCAATCAAGTCAGCATTAAAAGAAACCGATCTGAATCTGAAGAGTCTTAGCGGCCTCTCAGACGCCATGCTCGCCCATGTGTCCACCATGACTCATCTGACAAGCATTGACATGAATTCTGCCTCAGGCTTCAGTGCAGAGGGCATCAAGCACCTCTACAGGATGCCACTGCTGAAAAAGCTAAGCCTGAATTTTGTAGATGTTTCAGATACTGCCTTGGAAGGAATTGGCTCCTTCACGGGTCTCGAGCACCTCTATTTCCAGAGGACCAAGGTGACTGACGCTGGTCTGCAAAACCTGATACACCTTTCCTCCCTCAAATCGCTGAACCTTTCTGAATGCAAGGGTGTGACAAACGCTGGCATGGTGCACGTGGGGAGGCTGGCGGAGTTGGAGAATCTTTGGGTGCGTGATACGGCAGTCATGGCTGATGGGCTGCAGCAGCTGAGTGCCCTGACGAAGCTGACAACTCTCCGGCTGCCAAATGGAGATACATTTTCGAATAAGGATGTGCTTAGGTGGACAGGTAGAGGTAGGTAATTGAAGTGATGTGGAGGGGAGGGAGACGAAGGGGACGGCAGAGTCGGCTACAGCTGACAGGAGATGCTGACGAAAGGTGTATGGAGGCAAGGGGTGTGAAGAATAAAGGGAGCATATGGAGGCGTGTGCAAGCTGGCTTGGCAAAGCTTTGCATGTGTGCAGCTAGTGCAACCTAGGGTTGATTCTTGTATGTACAAGAGTAGGCGGTGTGTAGGCATATTAAACGACAGAAGGGGCATGCAAGAGGATGCATGGATTTTGAGGCTATTGTGTTCGCTAGGGTGATCGGCATCTTGCTGCATTGACCAACCATAGTGCACTGTGATTGGTAGGAATGATTGATTGGCCTGGCATGTTGATACCTGTGGTTTGGAGGTAGGAAATTTTCAAGAACATGCTGGTCAGCGTGCCGTTCCCTGTCTACAAACTACCATAGTAAGTGAACCTGTGCCTTCTCTATCTCAGGATGAATGAACAGCTCACAAATGGTAGAGACTGCATGACTGGCTATATGCATGTAAGCTGCAAATGAATCTGGCTGCTAGCCTTATCAGATTCTACTCTTCTCATATAATTTATCAATGTAAGTGGTGGTGAGATATTATTGGAATACGGTACAGAGGCATCCTTGCACTAGGGCAGATGTCGCAAATGCACCCCCTAATTCCAGCTTCACACTCCTCCCATTCTGTTTGTGCTGTTGCATGGCACGTTTATTGTGTCCCCTGGAGCTCAAGATGATACTATATAGTCCACGGACGTTCTGTTTCACCACCATGCTGCCACCACTTCTCAGTATGTCTGTTACGTATCATGTCACTTCGAGCTCGAGATGATTCTGCTGAGAAAGTGGAGGGCATTGATGATATGCAAGGACAATATTGATGTGGAAACGGTAGAGTAGTAAGATGGGGCCTAGACAACAGCAGGCCTACTGATGCACCGTGCTGTCAGTAAGATCAGGAGCCCATGGGGAGGACAGAGGGGATGAGGCAGCAAGAGAAAGAATGGCTTATGTGATCTGCGGCAGCAGAAATGATTTAGGGACAGCAAAGTAGTCGGAGGCGCATTGTGGGGTATGGGATAATATGTCACATCACTTTCACTTTGTGCTAAAACACCCAAGCATTGTTGCCCATGTAACTCACAAGCATGGCTAGTGTCTGCTACTGTAGCCATGCTTGTTGTGACCGTACCCCAAGCACCTCTTCCATGAATCACCCTCTCCTCCAGGCCCACCTCCCTCCACGCTATGCCATCACTGCAAGCGCACATCCCACTGTTGGGAGGGGTAGGGTAGTGGAAGGGTAGTAGAAGGGAGGGGTCAGGGAGGGTGACGGATGGAATCGTTGAAACACAGGAGTGCATGTGGCACCTTTTTGCTGCCGCCAAGGAAGGGGAGATGAAATTGCGAAGGGCAACGGGGGGAGGGTGGGGGTAGGGGGAGAGAGAGTGGGTTGAGAAATGTATGAGCTGAACAGGGCAGGAGTGACAGCATATTAGGCGGCCCTGGAGTAGGTGATCTGGGTGGGAGGGAGAGGTGGTGCCTGAGGGTGTTTTGAGACGTCTCAAAACAGGCGGCCCTGGAGTAGGTGATCTGGGTGGGAGGGAGAGGTGGTGCCTGAGGGTGCGATGGCTTTGGTGCTGCTTGGCTGGGATGGTGGGGAGCAGATGGGAGGGTGATGGCGGGGAGAGAAGGAGGGGAGGACTGATGAGGCGGGACAGTTGAATCATGCACCAGGTGAATCGCAAGAAGGGGAGGACATATGAAAGATGGAGTTGTACAATTAAACAGTTGACATTGGTACAGGGGAGTAGGAGAGGATCGGAAGGATGAGCGCAGGCATTATAGAGCTGAATGGGGTGATTGGTGAACTTGGAGATGGGGAAGCGAGAGAGGTGAGAATAAAGGGAAATGGTGGGGAGGGAGAGTAGAAGGGAAACGGGATGGAATGGAAACAACAGAGCACGGGAGTGAGGTGAAGCACAAAGAAAGACCAAGGGAAAATGCAGGGGAATGGGGTGTTGAAAGGACTCAAGCGACACTTGTCATGAGCAGCTATGAGGGTGGTCGGCTCTTAGTGCTACTCGACCCGCTCTCCCCACCCACCATGCTTGCGTCGTGACTCATGCTGGTCCGGGTTCAACCCATTCTCATGCGTACCTACCAATCAAAAGAAAAGTCAAGGTCAAGAAGCTGGCTGTTGGGCTGTGTGGGGGGAGGGGGGGGGGGGGGGGGGGGGGTTGGAAAAAAGAGGTGATGGGGGGATGGGTAGAAGAGAAAGAGAGGGGTGTTGGAAGATGGGACGAGAGGCTTTGTATAAAGGAAAATGGAACTGGATGGCAGAAGAATGGCTGCGGTGGCAGAGCGATGGGAGACGCGGGATGTGAGACCTGGGTGGATGGATGTGGCGATTCCAGTGAAGTGATTCATTGAGTATGGTGATGGAATTGCGTTGCGCTGCGGTGCAGGGCGGTGAGGTGGGAGGGGAGGGAGAAGGTGGGGGGGATAGAAATTTGAGACCTGTGAGGAGACTGTCCACACTAGTCTCCTCACCAGTCTCCAGTGTCCACATCGCTCTGCCCTGTGGGTGTAGCAACAAAGGCATGCTCAGAACACTCCTTCACACACGGCATGTGATGATGCCAAGCCATGCGGTTGCACCTCTTAAATCCTCACATGCAGCCCAAAAGCCCCGCATGACCAGCACGTAAGGAGCAGCTTGCAGCTCTGTGCACGCTGACACGAGGTCACAACAACCACAGCTTCTTCTGCCATAAAATTTCCCTACCACACCTTACCTTCCTCCTGCCCACTTCCAACATCGTGCAACTAATCCTTTGGTTTGGTGGCACAATGAGCGTCATATCCACAGGTCTGCCCTCCTTCCTGCCTCCACCTTACTTGCACGCAACTGACCTGCTTCACCGCCAGTATTGCTGCTGTCTTAGGCGACTCTGTCCTGGTGCACTTCAGCAGTCCCTACATTCACCCTGCCTTGCCATTGAACCAGCGGCAAAAGCGCCAAAATGGGGTTGGATAGGCAAAGGTGCGACGGGTGGAAGGCGATACCGGCCCGGAGCACCACATGAACGACGACATCAAGCAAGAAACAAAACGAAACACCATGCATCTTAACTCTTGCTCTGTCGTCACACCTCGCCAATAAGAACCATCAATAACGACACACACAAACCTCACTCACAATGAACACCAGTTTACAGGAGCCTCAAAGGCTGTGGCGGAGGCATGAGCAAGGGTCCGAGCCAAGATGGCTAGTCTGGAGTGACTTTTGAGTCGACTCAAAAGTCACCTCGTTACAATTGCACACGACACTTTTTCTGCAAGGAGAGCTATAATCGCATGGAGGCTACCTAAGAGGGTTGGAAATTATCTAATTTCTGCTTACAAGTGCTAGAGTACAGTAGTTTTTTACTGTTTCCTATTATCTAGCTTTTCCTTTCGTCCCCAAATTCCTCCGCGAGGTTTTCCCGCGCGAGTGTTGCTCGGTGACATTTCTAGGCTATAAGTAGTGCTTGGTTTCTTGTAGAACCCTTTCTGGACTGAAGAAGGCTGACACGCCGAAACCGGTTACCACGGTATTTTTTACAAGAGTGTTTTTACACACACGCAAGCACAACACAAACAACTTTCAAGGTGTCAATCCCTAAGAGTTGCTGCCACGTATTGAAACCATGGCACCTACTTGGTGCTCTATTGGACTCCAAAAAGACACTACTGCGATGGCCAACTACCATTTTGTTGCAACCAATGCAACTGACACCGACACAAGCAAGGACAACCATGCTCAGAAATCAACGCGACACTCGAGGCAAGCAGACCCGAGGACCAATCGCAAAGATAAAGAGCGTGTGCCTTTCGAATTCAATCCAGAGCTTCCTATTTTTTGACTGAGCAAGAAGAGAGGCTGCGACACTCCAGTCGCTGCTGTCACCGCTGCAGTCCCTGCTGTCAGACCTTCTCCAGAGCCTGCTGATCGGCCTTTGAAGTTTACTGATACTATGGCTACTGCACGTCAGGATTCTGCTCACGAGATTCATGATACTGTCATGTTGGACTCTTTTGATTTCCTTGGTGACGTTAACAACCTTTTCCTTGAAAAGCAGGCAACTCCTCCTTGCCTTAACGAGTTTAAGCTGCAAGCTATCAAGGACTTTAAGAAAAACTTCCTGAAACATCGTACGCTGATGCTGCAATACAATTTTATGGAAGAGCAGAAGGCGAACGGGGTTATTCCCCACAGCATTCGGATCAAGCCTTTCAGCTTCGTCTGTCACTCCGAAGAGCTCTGCCAGGAAGCAGATAAGGATCTTCAGGCTGCATGCATGGCTTATTGCAAGGAAGCACAGTCGATCCTGATTTCCAAGAAGAAGAAGGCTGCTGAACAAGCTCGCAATGATACTGCTGCGGTTTTCCAGCGTCTTCAGAACCAGATGTCCAATTACATCAATCTGGCGAAGAAATCCGACATTGGTTCGAAGAACGGCAAGCTGACCGATCACCTGAATTTCTTCAAGGATCGGGTTATTTCTGAGTTTAAGGATGCAATGTCGATTTTCGTTATGGAGACTAACCTTTCCGAGGTTCATTTGAAGGAGCAAAAGAGGGAGCTTGTCAGAATGTTATATTCACTAGCCTGTAGTGGGGTGCTCTATAGCGAGTACAACCCATCTAGGGTTTGCTATATGTATCCTCACTGCTGCTAGTGAAAACCCTCTTCTCTCTTCTTAATTTTAACATGCTATCAGAGCAGGACGATCCTGTTCGGTCGATCCTGTGGGTGGGCCCACCACCTAAGTCTTCCGCTGCTACTGCTACTGTCTGTGTCGCACGCCCCGTGGCGTGCGACGGATTTTTCTTCCCGCCACGCGCTCGGGGCGTGCGGCGGTTTTCTGCCCGCCGTGCACCTCGAGGCGCGCGGCAGTTACCTACTCTGGGGAGCCGCGCGCGACCCCCCTGCGGCCCTGATCTCCCGTCACGCCGCCCTGGGGAGCCGCGCGCGGCCCCCCGCGGCCCCGATCTCCCGTCGCGCCGCCCTGGGGAGCCGCGCGCGATCCCCCGCGGCCCCGTTCTCCCGTCGCGCCGCCCTGGGGAGCCGCGACCGACCCTCCACGGCCCCGTTCTCCCGTCGCACCGCCCTGGGGAGCCGCGCGCGACCCCCCACGGCCCCGATCTCCCGTCGCGCCGCCCTGGGGAGCTGCGCGCGACCCCCTGCTGCCCCGTGGCGGCGCTTTGGGGGGCCGCGCGCGGCCCTTCGCTGCCCCCTGGTGGCGCCCTGGGGGGCGCGCGCCTCCCCCCCTTGCCGTCCCCCGCGCTCCTTCTCCCTTTCACCCGTTTTAGGGTTTGGGGGTGGGGAGTGTGGGGGTGGCGGCTATGGGGGTGTCGGCTGTGACTTCCTCCCCCTTCTCCTCCTCCTCTTCCGTCTCCCACTGCTGCAGCTGCCGCTGAGGGGGGTGGATGTGGGAGTGGAGCCGTCGGAGTGGTACTTGGGGGGTGCCGTGGGAGTGGAGCTAGGGTGAAGCAGTGGGTGTGTGGGGGGTGTGTGAGACAGTTGGAGGAGGTTGAGTGGAGGCAGCCGTCGTGTCGTCCGCAGCACCTGTAGTCCGGGGCGCTGTCCTGGTAGCCCAGAGAGCCCCCTAGGGCGCTGTCCTAGGGAGGTAGCTGCTGCGCCTGTCGCCCGTGGGTCCGTTGCTCGTCTGCCGCTACCTTTAGCCGCGGGGCCAGTTACCCCAGTACTCCGGAGCGCTGTTCCGGTAGCCACTGAGCCAGCAGCTTCTGTTGCCCGTGTGTTTGCAACTTCAGTCGTCGCCTCTCGTCTTCTCTCCCCTACAGTCTCTCCTCATCCTCACTTGCCCGTTGTGTTAGCCTCTAGCTTTACTTATATTTCTGAACTACTTCTATACTTGCTTGATGTGCTGATTACACCCCACTTTGGCTAGGGGGGTGTGTCAGAATGTTATATTCACTAGCCTGTAGTGGGGTGCTCTATAGCGAGTACAACCCATCTAGGGTTTGCTATATGTATCCTCACTGCTGCTAGTGAAAACCCTCTTCTTTCTTCTAAATTTCTAACAGAGCTTGATGACAAGAAAGCTGCTACTGCCGAAGAGGTTGATAATCTCCCCGTCGATCCTACTGTCCGTAAGATCGCGAAGCAGGAAGCTGAAAAAGCCGTCGCCAAGCTGAAACCTATCTCCAACAATCGTTCCGCGCGTCAGAACAACCGCAACGCCAAGAAGGGTAGTAGTAACAGCAAGAAGACTTTCCCGGTTAAGAACCGGAAGCCTGTCGCTGCTAAGAAGAAGATTCAGAAGCCAAAGCATACATCTAACCGCGCGAAGACCAGCAACAGCAATAAGCGTTCTATGGGTAACGGGAAGAAGATTGATGATGCAACGGCTAAAGCGATGCAGACGATGGGTCGTTCTTGCGCTAAGACTAAGGGTGTAAAACGAGTACGAATACGAATACGAGTATCAATATCCGAATATTTATCGAATAGTTTGGTCATTTTGGATTTGACCGAATAGTTGCTCTATTTCGAATACGATCTCGAGGCGAATAGAGCCGATGACGATTCGAGTACGAATAATGTACGAACCATGTATTAGGGTTTAGGGTTTAGGGTTGACACCATACAGTTAAAGGTCGTGATGTGTTATGGTTAGGGTTGGTTGTAAACGAGACAAGCTCTATAACCGTCATGCATGTACATATTACCTTAGACCTCGTCTCAACTGCAATGTTCGCCCTTTGTTGTTCCGACCCCCACTCCGCTTCCTCTGCAATCGTGGGGACGTTTCTTATTATCGTTTAGGGTGGTGCAACTATTTGAACCCTTTTTGTATTACCGGGCGTCGTAAGATTGTGTGCGCGTTTTATCAGTGTTCGCGCTTGTTTGAATAGGTAACACCATGGTTTTTGCTAAGTGGTATTTGTCTCACACATTCCAACTGTTCAATTTGGAATAACTGACCTACTCTGACAGTAGCGGTATCGAGTTTAATCCAGGAGAATAATAACGGGTGTGGAGAATAGAACGAGAATGAATGAACTATGAGTGAAGTGAGTACAAATATCAAAACCCTAATTGGGTTGTACCCCCTATGGTATACCCCACTGTAGCCTACACAACAGCATAAGCTACATATATGTTCTGACACACCCCCATAGGCAAAGTGGGGGAGAACAAGGGGTCACAAGACCATTCAAGCAAAGCAAAGCAAAGCTCAGGGTGGATCACAAAGTCACCACACAGTCCGAGCACAAGAGCAAGGCCACAAGGCCAGTTCACATGCAGGAGTACACACATATATATATAAAGCTAGACAAGCAAGAGCAGGTATATATATGTGACAGTACAAGTAAAGTCAAGAGGAGAGCAAGTGAGGCAAGACAGGCACAAGACCCAGCTGGGTGCAGAAGCGCTGATGGTCACAAGGCGCGAGTGCCTTGGTGAACACATCAGCAGTGTTGGCCTCAGAGGCCACGTACGCAAGCCGCAACTGTCCACGCTGCTGTAGCTCACGAGCAAGGAAGTAGCGCAGAGCAATGTGCTTCGTTCTGTGCTCCAGACGCTGCTCTCGACACAAGGCCAGCATGGCCTTGTTGTCTACGTACAGCACTGGAGGAGAACGAGGCGGCTCTCCAAGGTCAGTCAGCAGGTAGGTGAGCCAGCGAAGCTCCTGTGCAGCCATGGCCCCTGCGTAGATCTCAGCCTCACAACTCGAGCTGAGAACCGAAGACGAGCGAGTAGCCCGCCACGAGACAGAGCCGGAGCCAAGGCTGAAGGTGTAACCCTGTGACGACCGCTGCGTAGCCTGGTCGTCAGCCCAAGAAGCGTCCGCGTGACCTGTAAGTACCACTGGACTCCGCCCTCCAAGCACTAGCCCCATGCCCGACGTACTGCACAGGTAGCGCAATACCCTCTTCGCTGCAGCCATGTGCTCTGGTCGGTGTCTCCCAGGAGCAACATAGCGTGCAAGAATGCTAAGAGGGTATGCAAGGTCAGGTCGTGTGCAGGTCATCAGGTACATGAGGCAGCCAACAAGCTCTGGGTACGGGCCACTCGACTCTACGGACTCATCCGAAGGCAGAGCTGAGAGCGAGTGACGAGTAGACAGAGGAGTGGCCTGAGGCGAGGAGTACGTGAAGCCGAAGCGCTGAAGGACCTGCTGCACCATGTGTGACTGAGTCAAGGTAATGGTGGGGCGTGCTCTGTCCCGAGTGATCTGCAAGCCAAGGTAGCTGCGCAGTTCACCCAGGTCTGTGCACGTGTGTCTCTTCAGCAGCTCGGACTTCACGAGTCCGGCAGTGTCCGCTGTGGCAAAGACCAAGTCGTCGACGTACACAAGGATGTAGAACGGCGGCAGTGAAGTGTCGGTGCGCAGAAACAGCGACGGGTCAGCAGTAGAAGGAGCAAACCCAAGGGCCGCAAGCGTAGTCCTCAGTGTGTCGTGCCACTCACGTGGTGCCTGGCGGAGACCGTAGACTGGCCGTCGGAGGCTCCACTGGGTGCCAGGAGGGAAAGTCCCAGTGAAGCCAGGTGGACGGCGCAGCCAGATCTCCTCGTGCAGGCTCCCCTGCAAGAACGCAGTACTGAAGTCGAGAGAGTGAAGCTCGTAGTCGCGCTGAGCGGCTATGTGCAGCAGCACCCGAAGAGTGGTCATCTTCGGGGTGGGAGAGAAGGTCTGAAAGTAGTCAACTCCCTGCCGCTGACTGAAGCCACGAGCGACGTACCGCGCCTTGAAGACAGGTGGAGAGCCCGGCGGCCGCTTCACCCTGAAGATCCACATGCCACTGACGATGTTCGCCCCAGGAGGGGGAACCGCGTCAACGTAGGTGCCTGTGGACTTCCAGGAAGCCATCTCTGCATCCATAGCTGCCTGCCACTGAGAGGAGTAGGGACTCTCTACGGCCTCCGCGTAAGAGCGCGGAGTCGGGATGTCTAGTGCATCCGGGTCTCCCTCAGGAGCAAGCAGTACAGATGCGAGATGAGGTGAAGCAGCAGCCAGACACTAGAACTGCTCCTGCCTGTCCTCTAGGACGTCCGTGCCAAGAGCACACTCACCCCCGACGGACGGAGGACAGACAGGCGCAGACTCAGCAACAAGACTAGCAGCGTAGTCTAGACGACAGGGAGCAGCAAAGTCGACGAGCTCAGCGACAAGAGCAGACGCAGCAGCGGACTCAAAAGAGGGGTCAGTGACGACAGTAGCAAGCAGACGCATGACAGTAGGACTGGCAGCACGAAGGGAGTCCGACTCTGGGTCGGTAAGCACAGGAAGGGAGGACTCAAGAGGAGAAGGCAAAAGGGCACGCAGAGGAGCAGTGGACGGACGCAGAGACATCCGGTGCGTGCCAGGGACAGGAGGAGGACGCGGACGCGAACCACGACCACTAGCGCGGGCAGCACGAACAGGCGACGTGGGACGAGACGCAGGCTCACGACGCTCAGCAAGACCTCCAGTAGGACCAGTGTAAGGAGAGGGAGCAGGCAGTGGGGAGGTAGGCTCCAACAGTGACTGCGACTGGACAGGCTGTGGACACTCTACCGGAGGAGAAAGACCAAGAACCTGCTGCAGAAGCGGAACGAAGTACGGCCGAGGCCGCGCGGCAACTCCAGACTCAGCAGGGACAGCACCAGCACCCTCAGCGGCAGCACCAGCGCCACCAACACCTCCAGCGGCAGTACCTCTAGCAGCACCAGCAGCAGAACCACCGTGAGGACAGACAGCAGCAGACTCAGCATCAACGCCCTCAACAGCCCCAGCTCCAGTAGGACCCGCAGGCGTAGCACCTCCGGGACCGGCGGCACCAGTACCCTCGACGGTCGAAGAAGCTCCAGCTCCAGCAGTACGCCTCCTGCGGCGAGCAAACCACTCGCGCAGCTCCTGTGGAGAGAGGGGCTCCCGCCGAGACGCAGCACCAGGAGAAACCCCAGGCTCAGCGGCCCCAGACGTAGCACCCCCAGGCTCAGCAGCTCCAGACTCCGCACCCCCAGGCTCAGCAGCTCCAGACTCAGCACCCCCAGGCTCAACAGCTCCAGCTCCAGTAGGACCCGCAGGCCCAGCAGCTCCGGGACCGGCAGCACCAGCACCCTCAGCAGTCGAAGGAGCTCCAGCTCCAGCAGCACGCCTCCAGCGGCGAGCAAACCACTCGCGCAGCTCCTGTGGAGAGAGCGGCTCCCGCCGAGACGGAGCAACCGGGGAGCCCCCAGGTCCAGCAGTCGCAGGCTCCGCACCTCCAGGCTCAGCACCCCCAGGCTCAGCAGCTCGTGACGTAGCACCTCCCGGCTCAGCACCCCCAGCAGCAGCACCCCCAAGCTCAGCACCCCCCGGCCTCGCACCCCCAGGCTCAGCACCCCCAGCAGCAGCACCCCCAAGCTCAGCACCCGCAGGCGTAGCACCCCCAGACTCTGCACCCGCAGCAGGACCAGACTCAGCAGCAACCTCGACTGGCTCGACTGTGTCTACCTGGGACACACCTGAAGGGGCAGGAACCTGAGGGGGGAGGGGGTCTACCGGGGGGGGAACTGGCACCAGGAAGTCCGGTGGGGGGGGGAGGGAAGGAGTACGGTAGGGGAAGAGGCGGTAGAAGGGGACTGACTCGTCGAACGTGACGTCCTGGGAGGACAGAACACGACGAGAGGAGGGGTGGTAGAACTGCCACCCTGGAGCGTCAGGGGGGAAGCCAAGGAAGACACAGGGAGCAGCACGGGGGGACAGCTTGTCCGCAGACAAGTCGCGGACAAACGCCCGAGATCCCCAGACACGGAACGCAGACGCATCGCCGACCTTCCCCGTCCACAGTAACACTGGGGACATCGCGGGCCAAGAGACCCTGGGGTGAAGGTTGAGCTGATGCGCCGCGTACCGAACCGCAAACGGCCACAGAAAATGGGGGGCAGCCGCATGCATCATGGACGTACGAGCGACATCCATGACCATGCCAATGCGGCGCTCAGCAATCCCATTTTGCTGTGGAGAGTCCGGAAGCGTAAAGGTCTGGCGGATCCCCTGTGCACGACATTAGTCTCGCAGAAGGCGAGAGGAGAACTCCCCACCTCGGTCAGAGTGCAGACGCAGAACAGGAAAGTCCGAGCCAAAGCTCCTCCTGAGCTGGAGACGAGCCTCGCGGATCCAGACGATCAGCACCTCAGTGACAGCACCCTTGCTGCGCAAGGGGAAGACTGTGGTGTAACGCGAGTAGTCGTCAACCACCAACAGGAAGTAGCGCTCGTGACCCTGCCCACGGACGGGGGCCGGGCCCCACACGTCCATGTGAAGTGTCTGCAGAGGAGCCTCTGTCGGGGGAAACTGGGAGGAGTGAGGAGCAGCCCTGAGGCGCCCCTCGACACAGGGGACACAGGAAGGTCCTGGTCCCGAAGGAAGGGGAGGGAGAGACTGGGGAAGACCAGAGACAAGGACACGGGAAGCCATGCCCCGAAGACGGGGCAAGGAGGGGTGGCCAAGACGGTGGTGCCACAGGAGAGTCTCGTGAGACAGGAGGCGACACGAACAGGGGGCAGACTCAGGACCAGACCTGGACGCAGCAGCAAACACCTGACCTGACGCTGCTACCTGACCGGACGCAGGGACAGGAGGAGACTCAGTGGTCAGGGTGTAGAGGCTCGACCCCGGCCGACGCGAGAACGTGGCCAGGTGCCGGCCTTTGCGTGCGTCCGTGCAGTGGGTCACCCGCTGACTCGCAGGAGTGAACTGGTGAACCCCCGCATCCTGCAGGTCTGCACCACTCACCAAGTTCGTCGAGAACGAGGGGAGGTACAGGCCAGACAGGGTGCCCGAGGGGGCAGCCGGACACGGGAGGACAGTGGAAAAGTGAGAGAGGACAGGACCCCCAGAGGGGTCAGCCAGGGAGACTGCAACAGGCCGACCAAGCGGCGTGAGTGTGGTGCGGTCCCGAAAGAAGGAGCGAGAAGCCCCAGAGTCAAGTGTAAAGGTGAGGGAGGCCGAAGCCAACGTGGTACCTGAGAGCGCAGCCTCACCCGCACCTGAGGAAGCAGACTCACTAGCACCTAGAGCAGCAGCCGCACCTGTTCCTGGAGCAGGAGACTCACTAGCACCCAGAGCAGCAGCAGCCTCACCAGTAGCTAGAGCAGCAGGTCCTATACCCGGGTCAGGCGGTACGCACAGGTGACTGGCACGGTCAGCACTAGTAGGCAATGCATACATGGCAGTGAGAATAGCATCATAGTCAAGAGCAAATATATCTACCCTCTGCCTAAGCAACTCCACCCAGTCGGGGAGCTCAGCCTCGTCGCCAAACACGGTACGCCAGGCGTCGCTCAGACGGGCGAAGCAGCGGGACTGTGTATGACCAGGTGTCCCACAAGGCTGACCAGTCCGAGCACCAGTGAGAATCACGTAAGAGCAGCGAACTGAACTGAGAGACCCTCTACTCTGAGCGTACCACTCACGAAGCTGCTGAGGCGTGAGAGACGCGCGGGGGGGTCGCGGGAGCTGCATCTGGCCGCCACCAGTAGTAGAAGCAGCAGGAGTGGTAGCAGTAGTAGCGCCACCACCCCTACAGCCCCAACCAGCGTACCACTCACGCAGCTGCTGGGGCGTGAGGGACTCACGCAGACGTCGATGGGGCTGCATCTGGCTCCACCAGTAGAGGCAGGAGCAGGAGTAGCAGCAGTAAGGCAGGCAGCCAGGCAAGCCAAAAAGGGAGGCAGGCAGGCAAACAGGCGACGCGCAGCGTGCTAGCAGAGCAGGGGCTCACCAGTGGTGGGTAGAGTAGGCTCGGCGACTCAGCGGCTCGGCAGCACGGCGGCTCTGCGGCTCGGGCGACTCGGGCGGCTCGGCGGCAGGGCGGCTCGGCAGCAACTGCAGCTCGGCAGCTCGGCGACCCGGCGGCGCGGCTGTAGGGCGACTCGGCTGCTGGGAGGCTCGGGTGTAGAGCGGCTCGGCTGCAGGGCGGCTCGGCTGGTGGGAGGCTCGGGTGTAGAGCGGCTCGGCGGCGAGGCGGCTCGGCTGCAGGGCGGCTCGAGACGAAGGAGGAGGAAAAGCAGGGGAGACCACACACCTGCCACCCCTCAGGAAAAGGTGGCTAGGGGCCGGGACGGGCGGCGCGCGGGCGGCTAGGGGCCTGAACGGGCGGCGCGCGAGCGGCTAGGGGCCGGGACGGGCGGCGCGCGGGCGGCTAAGGGCCGGGACGGGCGGCGCGCGGGCGGCTAGGGGCCTGAACGGGCGGCGCGCGAGCGGCTAGGGGCCGGGACGGGCGGCGCGCGGGCGGCTAAGGGCCGGGACGGGCGGCGCGCGGGCGGCTAGGGGCCTGAACGGGCGGCGCGCGAGCGGCTAGGGGCCGGGACGCGCGGCGCGCGGGCGGCTAGGGGCCTGAACGGGCGGCGCGCGAGCGGCTAGGGGCCGGAACGGGCGCGCGCGGGCGGCTAGGGGGCCGCAGGGCAGGCCGAAAGAGTGAGAGCGAGGGCCCGGAGCGCGCTCCGGGCAGAAAAAAAAAGTTTAAAAGTGGTGAGCCCTAAGCACAGTTCCCACGGGGGAACCTGCTCTGATACCATGTGGAGAATAGAACGAGAATGAATGAACTATGAGTGAAGTGAGTACAAATATCAAAACCCTAATTAGGTTGTACCCCCTATGGTATACCCCACTGTAGCCTACACAACAGCATAAGCTACATATATGTTCTGACAACGGGGTAGGACTCGACGGCGTTTTTCAGCCAAAGTTCGCCTCCCCCTGGGCAAAAATTGTTTTTGCAGGCCATGTGGAACACCACGTGGCAAGTAGATCAACCTCACGGGTTTGGGATCTCATGGTGGACTGCGTCGATCTCATACGGGTAGAGATGGGGCCCCATCCAAAGTTCACTACAGTGCACAAAGCACGTGCATGTGGTGTGGCAGAAAAGAAGGGGGTGAATGTGGACGTCGCATGAGTTGAGAGTTCATGGTAGTGCGACCTTTCCGCCCGTCAACTTCCCTGACGCCTAACGCCTGAACGACTGTCATTTTTTACTGTCACGGAACCCAGTCGTCATTGGATTGGAACGCGAGCACATTTACAAGGCCTGGAAGGAATTGGCCGTTAGAACAAGTCGCATGAACGAGTAATACAAAAGCATGTGACTGGTTGACCCAGATCTTTCGGGTTTTTTGCCCTAGGCTACTCCCGTCGCCAGGCACGTGTGGTGGGCGCGACCAGAATCGAATCCCTTTTCACTCTGGACCAATGTTGTTGCACCGACCATGGCAATCGATGGGGCCCCTCTCAGGAACGCCATCTCAGCCGCTCGTGCCCGAGGGGAAAATCACTGGTAGTGATGAGCCGAGCCCACACATGAAAGGGCTAGGGAACTTGTCAGCGGAGTTGTCTACTTCACTGTGCACTTTGCAACAGTAATTCCACTATCTCAATGGTTAACCTCGTCATCCAAGATCTGGCGTGATTGGCTTCATTCCAATGTTCTGGTGGCTCTCGCCATATTTGAGGCTGGAGCACGGCATAAGGACACGTGTGCTCGGTGTTCCGAGCATTCTTCTGGCCAAGTGTATTCGTCCAATACACCGACATAGCCGCTGACACCAGAGTTTTGTGGTAACAATGAACTTGCACGTCATTGGTTCACAGTTTTTGGGAGGTTCACATCACTCCCTAGGACGATCCCTTCCCCCAATCCAACCCCATTAACGAGGCGCCATTGTGCTGTTGTTGGCCAATCAACTACTTTACGGATTCTGACACACAGGAGTCGCGATTTTACAACCAACCAACGAGCAGCTCTACGAGTTGTTCCATGCATCCAATCCTCCCCCAACCACGCCGTCACTAATTCCCTGCTCTAGAAGTAGCTCACAGGAGTTCCCGTGATACTCTAGTTCCTCCCGTGATACTCAAATTCCAATTTCTCATTTGTCATTGAGAGTGTTATATTGTCAGTATAGATTTCGAGCACACTCTTGTGCGTATTTGACATTGCGCTGCCTTTCAACTCCCCCATAAAGCTATCCATACTGAACATCGGCGGATACGGTTTGTGGAGGCCACATTCCCACATAATCGAACCCACTCACTCCTTTCGATGCCCTCTACAGGATACGGCTGCGATGCGGATCGCTTAGACCGGCACGCAAGGCTATACGCGTAGCACAAGGCGTAATGTCGCCTATTAGTGAGTAGCTTCATGTCTGCTGATGGGACGCAGTTTTAACGGCTTGTTTTGAGCGGTGATCTGTAGGTCTACGACGAGAGATTTGCGTTCAGGACGGTCGACAAGCGCGGTATGTCGGAGCAGCTCGTACGTACGTCCGTGCACGGTTCAAACGTGGAGGGAGGATGCGAGATGTGCTCGTACGTACCCTCCTACACCTTCCCCAACCCACTAATACCTTCCTCGACCCACCAACACATTTCCCACACCCCTCGTACGAACTTCTGTGATCGTACGCACGTCTGTGCGTGGAATATCGGAGCATCTCGTACTGATTTATTAGACTGCTCTGGCGCAAAAGACGAGTGTACGCGTTCGACTGAGGGGTATCACTCACTGCCATGTCCCGAGCCGCGCCAAACACCTTGGTGTATGCGAATTGGGACGGTGATGTGTCGTCGTGACGGCTGAGCCTTCAGGGATGCGTGCTCGCAAGCTCTTAGGGTTTTTATACATTTTGCATTGCGTATCACATCTGCGTAAATAAAGGAAAAAGCGGCGCTGGTACATCATGAAGCATGCATGTCATGTCAACACATTCTGCAATGCTCAATACACAATGCCAGCGTTGCATGCGGAATCCACCACTCACGCAGCACGCCCGACGCGGGCTCATCTCATCCCAGTCATCTTTGTATTGTACCCGGTGTTATCCCTTGCAGACGTGGCATAACGCGATAGGCCTAGCCGATCCGTACCATACCGAAGAAACGGCTCCGACATGGCCATTCATACGGCGAGGGTAGAAATCAACGAGATATCGGCAGAGGTGGCAAAATGCTTGTGCACCTTGTCATGCAGTGTGGGAGAGTAAATGAAAGAGGACCTCATTCAAGTTTCAACCCGGAAGAGTGGGCATTGTATATGTCGAACTCGTCCTCCACGTTCCACTCCACTCCCGCTTGAGCATTTTCATGGAAGGTAGGACATGGCCCACGGCTTTGCGAGACAACCATGCTTTGGAATCAAACTGCATGTTTCAGCTATGGAATTTCAGTTTCAATCTAGGTTAAACTTGTGAGACTTTTACATACCCGCCAGTGCAGTAAATTGCCAACATGTCCACTTCACATGATCGCACAACCAGCTAAAACATGTCCCCACAAGGCTGATACCCGGACCAATAAGTAACTTATAGATTGACACAGCAAGGTTGTAACTAGCCTGCCATTCAGCTTTACTGGATATACTGGCTCTCACTATGGAACCTCTTACACCCGTACACCTGAGTTCAGTGGGAGTGTAGGGAGCAGTTAATGCAACAAAATACACCAATTCATTCATTTGTCTGCACAGGTCTCACAGACAACCCCGCGTTACATGACCCCACGTCCAATGTCACCGTGTGCTTTTAAACCATGGATGTTGATGTTTAGTATTGTTCCTTCCGTTTTTTATAAAACACCCCCAGCCATCTAGCTGTTGCTAAAATCACCCCCAGTTACAATGCATGATATAACTCAGCTGAAGGCTTTTCTAACGAAACATAAAGCTGGAATTGTCATAAAAGCTTGGGAGCCGTTTTATCACATCTAATGCCGTCAATTTGTTTGCGAGACCAGTCCAAATCGCAAGGTACAAACTGGAGCAAACGCAAGGAGGGCCAGGTTTCATGCGCTGGCGTCAGACAAGTGCAGCCAACCCACCTGCCATGTCGCATTCGAGTGACAGCTGGAGATGCGATGGATCTGGAACGTTCGGGCTCTTACCCTGACGGCAACGTGGCATTTTTGCCACAGTTGTAACAGAATCGTTTCTGGAGCGTGGCTCTACAGTTATCCACCTCGATCAATTTTTTTTTTCCCGAACTACATGCCAACCCGAACAATGCATAGTCGACCCCGCCGTCATACGTCCGAGTGCCTCTCGAACCAGAGCTCTAAACATTTCCTTTAGAGCCACAAAATTTCAAGAGGATCCCCACCCATGCAAACCGCCGTACAGTTGGAGCCCCGTCTTTACCGCAGATGCCAACCACACTTCAAGCTTGGACAGTTGTCGTATTTTTTATCTGTGGCGATGCACAATGCAGGATTGTGCATCGCAGCGATGCAACGCTGGCTGCTTGTTTGCACCTTGACATTTCGAGATTCTGTCGGGAAGCGCCGACATTAATCCAGAGCGCTCGACCGGGTAGTTGCGAAATTCAAGGTGTGCAATCGCCACGATCAAATGGCATTATTTGTTGCCATACAAGTAGTTTTAGCCAGTGATTTTCCAAAGAAAGAAAAAAAAAAAAAACGCTTCTTGTCACCTTCAGTTTCCGGTTGACCGAACTGAAACAGTGTCAGTTATGCTCTAAGCAGCACTACGTTCTTGCGGGAAAGCTTGCGCTCAGAAGGCGGAGGTACGTCCTTCCATTCCCACCTGTCTCACCCTTCCATCACAAAGCAATGTTTCTTCCATCTTCCATCGCAGAACCACCCTTCGAGGGACAAGCTGTGTCCTCAGATGCATGCAAAGAGTACTAGCTCAATACGTGGACTGAAAACAATAGTATGCAGAGGTAATTTTTAAATAGCATTTACTTGGAAACATTTACTACGCTAGATTTCTCGCTGCTCTCATCCTCTAAAGCATGCCAGGACCTCAGACACATGCATGCTCTCACTATTGCTGGTTTCAGGCTGTGCCTGAATTGCGTGATCATCTGTCGTGCCATTGAGAATGTCCTTTCAGAGTCGGCGGAGGTACCCTGCATGGAGAGATAATCGCGGGCCATCCGAGCCACAACTGGGTAGTGTTCCTTGTGCAAGTTCCACCACTCCTTGAAAGAAGCCAACGTCCCCTTTGGAACAACGGGACCCTTCTCCTTGAGGTAATCCGTCAGTTGCGTCGTTGCATCACCCCTTTCATCAACTGCCACTTCGCTAAACAGTCCTCCCAAAATGGATGTCGTCTCTTCTGCTGCTATTCTCGCGTGTGCTGACGGGGATTCTGTCTCCCCCATATCTTCCTCAATCTCTTCCTTGTACTCCAGGAAAGCCTTCGTAATGGTTGCACGGACTTGTCTTGTGTTGACGTGGCCTTTTGTCTTGGCTCCAGCGGTGTAGTATGCCATGTTGAAACGCGGATCCAGAAGTGTTGCGAATGTGTACTCCTCGGAGGTTTTGTTGTAATACTTTTCCACCTTCTCGAGTCCTGCGGTGCACGCATCACTGAAATCATCCCCCTTTTCCACCCCTGCATCCAGAATGTTCATCACCTTGTTGATGAGGGGAATGCACAGAGACACAGTTGCATAATTCCGCGCCTCAAGAATGGTTGTCACCTCATGCAAAGGTGCCAACAGAGTGAACACTCCATCAAGCGCTACCCACTCTTCCTCCCGCATCCTTAACTTTTCAAAAACTTCCTCGCCCGCCTCTTCCATCAAGTATGCATTGATGGCAGGCTTCATCTTCTTGGCCCGCCCCACCATGTTGTATCCACTTCCCCACCTGGTTGGAGTGTCATGGATGAGAGATTTCATGTTGCAAATCCCCTTTTCCCTGCACTTTGCCAAAAACTTGCTGTTGCGCAGGGGGGATCCGCCAAGGTAAGTTGCCAGGTCGCGAATCTTTTCGAGTGCTCTCTCAATGCGCGGCGAATTTAAAATGCATTCCGCCACAAGATTGAGAACGTGGGCGAAACACATAAGGTGGCGGTCCTTGTTGAGTCCCTTCTCCGCAGCAAGCAGGGTGAGAAACTTCCCGTTGTTGGACGCGTTGTCAAGGGTCACCCCCATGATCTTACCTTCGAGTCCCCACTTGTTGTAGACTGCTTCAATGAAAATGTCTTTGAGAACCTCTCCGGTGTGATGACCCTCCACGTGTATGAATTCAAGCAGCATTGACTTACTCTCGAACTTGTCATTGACCCAATGCACGGTTATCGCCAGGTATGGATCCATATTCGGTGCTGTCCAAATGTCGGCCGTGAAGGACACTTTTGAACCCATCGACTGCAGAAATTGCCGTAACTTACTGAAGCGCTCCTGATATGCCATAATTATGTCATTGGCGATCGTTACACGGCAAGGGATATTTGCCTTGGGCTCGAGCCATTTCGGGTAATCAACAAGTTCCTTGGATTCAATGAAAGAAAACGAAATTATCCCCTTGGAGAAAATACGCACCAAGCGTCTGCGGATTTCAGCGTCGGTATATGAACCCCCCCTGGTAAGATATTTTGCAATGTCTTGAGCACCATTTTTTTAGGACTCCACAGCATATTTGGGATGAAAGGTGGTGATATGCTTGAGCATGCTCGAGGTGGTAGATGTGTGACAACGAGCTTGTTTGGAGCCTGTGAGAATCTTAGAAGGGAATGAAATGACTAAGTGAAAGTTGGGTACAAATACAACCCTAGAAAACTGTACCCCATATGTGCTACCCCACTATAGCCTACAGCAACTATGTCATATAAATCTGACACACCCCCATAGGCAAAGTGGGGGAGAACAAGGGGTCACAAGACCAGTCAAACAAAGCAAAGCAAAGCAAGCTCAGGGTGGATCTCAACGTCACCACACATTCCGAGCACAAGTTCAAGGCCATAAGGCCAGTTCACATGCAGCAGAGCATATATATAACAGTGCTAAACAATCAAGTGCAGACATATATATATGCAACAGTACAAGCAAGGTCAAGAGGTAAGCAAGTGAGGCCCAGTGGGCACAAGACCTAGAAGAGTGCAAAAGCGCTGATGGTTACAAGGCGGAAGTGCCTTGGTGAACACATCAACAGTGTTGGCCTCAGTGGCCACGTAACGCAGACGAAGCTGACCACGCTGCTGCAGCTCTCGAGCAAGGAAGTAGCGCAGAGCAATGTGCTTCGTCCTGTGCTCCAGTCTGTGCTCCTGACACAAGGCAATGGCTGCCTTGTTGTCGACGTACAGCACTGGAGGAGAACGAGGCCGCTCTCCAAGCTCAGTCAGCAGGTAGGTGAGCCAGCGAAGCTCCTGGGCAGCCATGGCCGTGGCGTAGATCTCAGCCTCACAGCTGGAGCTGAGAACAGAAGAAGAGCGTCTAGAACGCCAAGAGACAGAGCCAGAGCCAAGACTGAAGGTGTAACCCTGAGACGACCGCTGAGTAGCCTGGTCGTCTGCCCAAGAAGCGTCTGAGTGCCCAGTGAGAACAGGCCTGTCTCGCCCTCCAAGCACTAGCCCCATGCCCGACGTACTGCACAAGTAGCGCAACACCCTCCTAGCTTCATCCATATGCTCCTTCCGGTGACGGCCGGGAGCGACATAGCATGCTAAGATGCTGAGAGGGTATGCAAGGTCAGGTCGTGTGCAGGTCATCAGGTACATGAGGCAGCCTACAAGCTCTGGATACGGGCCACTCGGCTCTACGGACTCATCCGAAGGCAGAGCTGAGAGCGAGTGTCCCGTAGGCACAGGAGTGGACTGAGGCGAGGAGTACGTGAAGCCGAAGCGCTGAAGGACCTGCTGCACCATGTGTGACTGAGTCAGGGTAATGGTGCGCCGTGCTCTGTCCCGGGTGATCCGCAAGCCAAGATAGCTTGTCAGTTCACCCAGGTCTGTGCACGTGTGTCTCTTCTGCAGCTCGGACTTCACGTGGGCGAGTGGGGCAGTGTCCGCAGTGGCAAAGACCAAGTCGTCGATGTACACGAGGATGTAGAACGGTGACAGCGAGGTGTCGGTGCGTAGAAACAGCGACGGGTCAGCAGTAGAGGGAGCGAACCCAAGAGCCGCAAGTGTAGTCCTCAGTGTGTCATGCCACTCGCGCGGCGCCTAGCGGAGACCGTAGACTAGCCGCCGGAGGCTCCACTGGGTACCAGGAGGGAACGACCCAGTGAAGCCAAGAGGGCGGCGCAGCCACATCTCCTCGTGCAGGCTGCCCTGTAGGAAAGCAGTGCTGAAGTCAAGAGAGTGGAGCTCGTAGTCAGGCTGAGCGGCGACGTGCAGCAGAACCCGAAGAGTGGTCATCTTCGGGGTCGGGGAGAAGGTCTGGAAGAAGTCAACTCCCTGCCGCTGACTGAAGCCTCGAGCCACGTAACGCGCCTTGAAGACAGGCGGAGAACCCGGCGGCCGCTTCACCCTAAAAATCCACATGCCACTGACGATGTTCGCCCCAGGTGGGGGAACCTCGTCGACGTAAGTGCCTGTGGACTTCCAGGAAGCCATCTCTGCGTCCATGGCTGACTGCCACTGAGAGGAGTAGGGACCGGCCATCGCCTCTGCGTAAGAGCGTGGGGTCGGGATGTCTAGAGCATCCGGGTCTCCCTAAGGGGCAACAAGCATGGACACGAGATGGGGCAAAGCGGCGGCAAAGCACTGGAACTCCTCCTGCTTGTCCTCAAGGACGTCCGTGCCAAGAGCACAGTCACCCCCGACGGACGGAGGACAGGCAGACGCAGACTCAGGAGACTCAGACTCAGCAACAAGACTGGCGGCGTAGTCTAGACGACACGCGGAAGCAAAGTCGACCAGCTCAGCAACTAAGGCAGACGCAGCAGCGGACTCAAAGGAAGGGTCAGTGACAACAGTAGCAAGGAGACGCGTGATAGTAGGACTGGCAGCACGAAGAGAGTCCGACTCCGGGTCGGGAAGGGCAGGAAGAGAAGACTGAGGAGGAGAAGGCAAAGGGGCACGCAGAGGAGCAGTGGACGGACGCAGAGACATCCTATGCGTGCCAGGGACAGGAGGAGGACGCTGATGCGAACCGCGACCACGAGCTCGAGCAGCACGGACAGGTGACACAGGGCGAGACGCAGGCTCACGACGCTCAGCAAGACCTCCAGTAGGACCAGTGTAGGGAGACGGATAAGGCAGTGGAGAGGCGGGCTGTAACTGTTACTGCGACGGGACAGGCTGTGGACACTCTAAGGGAGGAGAAGGACCAGTGGAAGGCGGGAGACCAAGAACCTGGTGATGGAACGGAACGAAGTACGGCCGAGGCCGCGCTGCAACTCCAGACACAGCAAGGACAGCACCAGTACCTCCAGAGGGAGCACCAGCACGAGTAGCGGCTCCAACTCCAGCACCTCCAGCAGCGCCAGTAGTACCCTCAGCAGGACCGACAGCCGTAGACTCAGCGCCAGGACCCGCAGTAGCTCCAGCTCCAGAGGCACCACCAGCAGGACCGCCTCCAGGACCAACACCCGTAGACTCCGCGCCAGCACCCGCAGCAGCTCCAGCTCCAGAGGCACCCCCAGGCCCGGCAGCTCCAGTACTCCCAGTGCGAGCACCTCCGGGACTCGTGGCACCAGCTCCCTCAGTAGCAGCAGAACCTCCAGTACCCGCAGCACCTCCAGCTCCAGCAGCTCGCCTCCAGCGCCGGGCAAACCACTCACGCAGCTACAGTGGAGAGAGCTGCTCCCGGCGAGAAGAAAGACCCGGAGAACCGCCAGGAACAGCACCAGCAGGCTCAGCACCCCCAGACTCCGCACCCCCAGGCTCAGCACCCCCAGGCTCCGCACTCCCAAGCTCAGCACCCCCAAGCTCCGCATCCCCTGGCTCAGCACCCCCACACCCAGCACCCCCAGGCTCAGCACCCCCAGGCCCAGCACCCTCAGCAGCACCAGAGTCACCAGTAACCTCGACAAGCTCAACAGCGTCTACCTGGGACACACCTGAAGGGGCAGGACCCTGAGGAGGGAGGGGGTCTACCTGGGGGGGACCTGGGACAAGGAAGAGCGGTGGCGGGGGGAGGGACGGAGTGCGGTAGGGGAAGAGGCGGTAGTAGGGGACCGACTCGTCAAACGTGACGTCCTGGGAGGACAGAACACGACGGAAGGTGGGGTGGTAGAACTGCCACCCTGGGGCGTCAGGGGGGAAACCCAGGAAGACGCAAGGAGCAGCACGAGGAGACAGCTTGTCCGCAGACAAGTCGCGGACAAATGCCCAAGATCCCCAGACACAGAACGCCGACGCATCGCCAACCTTCCCCGTCCACAGCAGAGCTGGGGAGGTCTCCGGCCTGGAGACCCTGGGCTGAAGGTTGATCTGATGCGCGGCGTACCGAACCGCAAACGGCCACAGAAAATGGTGGGCAGCCGCATGCATCATGGACGTACGGGCGACGTCCATGACCATGCCGATGCGGCGCTCAGCAATCCCATTCTGCTGTGGAGAGTCCGGAAGCGTGAAGGTCTGGCGGATGCCTCGTGCACGACAGTAGGCTCGCAGAAGGCCAGAGGAGAACTCTCCGCCTCTGTCCGAGTGCAGACGCAGAACAGGAAAGTCCGAGCCGAAGCTCTTCCTGAGCTGGAGACGAGCCGCGCGGATCCAGTCGATCAACACCTCAGTGACATCACCCTTGCTGCGCAAGGGGAAGACTGTGGTGTAACGCGAGTAGTCGTCAACCACCAGCAGGAAGTAGCGCTCGTGACCCTGCCCACGGACGCGGGCTGGGCCCCACACGTCCATGTGAAGCGTCTGCAGCGGAGCCTCCGTCGGAGGAAACGGGGAGGAGTGAGGGGTAGCCCGAAGGCGTCCCTCGACACAGGGGACACAGGTAGGGCCAGGCCCCGGAGGAAGGGGAGGGAGGGACCGGGGAAGACCGGAGACAAGGACACGGGAGGCCATGCTTCGGAGACGAAGCAGGGAGGGGTGACCCAGGCGGTGGTGCCAGAGGAGGGTCTCGTGAGACAGGAGGCGACACGAGCAGGGGGCAGACTCAGAACCAGACCTGGACGCTGCAGCAAACACCTGACCCGACGCAGCTACCTGACCAAACGCAGGAGGCGGAGGAGACGCGGTAGTGAGTGTGTACAGGCTCGACCCCGGCCGACGCGTAAACGTGGCCAAGTGTCGGCCCGTGTCCGCATCCGTGCAGTGGGTCACGCGCTGGCGCGGAGGGGTGAACTGGTCAACCCCCCCATCCTGTAGGTCAGCACCCGCCACCAAGTTCGTAGAGAACGAGGGGAGGTACAGACCCGACAGGGAGCCAGACGGGACCACAGGGCACGGAAGGACAGTGGAGTAGTGAGCCAAAACAGGACCCCCAGAGGGGTCTGCCAGGGAGAGTGCAACTGGCCGACTAAGCGGCGTGAGTGTGATGCGGTCTCGAAAGAAGGAGCGAGACGCCCCCGAGTCAAGTGTGAAGGTGTGTGAGGCCGGAGCCGACGCGGTACCTGAGAGAGCAGACTCACCAGCACCTGAGGAAGCAAACTCACTGGCACCTAGAGCAGCAGCCTCACTAGCACCTGGAGCAGCAGCCTCACGAGTACCTAGAGCAGCAGTCCCAATGCCCGGGTCGGGCGGGAAACACCGGTAACAGTCACCCTCATCACTAATAGTCACAGCATACATGGCACGAAGGATAGCATCAAAGTTTAGATCAAAGATAGCTACTCCTGCCCTAGACAGCTGGTCCCAGCGAGGGATCTCAGTGGCGTCAGGGAATTGGCGGCGCCAAGCGTCAGTAAGGCGGCCAAAGCAGCGTTGGGTGGGGTGCGGCCTCCCACACTCCTCACCCGCACGGTCACCAGAGCGCAGAACGTAGGTGCACGGGCCAGTACCCCCACCCCTCTGGCGTGCAGCGTACCACTCACGGAGCTGCTGAGTGGAGAGGGTCTCCTGACCGCGCTGCTGCTGCTGGCACTGACCACCACCACCCCCACCACCACCCCCACCCCCCCCGCCGCCTCCACCGCCGCCTCCACCGCCCCCGCTAGCTCCTCCAGCGCCCTTGCCCCCCTTGCCCTTGCCAGGGCGACGTCTCCCACTAGAGGTAGACGCCGCACCGACCGACTCGAAACCAACGAGGTCGGCCGTAGCAGCAGAGGCAACAGAGGGCAAAAGGCGGGAGGGGGAACACCCCTCAAAGATGGGGGTGCGCGGGTCACCACGAGAGGCTCCTACAGCTAGTATGCTCTTCTCTGCTGCTAGGAGGTCCTTCTCGAGGAGGTCAACAGTGAGAGTGGTGGGGCAGACTGAGAGAAAGTGGTCCCTGACTGCGCGAAGGGAGTCAGGGAGGCGGGTGACTATGTAGTAGAGGGTGATGTACATGGGGGGGGGGGGGTTCTTGGCGCAGAACTCAGCAGGAAGCGCAGCGCGGTAGCGAGTGTCACTAGTGCGGAGGTGTGTAATGAGGTCAGCGACTGTGGCAAAGGCAGTAAGGTCAGGAAAGAGGTACGGTAGCATGAGGCGGCTCAGTGCAGCAGTGGCGGGGGAGGAGTAGCGTGCAACTACAGCGTCGTACAAGGTCCTAGCACTCTTGTACTGGCTAAAGTGCGCACGCTCAGAGGTAGGCAGGTGGCGACGCACAGCAAGACGTGCAGTAGCATCGCGTGTGGCCCACTGTGAGCGAACAGTGGCGTCAGCATCGGCAGTGGGGGCAGGGGAGGCACCAGACGTGAGGTCAAAGAGGGAGAGACCGTCTGCCCTATCGCACTGTAAGAAGAGCTGGAGGTCGTCTACCCAGACGTCAAAGTCAATGGCACGGCCCTCAGCGTCAAAAGTGAGGACACTGGGGGTAGCCATGACAGCAGTAGACTAGCAGCGCAGGCAGTGGGGTGAGGGCAGTGCGGAGAGGGAGGCGCTGCTCTTACCAGACAGGGGCAACAGCTATCACCGATGACGGTCTGCTGCACTTGACAGGTCTCTCCTCTCTCAAAGAGCTGGACATTTCTGAATGCAAAGGTGTGACAGATGGGGGCATGGTGCATGTGGGGAGGCTGACAGGGCTTGAGAGGCTTCATCTGGATTACACGGCAGTCACAGATGATGGGCTGCATCAGCTGACTGCCCTGACCAAGCTGACAAAATCCTGGCTGAATGCGGTACGCAGGCGGTTAGGCAGTCAGGGTGGCAGGCTGTGACTGGCTGCGGGAGACTGAGGGGTGTGGAGCCAAGGGGTGTGACGAACGAGGGGAGGAGGCATGCATGCGGAGGAGTGAGGCATGGAATGGTTGCTGGACGGGAGCAGGTGCAGGGCGTTTTGGGTAGGAGGCCATGCCTTTGAGTGGACTCAAAAGGAGGTCATGCCCAAATAATAGCATGCAGTTGGACAGATCCAGGTGTAGAGGCTACGTAAAGAGCCATGACTGCCTGGCTTTAAATGTGTATGTGATGTTTCTGCAATATGATCAATACAGTCAAACATCCATTACTTTGTCTACAAAGAGCATGGCTGACCTAAGTTTGTGTGCACGAGTGGCAGTGGCTGGCGTGATAGCATTCAAAGGGGTATGCTGTTGGGGTGTGAAACAGGAAGAAGTGGGCCTGCGTGTGAATGGATAGGAAAGGGGCAGATAGATGTGATGCATGCTGCTGCTCACATGAGCTCCAACCCAAGCACCCCTGCTTGCAATGTCCCTGACGAGATTGGCATACTGATACATAATTCTCTCATGACCAGCATCTGATATGGATGAAGCTGCTGCTAGTGGCAGCAGGCAGCAACACTGTGGGAGAAGCTGACTCCCTGAATCTAAAAGCAATGATTTCAGTGCGTGCTGCAATTATCCAAACCGCTCGGCCAACTCTCCTCTAAGACCATTGTGTGTCACCGCTACCCACCACAACAGATTTGACATGCTTCTGAACGTCTGTTCTGAAGACACAGTGGCATGGGCATAGGGGGAAGAGGGGCGGGGGCAGGAGGTTGGGCAGGGAAAGGGAAGGTGGGGTTGGGTTTGTGGCGCCTCTCTGCTGCAATCAACCAGTCACCGAGGAGGAGAGAGAGGAGGGAGTACACGGAAAACGAGGGTGGGGTGAGGGTTGGAGTGGTGGGGGAGGGGGCTCTCCACTGGGGAAGAAGGGAAAGAAAGAGATGTCAGCGGGGGATGGAGGGGTGGGGGTGGAGGGGGATTGGGTGACAGAAGGCGGTCTTGACGCAGAAGATGGCGAAATAAGAGAAAGGTGCTGTCTGCAGGTGCAAAGGCTACGGCTTGTGCTATAATGCTGGAATGGGAGGATCAAGCTGATGGTCTGAAAACAACGAGGATCCAGGATAAGGAGTAACACACGGTTTGTGCACAGGGTGAGTGTTAATGAGGGGCACAGCACGATGAGATGGATGGCATGATATGATGATATCAATGGTACGTTGGGATAGTACAATAGACTGCTGAAAGCTGGCAGGCATTGGAAGAGCTGAATGGGGTGGGGGGGGCTGTTGAGTATGAGGACGAGACATTAAAGCGAGCAGGCAAAATAGTGACCCCCTTTTCTAGTTGGGTCCAGGTTGAAATGGGTGAAGTGGCGGGAAGGAGTGTGGGTGGACGGCCAATTTTTACGCGCCAAAAGAAATGAGGCATGTGGATTCGCAGGAGGGGCGAAAAAAACGAGCAGGGCCCAGTTGATCGCACATGTGGTTAATAGCATTGTGAGGCATCAGCAAGCGAACCTGCTACTCGCCCAATCATGTATAGGCTTTGCATCTTCTGGTTGGACCAGTGATGACAAAATGAACACTCCAGCAGCACCTGCCACCCGCGACAAAACACCCCTATTGAAACCGAGTGGACACAACACACAACTGAAATGAGCAGGGCCCATCTCGAACACACCCTGCCTACCCCCTGAAGGCGACCAAATCCGCCCGACTCTGACTAGCCTAGCTATAGCACCTCCCGCGGTGATTAGGCGAAGCTAGTGATGAGTCCGTTTAGGCACGGCGCCACGCGCGCAAGCGCGCTGCCAGAACCGCCTGAAAACAAGCATGCGCGGATGTGTGCGGGTGAACATGTGTGTGCCTGTTTCAGATACAGTGCACGTGACAGAGTTGATCGCGCCACTGCTTATAAGCGAACCTCTCCTCGTCGCTTCCACCATTTTATTTCCCACGCGCTTCTCCTCGTCGCCCCCGCCTCGTTATTTCCCACGCGCGTCCGACCGATTTGGCAGTTTAGCAAGATTAGCATTGGCATACACTAAACAATCCTGCCGATGTACCCTTACGCAAAGGTGAGGTAGTATACGTCGACGTCATAATGCTGATCGCTAAATTCTTGCAGTGATTACCGTGTGCGAATACACACACCGTTCGAGTCAAATGGCCTCGGGTGTGTCGGGTCATCAAAGCTGCAGGCATTTGGCGGGTCAGTAGTTAGGGTTGAGGCCTTGTTGTAACTTCGAGCAGACCTGGGGACGGGTTTGAGACCAGTTGGGGTAGGTGACACCCAGGTAAACTGCGTTGGGGGTGAGGGCCACCCATCAATTTTCCTGAGTCTCCTCGTCGCCTTCGCCTCGTCTCCCAGGACCGAGTGGGAGAGACAAAGGGGCAAGGACACAGGGGGAGAGACAGAGGGGGAAGGACAGATTGGGAGAGGCAGAAGGGGAAGGACAGAGGGGGAGAGACAGCAGGCTAAGGACAGAGGGGGAGAGACAGCAGGCTAAGGACAGAGGGGGAGGAACAGAGGGGGAGGGACAGCAGGCTAAGGACAGAGGGGGAGAGACAGCAGGCTAAGGACAGAGGGGGAGAGACAGCAGGCTAAGGACAGAGGGGGAGAGACAGCAGGCTAAGGACAGAGGGGGAGGAACAGAGGGGGAGGGGCAGACAGGGGTGTGACAGAGGGAGAGAGCCTGTACTTCCCTCACTCCCTCTCCCCGTCGCCCTCACTTCTAGCATCACTGTTTACACCCCTCTGCATTGGACCCTACCACCCTTTCTCCCACCAGCTCTGTTTACCCCCCAATCTATTCTCCTTTCCCTCTCCCTGCTTCCCCCCTCCCTCCTCTCTGCCTCCCCCCTCACTCCTCCCTGCTTCCCCCCACCATCAGAGTGGTGAGCGCCACACACCAGGTGAGGCTTCACTTTCTCCATATGCACCCCTCCTCTTCCTCCCCCTACCCATGTACCCCTCCTCTCTCGTGCACGCCCTAATTCCCCCCCTCCCCCACCCTGCTTCCCCCCATCCCCTTCCCTGCTTCCCCCCATCCCCTTCCCTGCTTCCCCCCATCCCCTGCCCGGCTTTCCCCCTCCATATCCTCAGGTGATATCTCCCCACACGGCGAAATGGGGAAATGGGGAAGGGGAAATGGGAAAGAGACAGAAGGAAGGGGAAATGGGGAAGGGACAGAAGGAAGGGGAAATGGGGAAGGGAGGAAGGGGAGATGGGGAAGGGACAGAAGGAAGGGGAAATGGGGAAGGGACAGAAGGAAGGGGAAATGGGGAAGGGACAGAGGGAAGGGGAAATGTAGAAGGAACAGAGGGAAGGGGAAATGGCGAGGGACAGAGGGAAGGGGAAATGGGGAAGGGACAGAAGGAAGGGGAAATGGGGAAGGGACAGAAAAAAGGGGAAATGGGGAAGGGACAGAGGGAAGGGGAAATGGGGAAGGGACAGAGGGAAGGGGAAATGGGGAAGGGACAGAGGGAAGGGGAAATGGGGAAGGGACAGAAGGGAAGGGGAAATGGGGAAGGGACAGAAGGAAGGGGAAATGGGGAAGGGACAGAAGGAAGGGGAAATGGGGAAGGGACAGAAGGAAGGGGAAATGGGGAAGGGACAGAAGGAAGGGGAAATGGGGAAGGGACAGAAGGAAGGGGAAATGGGGAAGGGACAGAAGGAAGGGGAAATGGGGAAGGGACAGAAGGAAGGGGAAATGGGGAAGGGACAGAGGGAAGGGGAAATGGCGAGGGACAGAGGGAAGGGGAAATGGGGAAGGGACAGAAGGAAGGGGAAATGGGGAAGGGACAGAAGGAAGGGGAAATGGGGAAGGGACAGAAGGAAGGGGAAATGGGGTTGGTACTTTCGGAGGGTGAAAGGAAGAGGGGCAAAGGGAAGGGGGAATGGGGAGTGACACACAGGGAAAAAGGGAAATGGGGAGGGACAGGGGGTAGGGGAAATGGGGAAGGGACAGAAGGAAGGGGAAATGGGGAAGGGACAGAAGGAAGGGGAAATGGGGAAGGGACAGAAGGAAGGGGAAATGGGGAAGGGACAGAGGGAAGGGGAAATGGGGAAGGGACAGAGGGAAGGGGAAATGGCGAGGGACAGAGGGAAGGGGAAATGGGGAAGGGACAGAGGGAAGGGGAAATGGGGAAGGGACAGAAAAAAGGGGAAATGGGGAAGGGACAGAGGGAAGGGGAAATGGGGAAGGGACAGAGGGAAGGGGAAATGGGGAAGGGACAGAGGGAAGGGGAAATGGGGAAGGGACAGAAGGGAAGGGGAAATGGGGAAGGGACAGAAGGAAGGGGAAATGGGGAAGGGACAGAAGGAAGGGGAAATGGGGAAGGGACAGAAGGAAGGGGAAATGGGGTTGGTACTTTCGGAGGGTGAAAGGAAGAGGGGCAAAGGGAAGGGGGAATGGGGAGTGACACACAGGGAAAAAGGGAAATGGGGAGGGACAGGGGGTAGGGGAAATGGGGAGTGACAGGGGCAAGGGGATTTGAATTTGTACAGAAAGGGGAAATGGGGAGGTCCGAGAAAAGGGGAAATGGGGAGGGACAGAGGGAAGGGGATAAGGGGAGTGACAGGGACCAGGGGAAATGCTGAGCGACTGGGGGAAGGGGAAATATGGAGTGACAGGGGAAAGGGGAAATGGCGAGGGACACAGGGAAGGGGAAATGGGGAAGGGACAGAGGGAAGGGGAAATGGGGAAGGGACAGAGGGAAAGGGAAACCGAGAGGGACGGAGGGAAGAGGAAATTCGGTTGGGTCTTTAGGAGGGTGAAATGAAGAGGGGCAGAGGAGGGCAGAGTCAGGGAGTGAGTCCTGGGCCGGGCCTAGGCTGCTGATGTCTGTTCGCACGGGTGGCCTGGGGCAGACACATTGGACATAGGGGGAATGGCTGGGAAAACGGGCAAGCGAGGGTGTGTGGGACGGCGACCTTCCATGGGCCCCAATGCCGATCAACCCCTCTTTCAAGCCTCGAAAGGGTGTTAAGAGGATGGGTGATGTGGGAAGGTTGTGAAGAGGAGCGTGATGGGTGTGACGGTATGAGCAAGGTAGGTGGGGGCGCACAGGTGAACACCAGGCATGCACCAGGTACACACCTGAGCGGGGACACTCACACTAGCACACACTTGCGGCGTCGCGCAAATCAAGCCCGTCAGGGGTCTTGACGGCTAAGTCAGCGGGGGCGCGAATGCACGACTGGAAATGGGGAAACGGGGTGGGACAAATGGGAAGGGGAATTGCAGAGGGATTGGAGAAAAGAGGAATTGGGGAGGGACAGAGGGATGGGAGTGCAGTGCCTTGCTCTCCAAACGAATTAGAGTAGGCGAGGCACTGTGACTTGCACTCCGTCTGAAAAAGAGCAGGCGCGGCACTGTGCCTTGCGCACCACGTGAAAACGAGCAGGTGCGGCGCCGCGCCTTGAATTTCGTGTGAAAACGAGCAGGCGCGTCGCTTTGCCTTGAATTCCGTGTGAAACTGATGAGGCGCGTTGCTGTGCCTTGCATTCCGTGTGAAAACGAGCAGGTGTGGAAACGAGCAGGCGCGGCGCCATGCATCAGGCATTCCGTGCCTAAACGAGAAGCGCGGCGCTGTGCCTTGCATTCCGCACGGATCTAGTAGCCAAGGTTGAAGGCCTTGCAATCCGTGCGAAAGCTGAATAATAGGTGCAGCGTTGAGCCTATGCAATGTCGAACACAAGCGCGCTCCAGTGCTTCGCGATGCATTGTGTTCGTACGTGACGGGTGTGGCGACGTGGCTTCTAATCTGTTGGAAAACGAGTAGGGACGACTTGCAGTTTGTTCTACTGCGATGCGCAGCATATCACAAGGCCTTCTAGACACGGTCGCGTGCGTAAACTGCTGGGAATATCACGCAGCCCGTTTTTGGTGCTCGACATGCTGCAGGAGTGACATGCGAGTAGTAAAGGCTTGCATCCTAACGCTCTGTTCTGGCTGATACTGACGGCGCCAGCAGTGAGAAGGCACACGATTGACAGCTATGACCGAAACCGAAATACAACGCTACGCGCGCGGCCCCTTTCCCCCGTAACTAAACTGTGCAGGGTTTCACTCCCTTTGCTCTTGAGTCTCTGGTGCCGTGGGACGAGCAAAATAGTAAGCTATGACTAGCTAGCGTGCAACCCAGGTCCACTTTGAAGCTCAAATTGGGCCCGGTGGATTCAGTCTTGCGCACTTCTGTTTTTTGCACCTGTTTTTGTGGTTCTGTTCCCAGCGCTTCAGTTCATTTCGTGTACTCCTCTCGCAGGAGAGCGTGACATTCGTTTTCGTTCCCATGTCGCAGAGCGCAACCCACGCGTTCCCTGGCATTGCTTGCGAGCAGACCCACCAATGCCATAGTTCGCATTCGACCCTATAACTCGTTGTCCAATCAAATGTTTTTTCCAGCCTCGCTCCTCGAAATGACACGGCTCAAATGAATAGTGCGCCACTTCTTGTCGAGCCCAGAGCACCCTCTGGAAACAGTGCCAGAGTTTCAAACTGGGCCTTGGGTCACTATTTTGCCTGCTCGCTTTAAAACCAGGGTCCCACGTAGATCATTTGTTTTGCAGTTGATGGGAAAACCCCGTTTCTTATTGGTTGACGAGGTTGGAACAACGAAAAGCGGGGCAGCGAGGGATGCGAAGTGAACAAAATCGTTTGCTGTGTTCCAAACCTTCTAGGTATGGAAACAGGTTCGGAGCCGAAGCTACAGTGCCAGTGAAATGTCAAGAGTTGTCGAAAGTCTCATGTACCTGAAATTTGTTTTGCAATTGGTGCTGAGGCAAAAGTGGGGGAGTGTCGCACGCCAACTTCCCTAGCCAACCAGTCCGCCTCGCCTAGAAAAACAAGGTAACTCAGCCTCAAATGTTTTGCAGTTGATGGCAGAATCTCTTACTTGAGACTAAGTAAGGGAATAAGTGAGGGAGGGAAGGAAAGAAAGGGGGGAGACAAGGAGATGACAGGAGAGAGTGGAAGAAGGATGCCAGATGGGAGGGACATGTAGGACATGGGAAGGAATGAGGGAAGAAGAGGGGGAGAGTGGGTGGTGGTGTGGGGTGGATTGCTTGTCTCACCTGTGATGACGTCATCTGCCATCAAGAAAGGGGTTTGTGGGTGGTTGGCTCCATGTGCCGCGTCACCCTCTCTCCCCTCCCACCACTACCATGGTGGCAAGGCCGTGAATTGAGGCTGGCTTTAGAACGCAGAAGAGATTTAAGGGGGTGGGAAGGGGGAGGAGAGGTGTGTGAATGGGGGGAAGCAGGACCGTCTGGGAGAAAGCGAGGCTTTAAAGCAAGGGTGCACATTCCTAGGGGCGGTTTTTGGGTGTGTTGGTTTGGTTCACCCGTTAGGGTGCTATGAATGGTTGGCAAAGAGTCCAACCATATGAAACACTGGAGCGAGGGTTGGAGAATGTGCTGGCGAACACAAAAACAATTCGTCCGCGAGTTGGGTTGGGGGAACAGACGACGGAAGGTGAGGCAAGTGATAAACCTTTGCCTCCACCCCCCCCAAAGTGCACCCTTGCTTTAAGAAAATAAGAGGAAGGATGGATGTAGGGAAGAGAGTTGATAGCACAGGTACATGGGGGAGAACGCGTGCAGCGGCAAAGGGTGGGGTGAAGGGGGGGATGAATAGAAACGGCAAATCAGCAGCCAGGCAACTCAAGAGGTATACTCGCTCTGTGCAAGGGCGCATTCGGTTCTCGCACTGGGTTCCTGTAAAGGAAGGGCTGCAGGAAGGATCATGAGTGTGAAGCTCACGAGGACGGAAGGGGGATGATGGCAGGATAACAGGAGCGCTAAAGATTGTGCCAAAGTGCAAGCATGTGCCCACCTAATTGCTCTGCTCCATGCCACCCCATGTGCTCCATGCCACCCCATGTGCTCCATGCCACCCCATGTGCTCCATGCCACCCCATGTGCTCCATGCCACCCCATGTGCTCCATGCCACCCCATGTGCTCCATGCAACCCCATGTGCTCCATGCCAACCCATGTGCTCCATGCAACCCCATGTGCTCCATGCCACCCCATGTGCTCCATGCCACCCCATGTGCTCCATGCCACCCCATGTGCTCCATGCCACCCCATGTGCTGCATGCCACCCCATGTGCGCCATGCCACCCCATTTGCGCCATGCCACCCCATGTGCTGCATGCCACCCCATGTGCTGCATGCAACCCCATGTGCTCCATGCCACCCCATGTGCTCCATGCCACCCCATGTGCTCCGTGCCACCCCATGTGCTGCATGCCACCCCATGTGCTGCATGCCACCCCATGTGCTCCATGCAACCCCATGTGCTCCATGCCACCCCATGTGCTCCATGCCACCCCATGTGCTGCATGCCACCCCATGTGCGCCATGCCACCCCATTTGCGCCATGCCACCCCATGTGCTGCATGCCACCCCATGTGCTGCATGCCACCCCATGTGCTCCGTGCCACCCCATGTGCTCCATGCCACCCCATGTGCTCCATGCCACCCCATGTGCTCCATGCCACCCCATGTGCTCCATGCGACCCCATGTGCTCCATGCCACCCCATGTGCTCCATGCCACCCCATGTGCTCCATGCCACCCCATGTGCTGCATGCCACCCCATGTGCTGCATGCCACCCCATGTGCTCCATGCCACCCCATGTGCTGCATGCCACCCCATGTGCTGCATGCCACCCCATGTGCTGCATGCCACCCCATGTGCTGCATGCCACCCCATGTGCGCCATGCCACCCCATGTGCTCCATGCCACCCCATGTGCTCCATGCCACCCGATGTGCTTCATGCCACCCCATGTGCTCCATGCCACCCCATGTGCGCCATGCCACCCCATTTGCGCCATGCCACCCCATGTGCTGCATGCCACCCCATGTGCTGCATGCCACCCCATGTGCTGCATGCCACCCCATGTGCTCCATGCCACCCCATGTGCTCCATGCCACCCCATGTGCTCCATGCAACCCCATGTGCTCCATGCCACCCCATGTGCTCCATGCCACCCCATGTGCTCCATGCCACCCCATGTGCTCCATGCCACCCCATGTGCTCCATGCCACCCCATGTGCTCCATGCCACCCCATGTGCTCCATGCCACCCCATGTGCTGCATGCCACCCCATGTGCTGCATGCCACCCCATGTGCGCCATGCCACCCCATGTGCTGCATGCCACCCCATGTGCTGCATGCCACCCCATGTGCGCCATGCCACCCCATGTGCTGCATGCCACCCCATGTGCTGCATGCCACCCCATGTGCGCCATGCCACCCCATGTGCTCCATGCCACCCCATGTGCTCCATGCCACCCCATGTGCTGCATGCCACCCCATGTGCTGCATGCCACCCCATGTGCCGCATGCCACCCCATGTGCTCCATGCCACCCCATGTGCTCCGTGCCACCCCATGTGCTGCATGCCACCCCAATGTGCTGCATGCCACCCCATGTGCTCCATGCAACCCCATGTGCTCCATGCCACCCCATGTGCTCCATGCCACCCCATGTGCTGCATGCCACCCCATGGGCGCCATGCCACCCCATTTGCGCCATGCCACCCCATGTGCTGCATGCCACCCCATGTGCTGCATGCCACCCCATGTGCTGCCACCCCATGTGCTCCATGCCACCCCATGTGCTCCATGCCACCCCATGTGCTCCATGCCACCCCATGTGCTCCATGCGACCCCATGTGCTCCATGCCACCCCATGTGCTCCATGCCACCCCATGTGCTCATCCCCATGTGCTCCATGCCACCCATGTGCTGCATGCCACCCCATGTGCTCCATGCCACCCCATGTGCTGCATGCCACCCCATGTGCTGCATGCCACCCCATGTGCTGCATGCCACCCCATGTGCTGCATGCCACCCCATGTGCGCCATGCCACCCCATGTGCTCCATGCCACCCCATGTGCTCCATGCCACCCCATGTGCTCCATGCCACCCCATGTGCTCCATGCCACCCCATGTGCGCCATGCCACCCCATTTGCGCCATGCCACCCCATGTGCTGCATGCCACCCCATGTGCTGCATGCCACCCCATGTGCTGCATGCCACCCCATGTGCTCCATGCCACCCCATGTGCTCCATGCAACCCCATGTGCTCCATGCCACCCCATGTGCTCCATGCCACCCCATGTGCTCCATGCCACCCCATGTGCTCCATGCCACCCCATGTGCTCCATGCCACCCCATGTGCTCCATGCCACCCCATGTGCTCCATGCCACCCCATGTGCTGCATGCCACCCCATGTGCTGCATGCCACCCCATGTGCGCCATGCCACCCCATGTGCTGCATGCCACCCCATGTGCTGCATGCCACCCCATGTGCGCCATGCCACCCCATGTGCTGCATGCCACCCCATGTGCTGCATGCCACCCCATGTGCGCCATGCCACCCCATGTGCTCCATGCCACCCCATGTGCTCCATGCCACCCCATGTGCTGCATGCCACCCCATGTGCCGCATGCCACCCCATGTGCTCCATGCCACCCCATGTGCTGCATGCCACCCCATGTGCGCCATGCCACCCCATGTGCTCCATGCCACCCCATGTGCTCCATGCCACCCCATGTGCTCCATGCCACCCCATGTGCTCCATGCCACCCCATGTGCGCCATGCCACCCCATGTGCGCCATGCCACCCCATGTGCGCCATGCCACCCCATGTGCGCCATGCCACCCCATGTGCGCCATGCCACCCCATGTGCTCCATGCCACCCCATGTGCGCCATGCCACCCCATGTGCGCCATGCATGCGGCTAGCTCTACTCACGTGGAGCTGATGATGGGCGCCTGTGGCCGGTCCTCTGGCGTGGGAGACTCAAAGCGGTACCTGCAAGCACAGGGGGGTGGAAAAGGGAGGCGAGGGATGGGAGGGGTGGGGAGGGATGGGGAGGGGTGGGAGGGGTGGGAAAGGGTGGGGAGGGGCGGGAGGGGCGGGAGGGGTGGTAAGGACGATGAAGCGAGGACACGTGTGGGTAAGGCTAGCAAACGCGCTTGGCAGGAAACGCTGTAGTGAAACACGAAAGCACGGAGGAGAGAGGGGCGCAGTTCAGGGCGAGTTATTTGTTCACTGAAGCTTAAGCACCAAGCAGTGTGTGAAGTGAAGCGTTATACGTCAATAACCAAGCCAAGCCCTCCACTCACTCCCCCCATTCCCTCACTTCCCCCCTCTACCCCCCCCTCCCAAATCCCACTAACTCCCACTACGGGGTGGGAGGCACGGGGTGGGAGAGGCACGGGGTGGGAGGCACGGGGTGGGAGGCACGGGGTGGGAGGCACGGGGTGGGAAGCACGAGGGGGGGAGGTACGGGGTGGGAGGCACGGGTTGAGCTGCAGCTCAATACCACGCTTGAAGTTGAACCACACCCCATCAACCCCCATGCACACTAACCTGGGATGGTTGAAGCAACGGAGAGCAGAGAGAGCCGCGGGCTCCTTGAAGCTCTCCAGAGGAGAGGCAGTGTGGATCCCGATTTGCGATGTTGGACAAGACAGGCCCAGCACAGCACGTTAGAGCTGATCTGAGATGCGTTAAGAGAACTCTCAAAGATCTGGGGAGAGTGTCCCATGAGGGGCGTGCGGATGAGCGTGTCCTAGAAGTACAAATGCTGCGCGCCCGTGGGGGGGAAGACAAGAGAGAGCTGGTTGCTGCAACTTGCGTGCTGAGCAGCAGCTCCCGCCACTTCCAAATACACGCCTGGTGTGTTGCTTAGAGAAGGTAGGAAAGGGAAGGGGAAGAAAGAGAAGGGGAAGCAAGAGAGTAGTCACCGCTTGTGGGGATGAAATGGAAGTAAGATCTTGTCGTTGAAGGGCGTGTTGAACAGAAGCCATCCCTGCCTGCCACTCCCCCACCATGCCTAGGAGGTTAAGAGGAGGATAAGGGGAGGAGAGGGAGGAAAAGGGGACTGAAACTGGAGGGGAAGGGAGACCTTGAGGGTTCTTGCCTGTCTGTGGATGACAGGAAGGTACCATTCACTCAACCGTGTATAAGTGCAATAGTCCTACAAATTATGCACACACATGCACATGCACGCATTGCGGCCCCCCATCCACCCATCCCATGTTCACCATGCATCGGGGTGCAAATCTTGTACCTCATATTCCAAATCTCCTCTGCTCGTCGTGTCGCTTGTCGCCTCTGCTGTCTCCTTGGCTCGCCTCAAATGCTCTTCCTGCCTCTGGCTGGCAGGTCGTGCCACGTGCCCACACATGCTGTCAGCGCTAGTGAGCAGGAGGTGTTTAAGAGAGTGGGGTGAGCGGGAAGGAATGATGCATGCATGAGGGAGGTGAAGGGGTACGAAAGCAGGGGAAGCAGGGGCGCAAGCATGAGCGCAGGAACGCACAGGCCGCACCGTGGGGGGGGGAATGGAGGACAAGAGTGGGAACGGGGAAGGGGAAGAGGTAAGACAGCAAGCAAGGACAGCAATGGAGGCATTGCGGCATGGGGCCACAAACACGGTGCAGTAGGTGAGTGTGAGAGCGGGAAACAGAGAGGAACGACAGGAGGGAGGGAGCAACACAATTTCATTTGTAACAGAGGAGCAGGAGTAGCACTTGCAAGTTGCAAGCAACTTGGAAGTCCTACTACAAAAAATTGGATTATAGCACTTCCATGTAAGCAACGATGTAAGGTGCTTGATGGAGGAACACACTGTGTGGTGCCAGATAGTAGGACAGGACTTCCATCCCACCCACATCTTCTGTGTGTGCTCCCACATTAGCTTACATGTTTATAATAGCAGAGGAGCAGGAGTGCAGCCGGGCTGCAGTCGAGGAGCCCATGCTAAAATCACTACTGGGTCCTGGTGTCAAGGTGGAAAATTGCGCTGAGCGAAATTTTCGAGCCGAAATTTTCGATCCAAATTTTCGGCCATTTTTGTAATATTTCGGCGAAATTTTAATGGACCTTAAAAAAAAAAAAGACAGATCCGCCCTAGATTTGATGGCGAAATGCCAGATCCGCCCTAGATCTGATGGCGAAATGCCAGATCCGCCCTAGATCTGATGGCGAAATGCCAAATCCGCCCTAGATCTGATGGCGAAATGCCACATCCGCCTAGATCTGGTGGCAAAATGCCATTAGAATGTCCACCCATGAAATTTTATCGGATTTTCTCTTTTTTTTTTCCAGAAAATTTCGGACGAAATTTTCCACCAAATATTTTTTTGGAAGGGGGACCGAAATTATGGAAATTTTCGGTCGAAATTTTCGATAGCGAAATTTTCGCCCAAAATATGAAAAATTCGGCGACATTTTGCACCCTGCCTGGTGTAAGGAGGATGATGAGCAGCGGTAGGGGTGTTGGTGGGAGGGATGAAGCAAGGGAAGACGGAAGGAGAAGCAACTCAGAGTGAGTGAGAGGAGGGCGAGAAACAAGAAGCGGTTGAAGGGAGGAAGGGTGTGGGGCAGGGGGGGAAAGAGAGGGAGGGGACGGAGGACAAGGGAAGATGTGGGGAGGAGGAGGGCAGGTAAAGTTACCATTGATCACTCTAAAGGTTTGGACACACAAAGCTCTGCGGCGTTTCTTATTTGAGGCCAGAGGAGCAGAATCTCCTTGAACCTCCCATGGATGGCCTTCAACAGCGCATATTCCTGCAGCGCCATGTACAGGAATATGCGCAGCCTGCACATGGCTGCTGCACATGGCGCCATGTGCAGCCTGACCAGTGCAGTGCTCGCCAACCTCACCATCACCACCACTAACACCACCATCACCACCACTAACAGCATCACCACCACTAAGTGTTTCGTTATAAGGCGGCTTGACACAAGCTGCTGTCGTGCCAGCTTCCGCTTCCACAGTCCGCCCTTGCGTTGACGGTTAACCTGACACTCGCTTCGACTGCAGCTGCATCGGTACCTTCCCTGTAAGCAAGCACATCTTGTTTGTTGGGATGCTGCTGCTGCTACTCTGCAACTGCTGCTCCGCTCCTGCTGTTCTAGCTCCTGGTGTAATTGCTCTTTCTGCTTTTGCTACATCTTCCTCCTCATTTGCAGCCTTCCAGACCCTGCCTCTTCCCTTTACCGCTAGCCTACCTCCTGCTCAGACTCGAGGTCAACATGCATTGAGCACGCGTGCAGTTAAAGCCCTCTCATACAAGGTGACATAACAACCGCTGCCTCGCTCGTCGCTCCATGCCTCCCTGCTCACCTATGTCACTTCTCGCATGAGTGCACTGTCGTGGCCAGGCTGTGTGTCTCAACGAAGTTCCAAGCGTCGCTCCCGTTTTGCCCGTGGGAACGGCGCTGTCGTCGCTCCCCCCAGCGACGGATCGGGGGGCTGGAACGCTCGCCGGCTGGGGCTTGTCGGGACCTTCGTCACGCGCGGCAGTTTCCCGTCCCACCTGAACACTTTTCACCCCCTAGATTCCGCGTGGTCAACTAATACGGATGTATCAGCGTCGCGACAAAAAACACCCACGAAGTGGAAACCCTACGCGAAGTTGAGACGGGCCGCTCATTGCTGTTGGTGTGGGAAGGGGAGGGAGTTGAAGGGAGAGCGCATAGGGGCGTAAATCAGCGTGAGCAGGAAGGTTGGGGGGAGGAGGAAGAGGGGGGCGGGGGGGGGGGGGGGGGGGGGGGAGGGGGAAGGGGGAGACTGACAACAGCGCCTTGTCCACAAAGAAGCGCTGGGAATGCTAACTGAGCGCAGCGCCGGAATGGGAGGGCGCAATGAAGGGATGCATCAAATTCCTGCCAGTGTGGCGATGGTGCCTCGCATTCAAATAAGCTCCTCCCACCCACCACCGCCCTGCTGCCATCGTCTGCTGAAATGGCCGCCAGCTGAGAGGCCCCACATTCACCTACTGGCGCATTGCTGCCAGGTGCATCCCCGCACAGTAATTGCGGCATGGGAATGAGACGCACCTTAAAGCAATGCTCACGTAAGTGCTGCCTTGTCAGCAAAATGGCGCCAAAAACGGCATACCAGGCGCGGATAACAGGGATGGGACAACGGATGGGAGCATGGATAGCAGCAGAAGCGAGTGATGATCGTATCCGTCGGACGGATCAGGATGAATGACTCTTCAGATCCCCCCACTAATGCGGTGGTGCCGAGTGGCGATCTCGTTGCATCCGAATGGGCCTCTCGCCTCCACGTTAGCACCCCCCGACTCACCCTCAGATCCCTCATCGCGATGGCGCGCATTCCGCCTGCTGCCAAGGCGCAGAGCGTCTACGACCGCGAATGCGACGAGTGCGAAAATTTCAGCGCGGAGAGAGACAGCAGTGGGATGGCGGTCGCACGCGAAAACAGTGGCACGACGAGATGGCTTAGGGTTCACGCTCCTCGCATTGGTGATTCGTTTAAACCTCGAAATGACTACGTGGCACTTAACCCTAGTGGTAGCATAAAGTCTTACAGCAGCCGTGGCTACGAAGAGGGAGTGAAAACGAACTCATTCCAGAACTTTTGAAGAGAAATCCAAACCGTTTAAAAGAATGCGGAATGCTTTGAATCTCGCAACGCGAATAGTGCACGCGGCGGATAAATACCAGATCGGATAGTGCACGCGGCGAGTTCCGATAAGGCGCCGCGCGAATGCTTTGAATCTTGCTGAGCTAGGTATTGGCGGAAGACTGTGAAAGTGGACGTGGAAAAGCCTAGGGTCTATTTGACACCTGGGTTGGAGCTCGCGTCTCCAATTACACCCTTCCATCCAAGTGTTAAACGCTTGATATAGGGTAACAGACTGCTTTGTCGCAAAGTACACCCAGGCAAGGGTTGAGAGTCGGGAAAGTGTGGGTGGGGTGGTTTGGGTTTGCAACGTGCACTGTAATTGGGTGAGCAAATACGCCAAAGCAGGTTGGGTTGGCAAACTCACCTGCGCGACAAACAAAGCTGAGAATGCGCCCATCGTGCGACAACGGGACCGTCGCCCTCTCGTCCCTGCAAACCAAGCGTTTTACACAGCATGGTATATCTCAACGCCCCGACCACATCCGGGTGCAAAAACGACGCGGCTCGGGAAAGGGATCCGCCACCCTGCGTCATCCTGTCCGGCTAACTGAGTGCACGTCCTGGGCGAGGAGCGTCACCCTGCGTCGCCCGGCAATCCCGATGAAAAATACCCCGATAGCACCTCTCAACGGACCCTCCGTACGAGGTCGACACCTCGACGACGCCGGTCGCGGTCAGCGTGCCACGACGTCCACCTAGCCATCGGCGCGGACTGCGACGTGAGGCCCACCGCGATTTCTGGCCGGCCACTGCGCTGGCGCGCAGAGCCACACGTCGCCCATCCGAAACACAACATTCCACGCGGCGAACATCGATCGGCAAACGTCTGTCCACGCGGCGATCAAGCCTTCGCCGGCCTGCTGGCGGGAACGTCCCCGCGGGATACCATCGTCGGGCGACGCCATGAGCACTGCTGCGTCACGCCGACGTGTAAGCACGGTTCACCGTGACGGGAACACCGGACGGTCGGCTGCGTAAAAGACATGAGTGCCCCGTGCAACGTCGACCATTGCGCCGCCGTGCCGTTCTGCCTTGCATGCAGAGTTGGAGACATGCCCACGGATCGCCCGCCAACACCTGTCCGCCCGAACCGCGACTGTGCCTCTCTATGCTATGACCCCCTGACGGCCAAGTGTCCATGGCATTTCGACACTTGTTTGTTGCGTTGCATTCATTTCCATTCTGGTGGGCCACATTTCCCTTGCTCATTTTCACGCTTCTCGGAGACCGACCGACCACGCGCGGTGCAGGGTCGACGACGAGCCATGCCGGTGTAGAGTGCGTTTAGGTCGGCAAACTTTACGGGCTTCCGACTTAGGATCATTCCGACTAGGACGACTGACTAGGTCGACAACAACCGAAAGTCGCCGACCTCTTTCTTCAAACCCACAACCAGTATTGTCATCGCCGGTGATCCCCCGTGCGGCCTCCAATGGTCAGGGACCAGTCTAACAACATCCCGCCGGACAACACCCCGCCGAACGATACATTGCCACTTCACACCCCGCCGACCATTGTGCCGCCGACCACGGCCACTCCGAACATCACCCAGCAGAACACCAATCCGCCGCCCTTACTTCCCGAAATTCCCGAACTGACCGACATTGCCGCGGAGTTGACGATCGCCGAGAACGTTGAGAGGGCCGAAAGATGGGCGGCCTTTAGGGCCATGGTGCGAAGGCAATACACGGCAGCGATTGTGCAGTATCGACTTTGGTGGGCTGAGCACGTACCGCAGCGAGATCGCGGCGACAACTAGAGGCCGACGGGAACAACTCTACCCGCCGAGATGGCTGGCGTCGCGCCGCCGGCGGGGAGCAGCGCGATTCCCGACCTGAACGAGCCTTTCATGGAGGAAGATGTAGACACCGCTAGGGCAAATATTCCCGCCGACATGGTGGTCGACGTAGACGCCGCTAGGGCAAAAATTCCCGCCGACCCGACCATCCCCCTACCGCCAGGGACGAAAGGGGCTCCCGAACCCGGGCCGGACCGGTACTCGCCGCGTTCGGACACGGAGCAGCCGCCGCCAATTGGACCATTTCCAGAAAACGACTACATGTATCTGACCGTAGAGGACTTGTTGGCAGCCGACGAGAAAGATGACGCCTTCCTGCAAAACATTCCGCGCGACGATTTTGCGGAAGCCGCCTTCGACATCAACAAAGAGCTCGCCAAGAAGAACAGATTGCTGAGGATGATGTGGGGTTTCCGGCATCTCGACACGCTGGAGGCGAGAACGACCCGGATTCAGTACCTGCGGGCGCTGCTCGACTTCAGGAGATGGTGCTGCGCGAACCTTCCAAGACAGCAAACCGCCAGAGTCAAGGGGGACGACGTGCTGGAACACGAGGACGAGATAGGGAGGTACATCGACGAAGACATGGGTGATAAGTGGCACACCGCCAAGGGCGACCTACAATGGATGCACGGTCCCCGCGTCAACGCCACGCGGATCAGGGCGTACATTCTGTCAATCGCGAGGCAGGAAGGTATTGCAAAGGCCGAGGAGCTCGAGGAGCTGAATCCCGACGTCCGTGTCCAGCCCCTGAAGCCGACAACCGTTTCGATGCTGCTCATCCGCATCAAAGCGCTCCAGACGGCCTGCAAGGTCGAGGGGACGCTCTTCGGGGTGAAGGAGCTCCACATCATGTACGACATCTCCGAGGTCCGCTCGGAGGTGCGCGCGATGGTCAGAGAGAAGTGGCACAGGGACGACAGGTAAGTCGGCAAGTCGTCCCGCGCCTGTTTCCCGGTTCGCCCAGCTAACCCAGTCCTCGTGGAAACTGATGTGCAGGGATTGCGTCGACCGGCACCGCGGAACGCTCGGCGACACGTACACCACCGACCAGATCCGCCACCTCATGTTCAAGGTCTTGCCGACCTGGGCAGCTCGGGCGTACGAACCCAAAGCGGCCACCCCCTCCCAGACACTGTGGAAGTTTCTGCTGATGAAGACGATGACCCTCTTGGGTCACCACACCCTTCTCCGCGGAGCCAGTCTCCGAGCGATCGAGCTCCCCGACCTGTTTTTGTACAGAATGGGGAGCGCGTCGCCCGAGCACTCCACTCGACGGCCGGTTGTCATGGTTGTCGCGTCACGAAACTCCAAGACGAACAAGGATGCTCGTCTGCATCACAGCTACGCGGCGAGACACCTGGACCAAGAGATGTGCGCCGTCGGTCACACACTGTTGTGGCTGCACTTCGTGTACGACCAGCTCAGCCGATCGCCCACTTCTCGATGTGTGCCGCCCCTCGACTTCACGACTCCGTACAGCTGGTATCACAAGCACCTCTTTCATGCTCGGAACGACAAGGAACAAAAAGAGCTGCCGGCGTCATCTCATTCTCGGATCACGAAAGAGATGTGGCGGACGAACAACATCTTCATCACGCGCAACACCCACGCCGCCCGGGCGGGTGGGGCACAGGAGCTGGCCGACGACGGCGTTCCGCGATCTGACATCGCCGACTTGGGCCACTGGGCGCTCGACAAGCTCGCGAAGAGCTACATCACGACCATCCCGAAGGCGGCGGTGTTGAGAAAGGCCGGCTACACGGGCAAGCGCGGCGACTACCACCTCGGCCGGAGCATGGTGAAGCCCGACGACAAGGTGGTGGCCCTCATCGCCCAGCACATCTTTCCGTGGGCTGAAGCGGAACTGGCCAAGGTGAGCATTTCGGACGGCAATAACGCCGACAACCCGCCGACCATTTCCACGACGACATTATACCGACGGCTGATTGTGTTTGTGTTTGTGTTCGACTCGCAGGCGGTAAAATGCGCATCCGCGAGAGAGCCCAACACGGCCGGGGTGCACTTCCTGCAATCGCTCATCGAGTTCGGCCGCCGAATCGTCGCCGAGGATCTTGCGTGCATGCTGATGCGCGAACCGTGGCACCCGTACGTCCAGAGTTCCAAGCTCTGCCGCGACCCCGACTTCCAAAAATGGGCCAAGGACGTCAACCGGGTGGACCTCGAAACCATCGCGACGCGCAGTACTCCGAGCGAGAACCCCCAAGAGGTACGGCGTGCGCGTTCCGGCGACCTGCAAAACAAGTCGTCCTGCAACATTGGCTCACCTTTTGCCGACCATCCCCCTTGGATCGCAGGAATTCAGCGCGCGAATCGACGCCGAATATCAGGTCGACCAGCTCACCATGATGCTGCACCGCCAGAGGGAGGATGCCGCGATCGAGAAGCTTGAGATGCAGAAGAAGTTGGAGGAGAAGGACGCGGAGATCGCGAAGTTGATGCAGGCTCTCAAGCTGGCCGAGGCACGGCCGACGCCGTCTGCGCCCGCACCGTCAAGGCCGATGACGGCCGCCGAGAAGGCAGCGTCCGTCAAGATCGAGAAGGAACAGGAGGATGACCTGACGTACGAGGTCAACGTCGTGCATCCCTGGCGCACATCCAAGACGGTCGAGGCTGCATGGCGCTGGTGGAACAACCCGTCCAACTTCGACTCGCGTCCGTTGCGCGAACGTTTCGACGAGCACAGATTCCTCGTCAGACACACGCGCATGATCTGCAAGGTCAAAAAGGGCGACAAACCCGCCGCGTCGGCGAAGTCGGCGAAGAGCTCTAGTCCCACGACCGAGGTGGGTGAGACGGGGAAAAACGATGCGCTGCAGCACTGCACTCGCCGGATGAGGCGGATCATGGAAGCGGTGCACGACTTGCGGCGGAGCGACGACGCCGCTGACACCGCCGCCGTCATCAAGCTACTCGACCACCTGGGGCGAGCGGGGCTTTCCACTTTCAGCGACGCGCTCTTGGTCCTCCGTGCAACCCCGCCCATCAAGGTCCCCACCACAGCCGACGGAAAGTCGGTCGGCATCAAGGGTCTGGACAAGCCGCTGGCGAGGAAGCTCGCCGTTGCGTGGGGCGTGGTCACGGCGGGCTACATGGACGCTGACTGGGGAAAGAGGCTCTTCGGCGACTTGTGGGATGAGCAGGCCAATAAGGCCGGCTTGGAGGCCGAGGCGACGGTGGGAGCCATCGGCGCAGGGAAGCGCAAGAGGGCGGGCTGAGGGTACTGCGTCTGGGTCCGACTTGTGCTGCTGGCTGAGCGTGGTGTGACTGAGGCCGGGCTGAGGGCGGGCTGAGGGTGGGCTGGGGATGTGCTGAGCGTGTCCGACCTGTTCTAGTGACTCTATATGGTTTTCTTTTACTGGCAACTTTGTTTCGACTTGTAAATTAGTTGAAGTTTGTCCGTTGTTCATGCATCAAACCGACTCCACACCACAAAACCTACGTCACAACGTTTCTGAAAAACTACCGACGAACAAGTTCAGCATCACTAAGCCGGAGAGGCACAACAAAACAACAAAACAGCGGTCAACAAGCCTGCAGCGTTTGCACCCACGCCGACCATGCTACGAGCAGGCGGGCCAGCCTTCGTCGACCTAGGCGTCGGCGACCTGCTTCCCTTTGTGCTGCTGCCCCCTCGCCCCCCTGTCCCGAATGATAACCTTCATCTGGGGGTCGATAGGCAAATCGACGCCGCGAGCCTTGAGCTTCGGGCCTCCGACATTGCAGTCCCCCCAGAAGGCGAGGTTCTCTATCATGACACGGGCGATCAGCTCGTCGTGCTCGCGCTCCTCTCCGACCTCAGGCAGCGACCTCAGCACAGCCGCCTGCAGGTCCTTCGTCACCGTTTCGGCGACCTCCCCTACGACGACCTCCCGGGAGGCCGCCCGCTTAAGCACCGCCTCGATGACGGTCCGACACCGACTCGCGAACTCGTTGGACGCTCCGCGCACGGTCGCTGCCGCCCCCCCTTCGCCGGCCGCTACTTCCGCCGTGGCATTGGTCTCCGAAAAACACCACACCGCGGCCGCAGTACCGGCGAGGATCTCGGACAACCGCTCCGACCCGACGCCCGGAATGGGCAACACTTTCGCGGCCACCGGTGCGAAGGCGGCACACATCGAAACGCGTGCGATCATGTCGCTCGCCACCTTCTTCTTCGCGGCCTTCTCGGGCTCGGTCGACTCCGGAAGGTCGCCGAACCACACCGCCGGGCGAAGAGCCAACATGAGAGCTGCGCGGTCGGCTCCGGTTATCCTGTTGTATTCCGCGACCACCTGTTGGAACCTGCGAAACACAGCAGGAATACCCACCGTCACCGACCGGCCCACGCGTACCGACCGAAACGAGCACCAAATTGAGCATTCGCCAAGCTTACCTGTCGCGGAAGACGTTCGCCCCTCGGCTCCACATGACCATCCACATGCCCCCCGGAATCAATCGCGCCACATTCCAGTCCGCCTTATACTGCGCCATCACTTCCTCCTTGACCCCACCGAACTCGTCGAGAACCACGTCGCTGACGAAGCCGTCGAACGACGAAACGGCGACAGCGATGCAGTAGGCGGCCTCGGACTTGTCCATCGACCGGCAGATGTAACGGCTCTTTTTCCCTAACTTCATCTCCGAGACGGCCAGCCCAGTTGAAGGGTCAACGCGGACGCCTGAACCCTTCCGACCCTGCGCGGCCGCTTTGGACGTCCCCTTGGAAGAGCCGACCTTCGGCGGGCCGCCCTTCGCCTTGTCCTTGCCCTTGCGCCTCTGCTTCCCATCGCCGACCTCACCGGTTGTGGCCGGGGGAGATTTGGCGCCAGCCGCGCTATGGTCCTCCGCAGGAGCAGTCGAGGCGGCTGGTGCACCCTGTTGCGCTCCCACGGTGGGAGCTGCTGCTTGTAGTTTCTCCCGCATGACCTCGATTTCCGGGTCCGGCATCACGATGCTGGCGAGGATCTCTTCGTCCACCCCGCCGGCCTCTTCCGCCGCTCTCCACACAGCCGCCTCCACCGTTGACCCACTCGGCCCTGCAGTCGCCGCCGCGACGTTCGCTGCCTCTGCTCCTTGGTCGACCACCTGGTTGCTGTGAGTCGGAGGAATTACCGGGGTTTTGTGACCCTGATCCTCGAGCCATTTCAGATACTCGTCGTACGATGGCTTTTGAGTGATTAGGGCCTCGACCGCCCGAGACTCAACAGCCGTTGGGATCGGGATGGGTTCCGCGGCGACCATGGCCCCATGAACGGGTAAGCTGGCCGCACCGGCAGCCTGCTGGACATGCTGTCCGACCACCGCTGCTGGGCGCAACAGCTCGTCGACCAGCGCCGTGACACCACCCGGTCGCGCGTCACGTGCAGTGGCAGGACTCGTCGCGGTGTGCGGATGCTGGCCCGCCGCGGCCTGCTGGACATGCTGTCCGACCACGGATGCTGGGCGCAAGAGCTCGTCGACCAGCGCCGTGGCGCCAGCCGAACGCGCGTCCCGTGCAGTCGCCGGACTCGTCGCGGTGGGGGTATGCTGGCCCGTACCTGGCGGCCCGCCCTGCTGTCCGACCACCGCTGCTGGGCGCAAGAGCTCGTCGACCAGCGCCGTGACGCCAGCCGGACGCGCGTCTTGTGCGGTCGGCGTGCTCGTCGACGGGTGAAGATGCTGGCCCGCACCGGCCGGCCCGCCCTGCTGTCCGACCACCGCTGCGGGGCGCAGGAGGTCGTCGGGCAGCTGCGCTGTGACGCCGGTCGGTCGCGCAGTCGGCGTACTCGTCGAGGGTTGAACATGCTGGACCGCAACGGGCTCCCTGCGCGCCTGGCCGACCACCGCTGCGACGTGCATGTCGTCTGCCGTCTGGGCCGTGCCACCGCTCGGTCGAGCGCCTTGTGCAGTCGCCGGACCCATGAGCTCGTCGGCCAGACTCACCTGCTCGCAGCTCGGTGGCGCGTCGTGTGCGCTCGGCGGATCGGTCGGGGCCTGTGGCTGCTTGTCCCCCACGGGCTGCCCACCGGTCTTCCCGACCACCGACTGAGGATCCTTGAGCGCGACGTCGACCTGTCGAAAATGTTCGCTCGGTCGCGCGCCAAGTCCATCTTTCAGCAAGTCGTGGACGCCGGGGATACGAACATACGGAGGGGCAGGAGGATCCACGCCCACACCGCGTTTCACCGCAGGTCCTCTGCTTCGCTTAGAGCCGCTGGTCTGGTCGCCGGTCATGGATTTTTCGTCGGCGACCCTTTTCCCCGACTGCCTTGGGGCCGGCCCACTCTCCTCGGCGGTTGCGCGACCGCCGTGCATCACCGACGCGAAAGCAGTTGGGAGGAGGCTAAACCCGGCGGTGCCAATGCCCTGTTGGGTCGCGGAGGTGACCGCCTTCACCAGGTCGTCCCTAAGCTCTTGGACGACCTTCGCAGTCACGGCAGCGGCGATCCGCTGCGCCTCGCCCTCCATGGCGGCCTTCACCTCGGCAGACACGACTGTTTTGATGTTCTGGCCGAGAGAATCTGCCACACCTCGAAGCAGCAGGAGGTCGTCCTCCCGTCGCCTACCCTGTGCAGCAGTAGCTGTCAAGTGCAGGGCCTGCACGGTGGGCAGCCACTGCGTGTTCATGAATTCGAGGGTGGAGCCGCGATAGCTCACCGCCTCCTGCACGACCGCCCTCACAGCGTCCACCGCCAGCTGGATGCTCCTCCCCGACGTCTGCTCGAGATGGGTCACGCCCTCGGCGACTGTAGTGAGCTTGTTCACGGCCGAGGTGACCACGCCGTAAATCGTGTCATTCCGGGCCGTTTGGAACTCCAGCCTCTTTTCCGCCACCAGCTTCTCCTCCCTCAGCTTCTTGATCTCCCTCTCCGCCGCCTTCAGACGCTCGATAGCCGCCTTTGACGCCATCCTAGGCGGGGTCGAGCCACTGCTGCCCCGGGCCTTCTTGCCCAACTTGGGTCCGCTGCCGCCGCCCATATCCGCAACCTTCTCACCGGCGAACTGCACTGCCTCCTCTTCGCCGGTGACAACCACGTCGTCCTCCTCACGCTCCACGTCCTCCTCCTCTTCTTCCGAGCCACCGTCGTGCTCCCCGCCCCCCTCAACGTCCTCCCTCTCGTGCTCCTCCTCCCCACCCATAGCGATGCCGGTTTCGACGCCACGGGCCACGGTCGACGCCGCCTCCCCTCTGTTCGACGCGGCCTTCTCCGCGTGGTGCAGCAGCTCCAGTCGGAGCGCCTTCAAGCCGACCATCTTCGGGTTCTCGACGATGAGCGGATCGTAGCTGCGAAACACGTCGTCGAGATGCTCCAAAGACCACGCGAACGCGTTGACCGCCAACAGCCCCGAGCCGGCGACCTCCTCCTTGAGGATGTCGGGCAATTTCTGCATCAACATCCGAAGCACATGGCGACGACGAAAAGGGTGAGTCGACGCCTCGACGACGATAGCCCAGGCGACAAGGCGACATGGACGTTGGAAACTCACATCACGGATGGGGGCGGCAAGACTCTCCAGACGTTCGGAGAGGATTTCGGCGGAAGGAGGCGCAGCCGTCCACTGCCTTCCCTCACGGTTCAACTCCGCCTTCGCGCACTCGGCGAAAAACCTGCGCTACGAGAAGGGAAAGAGCCATCAGACAAGGCGGCATGAACGCCGTTAAAGAGCGGCGCGACTAGCCGTCGACGTTGTCCCACCTCATAACGTTGGCCGCCTCCTCCTCGTGCCGCTTGGAGGAGGTCTTGGGGTCGAGGTGGCGGTAGAACGTCCCGATCTCCTCCTCGTCGGGCAAAAGCAGGTCGCCAGGGCGCACAACAAGCAGGACGCTGCAGTGCCTGCCGGGAAGAGGTCCGCCCCTGCCCACACAAGCACGACGGAGACATTCAGGGTTCTGTCCAGGAACAACAAGCAACTCGGTCGGCGTGGATCAAACCTCGCGGGCGCGGAACACTCACCCGGTGCACAGGGGGATGGCGAGGGCTTCGAAGCCGAAGGCCGACCCGAAAACCAGATAGTCCGCCTTCGACGCCGTCCTGGCGGCGCGAAGACTCGCACCGCGGATCAGGATCATGCTGTCGCCTTTTCCCAGACGATCGAGCTCGTACCTGGGACAAGCGGGGGCGAAAAGGCGGGAGCGAAACACTTGCGCGGTGAGCTACAATCCATGCCGGACGAAGGTAAAGCACGACGGCGATGTCGCCGGAAGCATGACGGACGTCACCGACGTAGGGCCAATGGTCGACTAGTTGATAAGACGACGCAGCTAAAACGTCCATCGCGGATGGACATCGTCGACCACACGGGAAATCGACAAGGCCAACGTCGACCTAGAAAGGACGCCGACGAAAACGCGCTGAACCCTAAACAACTGACAGCGCGACCTAGGGATGCGCGCTCACGCGAGGCCGAGGTCGAAGCAAGGTTCTGTGAACTCGGCCTTCTCGTCGCGAAGGGCTTCGTAGTCCTTCATCTCAAGCGTCACCCCGTACCCACCGACGCCCACTGGCACGTGGAGGGGGAATTCAGTCGCAGGTAGTGCTATCCTACTGGTCGCCATGCTAACACCACGGTCGGTATCACGGAAGGTTTGGGGAGGAGCGCGGAGAGCTGACAGGGAGGCAAAGGAAATCGGAAAGCGAAGGTGGAAAGGAGAAATGAGGGATGGAGTGGGACCCCCCATCAAGAAATGGGTCGGTCGCCTAGTATGCAGCTCGGCGGACGAGGCAGGTCGTCGTGGCCGAGGGCGAGCCTCTGGCTTCGGCCCGTACCGGGCATGCCCTCGAGGGCGGGGTTCGGAGGGGCGGAGGTGGGTGGTTTGTGTGGGCCGTGCGTGGGGGTGGTCGGGGTGGCGAGGGCGAGCCACGTGTCCCCTCCCGAGGGGCCAGCGATGTTGACGAGGGTGGGGTCGGGCCCTTTGAATTTCGCAACCAACCCGCCTGCCCGGCGAGGGCAGCCCGAGAGGGTTACTAGGGCCTCGCGGGCAACGCGAAGCGAATGTCCGCCTCCGTGAAGGGGTAACTAGGCCCCTCGTCGCTCACGCGCGAGTTCGCCACCCGTCGGCTGCAACGTGGGGTTCTGTAGGAATTCGGGGTGGGGGGCCGGGGCGGGGGTCGTGGGCAGAGCCCCGCCCCGCGCCAGCCTGGCGGGGGACTCACGCGAGGGAGTTGGCCGCCCTGACGCTCGGTCGACCGTCACCCCCCCGCGTCGTCCCAGGCAAAAGGGGTGCGTCACCCTCAATTCCGATGAGCGATTCAGCTCAGAAATATGAGACTGGGAACTCGTCAATATCTCAAAAGGCACTTTGCACCAAGTGTTTTACCTCCCTCGACACATGTCCCCGACTGGAGCACGACGAACGCTAAGTGGTTAGAAAGCCTCACCCAAAACCTCGATGCCCCACACTTCGTATGCCCATCACGACCTACACTGCTACAATCTCATTCGCATTCGACAGAAACGCGACCTGTCATAGACTATAGACCGCCATCTCTATCCCTAGACAATCCACAGCCCACGCCGCGCTGCCCCGAACCGGCTTTCATCGCCCAAACGCCCGACCCTTCATTAGGTGAGCCTAATCAATTTGCGGGAGATTACCCCGCCAGAAATGTGGGCCCCTAGAATCGCGTCGACATCGTAGGCCCGCGCAACGAGGCCCTTACGAGCACTAAGTGAACGGCTGTAGTGTAATAAGTGGCCTTACACGGCCTAATGAGAGGCGTTTTGAGCGTCGTAACGGGGGGCGAAACTAAATACGGAGTAAGGAGAGGCGCAATGAGAGGCAGAATTAGACTTGGCGTGAGAGGCGGAATGAGCGGCGGAATGAGAGACGCACTGAGAGGCGGTGTGAAGTGCGGAAGCAGGGGCGGAATTATAGGCGGAATGAGAGGCGGAATGTGAGGCGGAATGAGAGGCGGAAAAAGAGGCGGAACGAGAGGCGGAATGAGAGGCGGAACGAGAGGCGGAACGAGAGGCGGCGTGAGAGGCGGGATGAGAGGCGGATTGAGAGGCGGGATGAGGCGAATAGATAGGCGTAATGAGAGGCGTAATGAGAGGCGTAATGAGAGGCGTAATGAGGGGCGGAAAGAAACCCGGAATGAGAGGCGACGCGAGAGGCGGAGTGAGATGCGGAAGGAGGGGCGGAATGAGAGGCGGAAGGAGAGGCGGCTTGAGATGCGGAATGAGAGGCGGAACGGGGAAGGGAGGAGCAGCGAGAGGGGGAAGGTAGGAGGTGCGAGAGGGGGAAGGGAGCTGCTGTGGGTGGGGGAAGGGAGGAGCTGTGAGAGGGGGAAGGGACGAGCTGTGATATGGGGAATGGAGATGCTGTGTGTGGGAAGTGAGGAGCTGTGAGAGGGGTAAGGGAGATGATGTGGGTGGGGGAAGGGAGGTGCTGTGAGAGGGGGAAGGGATGTGTTGTGAGAGGGGGAAGGGAGATGCTGTGGGTGGGGGAAGGGAGATGCTGTGGGTGGGGGAAGGTAGGAGCTGTGAGAGGGGGAAGGGAGGTACAGTGATAGGGGGAAGTGAGATGATGTGGGTGGGGGAAGGGAGGAGCTGTGAGAGGGGGAAGGGAGGAGCTGTGATAGGGGGAAGGGAGATGCTGTGTGTGGGGGAAGGGAGATGCTGTGGGTGGGGGAAGGTAGGAGCTGTGAGAGGGGGAAGGGAGGAGCTGTGATAGGGGGAAGGGAGATGCTGTGGGTGGGGGAAGGGAGATGCTGTGGGTGGGGGAAGGGAGGTGAGTTCAGAGGGGGAGGGGATGTGTTGAGAAGGGTAACGGATGTGATGTGAGAGGGGGAAAAGATGTGCTTAGGGAGGGGTAGGGAGGAGAGAAGGCCGGTGAAGGTAGGTGAGGGGAGGGGGAAAGGTGTGTAAGTACGGAGGAGGAAGAGAGGTTCTTAGATAGGGGGGATGGAGGTGCTAGCAGGGGGGAAATAAGTGATGTGAGATGAGGAAGAGAGGTGCTGGGAGTGGAAAGGGAGGTGAGGTCAGACGTGGTTGGGAGGTGAGATGAGAGGGGGAAGGGAGGTGCTGTGAGGGAAGGGAGGTGCTGTGAGGGAAGGGAGGTGCTGTGAGGGAAGGGAGGTGCTGTGAGGGAAGGGAGGTGCTGTGAGAAGGTGCTGTTCCGTTCCTCTCCTCGCTGCTCCGTTCCTCTCCTCGCTGCTCCGTTCCTCTCCTCGCTGCTCCGTTCCTCTCCTCGCTGTTCCTCCCGTCATCAGTTTTTCCCTCTATTCCACCCTTCCTCTTTTCATCCCTTCTTCTGTAACCCTCTTCAACTGTAAGCATTAATCGAGGGACCTTGCGTTATCCTTTCCCGTGTTGGCTGCTTGTCCTTCATCATTATCACGTACCGTATACTTCCCTGATGTTCAGCCATGTCACATCTAATTTCTTGGTTTGTGTTTGTATACAGGTCTCCTAACCATCTGGTTGTGGTGATGTTTTGACTGCTTGATAGTACTATGATGATTGGCCATGCTGTATATTGATGTTGGATGCTTTGTTATAATACAAACACTTGGCTCAGAAGCAGCCATGCACATGACCACTACAAAGGAAGTACTTGGCAACTGACTATCATGACAAACAAGACAGCTAGAAATGTAATATTTTTGGGCCACTCTTGGCTGCTACACTGCATGCAATAAACCCTGGGCCATGGTGCTGGGACTGGGACATGTACCCTGCGCGGCTGGCAATGGGGGTGAGTGAAAAGGGGAACAGACTGAGTACCGGAAAATAGAGTGAACAGGAAGAAACAAAGCGAGCCCGGGGGAAGAGAATGAGCAGGGGAAACAGAGTGAGCCGGGGGGGAGAGAATGAGCAGGGGAAACAGAGTGAGCCGGGGAGATCAAGGTGTGTGGGGGAGAGTGGTGAGGAGCTAACGTGCCGTGTGGGGAAGGGAGTGGACGAGGTGTAACAGAAGGGCGTCAGGGACAGCAGCAGTAGAGAGGTTGAGGTGAGTGAGGGAGGCGAGGAGGTGAGGAGGGAAGAGGGAGGAGGGAGGAGCGATTGAGGCACCAGAGATGACCAGATGAGTGATGGGGAAGGAGGAAGAGGATGAGGAGGAGTGAGATGAGGAAGGAGAGGAGGCGAAGGGAGAGGATGAGGAGGAGGGGAGAGGGAAGCCAATGGAAAGGAGGGGGCACTGGGAGAGGTGGAGGGCGGTGAGGGAGGGGTGGGCGGTGGGAGAGGGCAGTCCAGGCGAGGTTGGCAGAGAGCAGGCGGGGGAAGGGCGAGGAGTAGCGAGGCAGAGGCGCTGGTGATGCTGCTGCTCCACACGGACAGATGGCGCAAGTGAACCAGCGACTGCAGGGGAAGGGGGGGAGGTGGGGGTGGAAAGAGGATGGTGGGAGTGAGGGAAAGGGGAGCAGCGGCGCAGAGGCGTTGGTGATGCTGCTGCCCCACACTGACAGATGGCGCAAGTGAACTAGCGATGGGCGGGGGAAGCGAGGGCAACGGGAGGGGGAAGCGAGGGCGACGGGAGGGGGAAGCGAGGGCGATGGGAGGGGGAAGCGAGGGCGATGGGAGGGGGAAGCGAGGGCGATGGGAGGGGGAAGCGAGGGCGATGGGAGGGGGAAGCGAGAGCGATGGGAGGGGGAAGCGATGGCGATGGGAGGGGGAACCGAGGGCAAAGGGAGGGGGAGGCGAGGGCGATGGGAGGGGGAAGCGAGGGCGATGGGCGGGGCGAGGGGAGGTGGAAGCGAGGGCGACGGGAGGGGGAAGCAAGGGCGATGGGAGGGGGAAGCGAGGGCGATGGGAGGGGGAAGCGAGGGCGATGGGAGGGGGAAGCGAGGGCGACGGATGGGGGAAGCGAGGGCGATGGGAGGGGGAAGCGAGGGCGATGGGAGGGGGAAGCGAGGGCGATGGGAGGGGGAAGCGAGGGCGATGGGAGGGGGAAGCGAGGGCGACGGATGGGGGAAGCGAGGGCGACGGGAGGGGGAAGCGAGGGCGATGGGAGGGGGAAGCGAGGGCGATGGGAGGGGGAAGCGATGGCGATGAGAGGGGGAATCGAGGGCAAAGGGAGGGGAGAGGAGGCCGCGCGGAGAGGTGAGAGGAGGCCGGGCGGAGAGGTGGGAGGAGGCCGCGCGGAGAGGCGAGAGGAGGCCGCGCGGAGAGGCGAGAGGAGGCCGCGCGGGGAGGCGAGAGGAGGCGAGAAGGGGATATCGGGCGGCAGAAATGGGAGATCGGGCCGCGGGAAGGGGAGCTCGGGCGGCGAGCACGGGAGATCGGTCGGCGAGCAGGGGAGATGGGGTGGCGGGGAAGCGGAGGTCGGGTGGCGGGAAGGTGACGGGTATAACCTAATCATAAGCATAGGCAAAGGGGAGCGCTACTGCTGCTCACCCCTGTTACGAGATCTCTTTTCTCTTTTGACGCCTTTGGATAGAAGATTGCTTACCTTTGGAAGGTAATGCTTCTGCTATGTGTGAGGAGGTAGGGCGGGAGTGGCACTTGATTTTTCCCTATCACTTCACTCCCTTGCACAATCTGTGTCTCCGTCGTCAGTGTTGGTCGCACAAAGTGCAAACTTTCCAAACCTGTCCCGCAAGAGGTTCGGAAGTGACCCAAACCTGCCCCTGAGCTCTTGTGTTGACCTCAACACTTTGGAACTTCGCCCATATATTTCCCCCGCTCGTCAAAAAAATCGTCACTCGTAAACTAATCAGGACCTTACTTTCCCAACCAAGTGTTAAACACTAGTAAATATGAGACGCGAGCTTTAAAAGAAGTCCAGTCGGTTCAGACGGGACCAACACAATTCCGCTAAGTGCTGATTCATAAAACAGTTTCAAACAGATTCGTTTGCGGTGTTATCCTGACTTTGAGAAAAGTGGAACTCGGTAACAAATTGCTTTCGGATGTAACACCATGTTACCAGAGCTGATTGAAAACACAACCCGGAACAAAACACGTCTTCAGTTCCTCTGTAAGTCTCAAACAGCAGAATCGAGCAGCACAGGCAAGAATTTCAACGGTTATGACGGGACTTCCTAGACGAACATTGTTACGTGTGCAATTGAGTGAAGGAACGAGAATTGCACTATCGAAGCAAAAGTACAATGAGCGAAGGCATGAGCGAAGGATTATATAGCGAAACAATAGTGGTAACGGTAATGGACTGTGGTTGTCGCGCGTCGAGCCTGGGACTGAGGTTGGGAAAGTGTCGAAGCGTAGGCCCGGAGCGCGGGTTACCAGCCGAGCCGTGAGGTCGGGATGCGATGTGCGAAAAAGGCGGGATGATGAATGATGCGATGGTCGCGAGTGGTAACGGTGCTGACTGAGGTGCTACAGTGACGTACGCGCTGGGCAGGGACGCGAAGTAAGGAAAAGGGAATTTCCTTACACTACCCCCCTCCCCAAGGAGGCCCCTCTTACGAGAGCGCATGGACGTCGCGGAAATTTCGGCTTCGCAGATACTCGGTGAAGACAGGGTGGTTCTCAATTTTATCCAGGGGGACCCAGTTGTCTTCTGTGGGCGTTCGGTCCTTCCAGCGAATTAGGAACTCGATCCTTCGGGCTCCCCGAGGGTCGCGGACGCGGTGGCTGAGGATTTTTTCAGGGGTGATGAGTGGTTCGGTTGGGGGACGTGTCATGCTGGCTGGGCGATTTCGTGGCAGTTGGCTCGTGGATGGGATGTAAGGGCGAAGTAGGCTGACGTGGAATGACGGGCTGACGTACCAGTCAGCGGGGAGGAGGAGGTGGGCGGTGACGGGTGTGATCATGTGGCTGATGCGAAATGGCCCACAATATCGGGGGCGAAGTTTTGGAGTGATGGGCAGGCGAAGGTTCTGAGTGTCGAGTAAAACGAGGTCGTCGGGCTGATAAGTAACGGGTCTGCGATGTCGATCGGCGTTGCGTTTAGCGATGATGTTTGATTTTTTTATTGCTTCTGCTGCCCTGGTCCGTGCTGCTTGCAGGATCTCGGCGAACTGTTGTGCTCGTGGGACGGGGTTGTCGGGATTTGGTGTCATGGGTACTGTTGGGTCCTGTCCGTAATTTAGATAAAACGGCGACTGTTGCGTCGTGGCTGATGGTGCGTTATTGTATGCGAACTCAATGAGTGGCAGTTGCTGTTCCCACGTATTCGGGTCGTCGCACGTGGCTCGAATCAGCTGCTCCATGGTCTGATTTGTCCGTTCCGTCTGTCCGTCGGTTTCGGGGTGATAGGATGAACTGAACTGTAAGCGCGTGCCGAACTGCTGCCACAGGTTCCGCCAGAAGTTGCTGGTGAATTTCGTGTCCCTGTCGCTGATGATCGACGCGGGTATCCCGTGCACGCGTACGACGGTGGAGATGAATAGTCGGGCGGTTTCCTCGGCTGTGATGGATTTCCTGCATGCTGCGAAATGAGCCATTTTCGTTAGTCGATCGACGACGACCAGGATCGCGTCATTCCCACTCGCCCCAGCTGGTAACCCCGTGACGAAGTCCATCGTCACCTGCTGCCAAGCACGCTCTGGAGGCGGGATGGGTTGTAATTGCCCTGCTGGTCGCTTCCTGCTTGTCTTCATGAGCTGGCAAGTGGGACACGATGCCACGTGTCGTTGCACGTCAGTCAACATTTCTGGCCAGTAGTAGTACCGCTGCAGCTGCTGCCGTGTTTTTTCTACCCCAAAATGTCCCGAGGTAACTCCGTCGTGTGCTTCCTGTAACAGTAGTTCCCGAAGTAACGTGTATCCCGGTACCCAGATGCGGTCGGTTCCTGTTTTTACGTAATAGACTCCTTTTGCCGCTGCGAATTGCTGTGAGTTGCCTCCTGTAAAGAACGGGTCTGTTTGATATCCGTGGGTAAATAGGCCGGTAAGCAGTGGGCTGGTCTGGGCGAGTAGTATCGCGTGGATCTGGGCAGTGGGGCGGGTCAGTGCGTCGGCGATATTCGATGCTCCTTTTTTGTATGTGACCGTATAGTGAAAATTCGACTCGAGGAAATCGAGCCATCGAATCTGTCGTGGGTTGAGGTGGGGCTGTGCGCGGAGGTACTGTAGAGATCGGTGGTCTGTCCGTACTGTCACGTCTGCGCCAGTCAAGTAGCAGCGCCAAACTTTGAATGCATGCACGATCGCGAGCATTTCGCGGTCGTGTATCGGATAATTTCGCTCAGGCGGATGTAGTTTTCGTGATTCGTAGGCGATGGGTTGGAGGCCGTTGCCGAAGTCCTGTAACAGTACAGCTCCGATGGCGATGTCACTTGCGTCGGTAACCACTTCGAAAGGGCGGTGGGGATCAGCGATGCGTAGGACGGGTGGTGAGCAGAGAACGTTTTTTAGGGTAGAGAAGGCAGCATGCTCTTTCTCCCCCCACGTAAAAGCGACCCCCTTACGCAGTAAATCAGTTAGTGGGGCGGTTAAACGTGCCATGTCGGGCACGAACCGTCGAACGTAATTAACAAACCCTAAAAAACTCTGCAGTTCCGTGATGTTCGTCGGGGGGCGCCACGCTTTTACCGTGTCCAGCTTCTTTGGGTCAATCTCAACCCCAGCCTCTGAAATGACGTGACCTAAAAACTCTAGCCTATCCCTAAAAAACTCGCACTTGGAGCCCTTGGTAAGCAGCCGATGTTCCTCTAAAACCTTAAAAACTGCTTCAAGATCTGCTAAGTGTTGCTGCTTATCCCGACTGTAAACGAGGATATCGTCTAGGTAAACGATGACGCATTTATCTAAAAGTGGCCTAAATGCCTCGTTCATGGTCATCTGAAAAGTCGCAGGCGCGTTCGTCAACCCGAAGGGCATTACTGTGTACTCGAATGACCCGTACCGAGTCCTAAATGCTGTTTTTGCGCAGTCCGATGGTTCGACGCGAATCTGATGGTAACCTCCTCGTAAATCTATTTTCGAAAAGACACGTGCTGTTCGCAGTTGGTCAATCAGTTCGTCGGCGCGGGGGATGGGGTATCGCGATTTGACTGTTACTCGGTTAAGCGCTCGGTAGTCGATGCACATGCGAAAACCTCCGTCTTTTTTCGGTGTGAACAGTATGGGTGCGGCGAACGGTGACGAGCTCGGTCGAATAAACTGCTTCTCTAACAGGTAATCTAACTGCTTCCTTAACTCGTCGAGCTCGGGCTGTGTCAGTCGAAATTGCCGCTGTACTGTTGGCTGTGCCCCCGGTTCTAGCTCGATCCTATGGTCGTGCGCTCGCTGAGGTGGCAGTCCCTGTGGTAAATCATCCGGAAATATCCCCGGGAACCGTTTCAGTAGTGCTTGTAATTCGGTCGGTACGGCTGCTAGCAGTTTCTGTAAATCGTTCTGCTGCTCGTCTTTTTCTACCACTGCGATATCCACTGCGTACACGTCAGCTCCAGCAGCGACAGCCCGTTTCATCGCGATGGCGTTGACCTGGACTGTCGAAGATTCGGGTGGCCGCCAGCGAGGTAGGACGACCCAGTTACCGCTACTTCGCACTGTGCAGCTCCCCGTCGTCCAGTCGATCCGTGGGTTGTACCGTCGCAGCCAATCACGTCCCAGTAAAATGTCGTGCCCATCCAGCGTCGTTGCGAGCATTTCCTGTGTAAACCCGAAGTTTCCCCCGCAGCGGACTTTTACTCGCTCCACTTTTTCTCGTATGGCCAAAGGCGTGCCGTCGACTAAGCGTGCATCTATCTCAGGTAAACATCGGTTAAGTGTTAACTGTAATTTCCGTGCGGTTGCAGTATTAACTAAGCTGTGACTTGCTCCTCCGTCAATGAAGATTTTCACTGCTGCTCCCTGTATTTTCCCGTAGATCAGTACCGGGCAATCCGTCGCTGTACCCTCCTTATTCATCCGAGCCCGATCGATGGCGTGAATCGGTACTGTGACTCGGTGAGGGTCGGTGTGGTTGGGCGAGCAGGCAGTCTCGTCAGTAGTTGGCCCAACTTCTACTGACTGCTGGCGTTTCCCTGCCTCCGAGACTCCTTCCCCTGCTCTGCTCCTCGACGCCTCAGCTCCTCTGGACATTCGCTCTTGCGATGGCCCGGCCGGTTGCAAGCAAAGCAGCGCCCTCTAAATGGCGTGGCAGCTGCATTCGTTGCGACGGCATGTACAGTGGCGTGCTCGATCGGTCCCCGAGGGCGATGTCCGAAATAGGACCCCGGTCTCGGTCGGCGTAGGATATCGATTTTCTCGGCGAGCGCGAGGATTTCGTTGAAATTCGATAGCCCGCGTAGCATTATCTCGTGCGATATGTCCGGCTTCAGCCCTCCGACGTAACGGTCCACCCGCTCCGCCTCGTGCATGTAGCCGACCTGTTCGCAAAGTGCGAGAAAACCGCTGGTGTAGTCTTGAACCGACCCGAGCTGGCGCCAAGTGCGCAGTTTCTGACGCGCCGAAATCGAAGCCGCGATCGGCTCAAAACGCGCCCGAAGCCCTGCGCACCACGCATCCCACGTGCTGTATTGGGCTGTTTCGCAGAACGAACTCCAGGTGACAGCTGGACCCGAGGGCCCTTCCTCGTGCGACGGTGGCTCGTAGGCGCGTGGCGACGTCACGATGACTCGCCACCAGTCCATGGCGGGGCCCCTGAGTAGTGAAACCGCATACCGAATCTTGGCGGCGTCCGACTCGACGTAGTTGGCGTCGAAAAACACATTCATCGTGAAGACCCACGATTGAACTGTCGGGCCGCCGCGTTGGCTTGGGTCGAAGCAGGGCGGGCGTTGCGGCTTGAGTGGCATTGGGGCCATCATGGCGTTTTCACCACTTGTCGTTGCAAACTCCACGTGCCGACGGGCTTCTCGGGGCTCCCGTGGGCTTAGCGTGCTCCTGTTCCCTCCCATGCCGGGCATCGGTTGGGCTGCGCCGTCACTGGCTGCGCCTGAGCGCTGTCCCGTGCTGTTGTGTTGCGTTGGTGTGCCGGATGAAATGATAATCGGCTCCTCCGAATGTACAGAGACATTGGTTGGTGCGTGGGATGTTGTCGGAGCATTCACCGTTGACTGTTGACGGGCGGAGTCACGTTCCGCCGTGAGCGTCGCGATTTCAAGCGCCGAATCCTCCAATTGTCGCACGAGACGATCGAGTTGCTCCTGCGTCAACGTGGCGAGATTGAGGTCGGCCATGGCGGGGGTGTCGGGCAAGCTCAGCGAGAGCCTCGGTCGTGGCCGTGCGTGCTTGCGAGAGAGCACTTCGAGCGGCGGTGCTGTGTCGCTGAGAGACGTCTACCCCCCCCAAAATTGAGATAGTGGGAAGCGAAGGTGTGGATGCGGTCCGAGATGAGATCGTAGGCTCTGAATACCAAGTGTTACGTGTGCAATTGAGTGAAGGAACGAGAATTGCACTATCGAAGCAAAAGTACAATGAGCGAAGGCATGAGCGAAGGATTATATAGCGAAACAATAGTGGTAACGGTAATGGACTGTGGTTGTCGCGCGTCGAGCCTGGGACTGAGGTTGGGAAAGTGTCGAAGCGTAGGCCCGGAGCGCGGGTTACCAGCCGAGCCGTGAGGTCGGGATGCGATGTGCGAAAAAGGCGGGATGATGAATGATGCGATGGTCGCGAGTGGTAACGGTGCTGACTGAGGTGCTACAGTGACGTACGCGCTGGGCAGGGACGCGAAGTAAGGAAAAGGGAATTTCCTTACAAACATCATGATGTGACTCTATTCAAAGCGATGTGACAACTCAAGCCTATAGCGAAAGACCTGAATCACCGTCGCCGGTCATGATTTCCAGTCCAATCGCACGACGATCACGTTTAGGGTAGAGAATGTGAGAAGCCTTCACTTACACGGAAAATCCATACCATGCGGCGCGCGGCTTCCTCTCCCGAATCATTGAGCACGCCGCATACCATCGTGTCGGCGGTGCGGCCAACGGGCTTTCGACCGTGGTACCGCCATTCCTGTCACGTCAACTGCCCCCATGCGCGGACCGCAACCGTCGCCCCCGCGTTGCGCTATGGGTTGGAAGCGGTCGGAGCGATGGGGGGGAGTCGAACAGTGAGATGAGTGAAAGTGCGAGGCGAGCGCAGCGCCGCGTGACTTATATGGCATGATCCCTCCCTCTTGTCCTCTCTCATTCATCCCTTCCCTCCTCTGCCTGTTTCTCGCCCCCACAAGCCTCCAGTTCTGTTTATCTTCCTCCTGGCCGATTTCTCCTGCCTCGAATTCCGATTTATCCCCTATCTCCTCTAGCGGCGTCGCTACCCGCCCTCTGTCCTCGGCCCCTTGCCGTAGATCGCTGGCAGTTGTTCTGCTTAGTAGCGCCTTGTCTCAATCTGGCTGCTCGTTGCAGCCGTCTCGCACACCTGCCACCGCCGCACCCGCACGACGGGTAGGCACACCAGGTCGTCCACCGCTGCACCTTTTTCTCTGGTACGTTTCCTGCCTCTGTCTCTGCATCCTGCATCTTTCCCGATGGGTCTTGCTCTTCCTTTCTTTTTCCTGCCTGAGCCCAGGCCCAGCTGTACCACTTTTCAACTTCCTCTGTAGTCTCCCCCTCTCAGCACTTGAGCTGCTCTCTTTCGCCACACCCTCTCACTGTACCCACCTTCGTTTTTCTGCTGCTGCTCGACCTTGCCTGTCATCTTGTTCGTCCAAGCGATCGCACTTTTTTCAACGCCTGTCTCATCTCCATGCGCGCCTTGTCAGTTATATCTCCATCCTAGGCCTGGTCGCATGCTGTCTTCTCTCACGCGTCTGTTTCCAGGTTTCGCTTTATCCTCATTCTTTTCTTTGAAGCTTAGCTGATCTCCACCGTTATTGTCATTGTCCCCTCTGCCTCTGACCGTCTGAGCCTAGCCTTATTACTTCCCCTCGCCACCTAATTTTGTTCCCATCCTTGCTGCCCTGCTTTCCTGCTTCCTCTTCACTGCAACTTTTCTCGCCGGCTGCACTCGTTCTTAGCTCTGACCATCTTGCCATTCTTCCATGCGATCCCACTTTAGTCACGCCAGTCTCATCGCCTTTCGCTGACCGTCGCGGTCGTTACATGATGATCCTTTCACGTGTTCATTCCCTCCCCTGTTGCTGTTGCTCGTGCAGTCCTTCGCTGCTGCCGCTTATCACCGCTTTCTCCTCCTGCCTCGCTCCTCCTGCCTCACGCCCATGCAATCTTTTTGTCACTGTGTACATTTCCTTCAAAACAATTGCCCCACCCTACTCAGGCCTTAGTCTATTTTCGCCAGTTTGCAGTGAAAAAGGCGGCTGAACAGAAGGGTTATTCATAGAACGAGGGTCGTTCAAGGGGGTTTACTGGAATACATGGCTGCTGAGAGAGCGTTGGGGCCACTGATTGAAGTGGTCAAGGAGGCGGTGCTGGCAGCAGTGAGAGAGGAGTCGGCTGCACACAAGGAGGAGGTGAATGAGCTGCGGCACATGTTGGCAGGAGTGAAAGGGGAGTTGGCTGAGCTCAAGCAGTCAACTAAGTTGCAGCTGGAGGAAGCGGAGCAAAAGCGAGTGGCGGAGATGAAAGGGAAGGTGGAGGAGAAGGAGAGGCAGCTGGCAGCAGTGAAGAGGGAGCTAGCTGAGCATATCAATGCTGGCATGAAGTTGGATGTTGACCAGAAGATTAGCCAGAGTGCAGGTGATCAGAAGACTGCATGGGAGGTGAGTAAGACTGCATGGGAGGTGAGTAAGACTGCATGGGAGGTGAGTAAGACTGCATGGGAGGTGAGTAAGACTGCATGGGAGGTGAGTAAGACTGCATGGGAGGTGAGTAAGACTGCATGGGAGGTGAGTAAGACTGCATGGGAGGTGAGTAAGACTGCATGGGAGGTGAGTAAGACTGCATGGGAGGTGAGTAAGACTGCATGGGAGGTGAGTAAGACTGCATGGGAGGTGAGTAAGACTGCATGGGAGGTGAGTTTTAAGTGAACTGTTTCAGGGTATGCATGGTTTGACAGGGTATGCGTGCTTTGACTGAATTGTCACGATGGTTTTCTTTTCCTCTCATTCCCTCGTCATCCCTCCAGCGATTCAAGGCAGCATCACAAGCAACCAGTCTGAGTCTGGCGCAACTCCACGACCTCTTTGACGCCATGCTCGCCCTCGTGTCCACCATGACCCATCTGACGAGCATCAGCTTGGCGGAGAGCTCAGGCTTTAGTGCAGAGGGCATCAAGCACCTCTACAGGCTGCCACGGCTGGAGAAGCTAGACCTTGCCAGCACAGATGTCTCAGACAATGCCTTGGAAGGCATTGGGTCGTTGACCAGTCTCAAACACCTCTATCTCCTTAGAACCAACGTGACCGATGCTGGTCTGCCGCACTTGACAGGCCTCTCCTCTCTTAACAATCTGTGGCTTTCGAAGTGCAAGGGTGTCACAGATGCTGGCATGGTGCATGTGGGGAGGCTGACAGGGCTTGAGGAACTTCGGCTGCATCAGATGGAAGTCACGGATGCTGGGTTGCAGAAGCTAACTGCCCTGACCAAGCTGACAACTCTCCGGCTGCCAAATGGGGACTTCGTACGCAATGACGAGGTGCGCAGGTGGATAGGTAGGCGAGACAGGGAGTGATGGAAGGGAGGGAGACACGTGACGGTAAATTTGACTGACTGCTTTGATTGAGGGCATGGAGGCAAGGGGTGTGAAGGTTGGGGTTGGTACATCGCCATGTGTGCAAGGGCCCCTCAGCCAAGATAGAACAGTTATGCTATAGTAGGCATTCCTGTATAATCCTGTCTTGGGTGCAATCTGTAATGAGCTAGCCATTTGTGATTCTATCGTCTGGAAGCATGGCCTAACCTTGAACATGCTGTCTCATACAGGCTATGTTGGATTATACGCTCTAGACCCTTTGCGTTTAGCGTATCTACGCTAGCGTGTACACGCAATACGCTAAACGCTAGCAAATACGCAATACGCAGCCATATTTTTTTTCGGGCAGCCCGGAAAAGTAAAATCGGGAAAAGATGCGGATTTTCTTGGTGAACATTTCGCCGGAGTCGAAATGCAAATCCGCGGTCTATGCAAGCTGGGATCTGACTTCGAAGTTTTCAGGCAGATCTGGCTATTCAAATGTCGAATTTCAGGTCCCATCTAGGCATTTGAACCCATCCCCTCTACCGCATTGAAAACCATCTTATCTACGAACTCCAACCTATCAAAATCGAACCCCCAACAAACCTCACGCTACTTACCAGCCAGCCCAACTCCTAACCCGTCATTCCTACCTTGCATTCCCGCTTGCAGCAGTGTCCCCGCGCGCGCACTCCAACTTGAACAGCCTCTCCAACACTACTCCCTATAGCTATGATGTCTACTCCCCGCCCCACCCCACCCGCCGATCGGACTCAGGAAAATGCTAGGGCGCGTCTTAGTGAGATGTTTTTTCCACCGATAGGGATTTTTTCCACCCTGCCCGAAATGTTTTTTCCCTGCCCGAAAAAGCGTATGCCTGATCCGACCCTCAAGCGTATGGCGTATACACGCTAGCGTATATACGATACGCGTATATACGCTAAACGCGTATAATCCATCATAGCATCATCGCACGTAGAACTGAGGCTTCCAGCAGTTAGCTGGAAGCCTTCCTGGTGACTCCCGATTTCGGGAGTCCTGTCAGTCAGCTTTCAATGCGGGGGGGTAATTGTGGGGCAACAGAACCACCCTGGAGTCAACCTGCGCAGTGCCGAAACCAACCTGCGAGGCGACTGCATTGCGTAAGTTGGGAATCGCATGTCAGTTGGGGCGAGCATATCGATTTTGTTACCTTCCTAGTCGAAAAGCAAGCCCTCGCACATGCGAGACTCAAAAAGTTGGGTGTAACCAGGGCCGTAACAGATTTGATATTGTTGGTTACCACGTGATAACATGAATATTAAAAAAAGAGTTCACGAAACGGTTTTCGGATATTTGTTCCACAAATGAGAGATAAACAAGGCAAGTTATTTTAATTGAGATAACTACACTACAGTTGGCCCAACATAAACAGAGAGTACATAAACTGAATATATAAACTGAGAAAACTGAAAGCTACTAAAAAATCATAAACATAATCAGCCACATAAATGTAAATTGCACAATTCGACTATAAAACTAGCAACCAAAAAAATTAGAAATTAGGAAACTGCATGTCACATAAACTAATCTAAATCTACATCAGCAGCAGCAGAATCAAGCTCCTAAATGTCCTCTACAATCCGCCACTCCTTAACAATAACATCTCCGAAGTAGAAAAACCCACTCACTAACGGGATGCGAGCACGACGAATCCAGCGCTCAACCTGGGCCCGCCTCTTCTCCATCTCGCGGGTGTTATTCTGGGAATCAGAAAACATGCTGCTTTGGTCACGTGACATCATCTCAAACTCCACCTGCCAAGCAAACAGGTGCAATTGAATTAAATGGTAATTACGGTAAGGAGAACACATAAAAGAAGCCAAGAAACTCACCGCGACCATTGTGTAGCAAAGCTGATCAATGCTGAGGGAGAAGACCCCATCCTCTTTCTTCTGCCACTTGCTTGCAGCAGCTAAAAACGCCTCGCTACAAAACGGCTTGTCGGCCAGAGCATGCCACGGCATGCCAAACTTCTCTGCACAAAGAGAAACATAAGTGGTGAGACACCAGAAATAAAGAAAGCATTAGCAAACAGTGTACACGTACCAGACACGTAGTCTCGCGCGTAATCGCGCCGAGAGTCAACGGAGTCGTTCACTACTTTGCCGTCAGGGTACTTCAGCAGCTTGAAACTCGCCTTCCGAGATTTGTTGCCGAGTTTCCCCCGCCGGCCGTTGCAAATATCGTTGCACCTCTTCGCCCACTCGCCTTTCTTCCAAAAGTCATTAAATTTCCCGAAGTTTTCGGGCTCCAGGGCGAGGTGCACCACGACGGCCGCCTTGAATTGGTCTTCCTCGGGGTAAATGACACGGGCAGAGACGTCCGGGCCCCTGAGCAGATCATCGCAGGCCTTCTTGCAAGCATCCTGCGAATCAGAGCAACACATTTCGCGAAAAGTATAAAAATGAAAATTAAGTAACAACCAAAGAATTGAAATAAAAGAAACTTACCTCCATGGTTTTCTCGTTGCACCAACTCGGTTGGTGTACAATAGCGAGAAGGTTCTTGACAGTCGTAGCTAGAGTCTGATGGATCTCATCCGAAACACGAAGACGGTTTTCAATACGCTGCATCAGAGTCTTAACTTCCTTCAGTTCGCCACGTATGGCTGCGTCGATGTGGTTGTACGAGTTGGCCTCAGGATGATGAACATCTCGATCTGACGTGGGCAAAGCTAAGAAACCGATAGGTAGAAAATAAAACGTAGAAACGAATAAGTAACACAAAAGAGGGTAAAAATATATACAATCAAACGTAATGACAGTTGACGTCAAAAGAAGTGCACGACAAAGCACACAACTTACCGCCGGGTCCAGCAGAGGCAACAACGTTTACACCAGCAGACCGTTGCACTACCGGAGCAGTGGCATTCGAACCATCGTGGGGAGAGGGTAGTCCGTTGTCCGCGGTGACTTCCGCCGCGCCGACATCAAGGTCTTGCAACTGTGGTACCTGAGGAAGGGCGGTGGCGTTACCCACCTGATGGGCAGGGGTAGAAACTCTACGAGCGCCAGTGGTAGGGCTCCCCAACTCATACCCTTCCAGGCGACGGTTTGAAGTACGTGAACGCTTACGCTGCAGCTCCATAATTTCCGCTGGCACGCCGACCGCCATGGCTGCAAGAACGCCACTAACAGGCTTCGAGCATGAAGATAAATCGCGAGCTAAGAAATATAAATGGAGTTGGTCGATGAGAAGCTCGACTGGGTCCACCAAGCTTCTTGAAACACAAAAGTTTACAGGATGTTTGGGGTCTAACTTGTTAGCACGATGGTTCACCCTGAGGTAGTTCAAACATCCTTTTGGTTCCCTACACTGCGAACAAACAGTTACATTGAAGCGCTTAGCAAGAATACCTGACAAAAGTAGCAAGGTTTCGAGTAATGTTTGGGTAAAATCTCTCACCAACGCCAAACTGATAAGGCAACGTGTTTGGTCCAAACATCAAAGAAGTATCGGTTTTTGCATAAACCTGTCCGTGGGAAGGAGCCAGAAAAGAAAATGATCTATCGGCGCAGAGCACTGTATCTGGCCAGGGAAATGAGCCCACAGTCGCGTTGTACAACGCGACAACACAACCGTTCAACTAGGGCAGCACGGAAAGCAAAGAAGGTGCAAGAAGCAGTTATGTGCAGCAGCACGCGTTGCAAGCGAGGCACGAAAGTCCTTATTTGGGGCGGCAGCTGTCAGAATATTATTCTTATGTTCTAGCCTGTAGTGGGGTGCTCTATAGCGAGTACAACCCTTCTAGGGTTTGCTATTTGTATCCCCATTTCTGCTAGTTCATTCCTCTTTCTTCTTCTAATTTTGACATGCTATCAGAGCAGGTCGATCCCCCTGGATCGATCCTGTGGGTGGGCTTACCACCGCTTAGCTTCCGCTGCTACTACTGCTACTACTCTCTGAGCCGCACGCCCCGTGGCGTGCGGCATTTTTTCATCCCGCCGTGCGCCCCGAGGCGCGCGGCGGTTTTCTGCCCGCCGTGCGCCCCGAGGCGCGCGGCGGTTCATTGCCCGCTGTGCGCCCCGGGGCGCGCGGCGGGCTTCTCCCCTACGTCGCGGCCCCGCCCCGATCGTCGCGGCCCCGCCCCTCGACGCGGCCCCGCTCTACGTCGCGGCCCCGCCCCGGCCCGTCGCCGCCCGTGCGCCTGCCCGGCTCGGCCCCGCCCCTCGACGCGGCCCCGCTCTACGTCGCGGCCCCGCCCCCGCCCGTCGCCGCCCGTGCGCCTGCCCGGCTCGGCCCCGCCCTACCTTTGCGGCCCCGCCCTATGTTGCGGCCCCGCCCTATGTCGCGGCCTCGCCCTACGTCGCGGCCCCGCCCTATGTCGCGGCCCCGCCCCGACCGTCGCGGCCCCGCCCCTCGTCGCGGCACCGGCCCCCCCCCCCCCCCCCCCCCCCCCCCCCCCTTTTCTCCCCTCCCCCCCATTTCCCGTCGCCCGTCGCGGCTCCTTCGGGGGCCGCAAGCGGCCCCCTCAGGTCGCCTCGACGGACGACGAGAGGGGCGAGCTGTGGGGTGGCGGGTATGGGGGTGCTCGGTGTGCCTTCCTCCCTTTGCTCCTCCTCCTCCTCCGTCTCCCACTGCTGCAGCTGTCGCTGAGGGGGGTGGTTGTGTGGGAGACTCGGGTTTAGGGTTTAAGGGGGGTGCGTGGGAGTAGAGCTAGCGGTGTAGCAGTGGGTGTGTATCAGGGGGGTGGGACTGTGTGCGAGAGGTTGAGTGGAGGTTGTCAGTTTGTCGTTCGCAGCACCTGTAGTCCGGGGCGCTGTCCCGGTAGCCCAGTCGTAGCCAGCTGTGCCAGCCGCCCGTGGGTCCATTGCCCGTCCGCCGCTATTTGAGCTGCGGGGCCTGTTACTCCTGTAGTCCGGGCGCTGTCCGGTAGCCGCTGTGCCAGTCTGCCTCCTGTTGCCCCTGTGTCTGC